>VDFB02047230.1:85418743-86018743 GCA_007258455.2 Sequoia sempervirens
TGATCAACGTGTTGAGCATGATCAGGCTAGAGAAGATCAGGAACATGATGTGGCCCCATCAGGTAAAGAGGACCACCCTCATGTTCTCTTAAACATATTTAATTTCAATTGGTGTATTAATTAATGTAACCTTTAGTGTTTCAACTGCAGATCAAGATTTAGAGGGTGTTCAACATGTTGAGCATGAGTCTATAACAAAAGTTCAGGAACATGATGTGGACCCATCAGGTAAAGAGAACCACTCTAATGTTCTTTTAATTAATCAAATACTTGTAACAATAATAATAAAACATATCGGTTTAACATTTCTTTCTTATTGCAGCAGATCCCCCCTTGAAGCAGCATCCACGTCATGAGCAAACAACTACACGTACATTAAGATCACAAGTAGAGGGAATAACAACTAAAGGGGGACAAATATTGATTTAGAAATGATACTCCACTTCAGCTTTATGTAGCTTTCAAAAAAACAATAAAAAAAGTGATTGTAATCATATCATGACAACCATATTTTTGATAATATATAAAAATTGAAAGAATGAATATTATATGTTAATGAATGAATGTGAATATGTTAATTAATGAATGTTATATGTTATTAATGGATGAATGAATGAATGTTATATGTTAATGAATGAATGTGAATATGTTAATTAATGAATGTTATATGTTATTAATGGATGAATGAATGAATGTTATATGTTATTGATGAATCAATGATTAATGTTATATGATTGGGTATGGGGAATTGAGAGTAATGTGATGGGGGGGAGGGGCCAAATGAGCTTCCACCATCACTTGGTTGGCCTTGTTAAGTAGAGAATATTAAACTATACTCAAAACAAAGAGAAGCTCAATAAGGTAATGCACTTTTCAATATAAGAAATGCATCGTTTGAAGCATCAAACCAATATGCAGTTTGTATGTATGATCAGTCGTCAGTCTCCGCAATGGTACATTTCCATGATTATTTTTTATTTTTTTTAAATTTTGCTTCTTCGTCACAATTTCGACGAGACTAACCGACGAATCAACAGAAAGGCTCGACGAAGTTTCTATAGCTATGATGACAATTTCATCATAACTCCCTACCCATTTCGTCACCCTTTCGATGAAATTTTGGTGTTCTTCCGGTGCTACTCCTTGGTAATTTCGTCGCTCTTTCGACGAACGTTCAACGTTCTCTCTGCGCTGCTCCTTGCTAATTTCGTCGCACTTTCGACGCAGTTTCGACGTTCTTCCGACGCCACCTCTCGCTAATTTTATTGCACTTTCGATGCGCTTTTTGGTGTTCTTCCGGTGCTACTCCTTGCTAATTTCGTCGCACTTTCGATGAAATCTTGGTGTTCTTTTGATGCTGCTACCTGAGCATGTCGTCGCAATTGCGACGAACTTCCTCCGTTGTTTCGACGATACCACTTGCCCATTTCGTCGAAATGGCGATGAACTTCTAGTGTAATTCGTTGGTGGATAAATAGAGTTTTCGTCCATATTCTGATGAAATCCTGAGGTATTTCACGATGCCGTCGACCGACGATTCTTTGCCGTTATTTTGACATTTAATTTGTCATTGGCCTTGCGATGAAAAAACAACGATGGAAAGATTTTTTCCATTGCGTCGCTCTTCCGAAAAAGATTTGTCGAACAATCGACGAACGCCCCTCGAAAAATGGTGTCAAATCCAGTAGTATGTTTTTAATATGGGTGACCTTAACCTCAACAAGGGAAACCCTGCCTTTTGTCTTAATCATTTCCTAGCCTATTTATGTTAGAATTTCCCATCTTTCACTAAATATATGACCTTTCCCTCAACAGGGGTGACCTTTCCCTCAACAGAGGTGATCCTTCTCAGAATAGGAGTGATTTTACCCTCTGCCTGAGTCATTGTTAGTCAAACAACCCATCAAATTTGTCTGTTTCATCAAGGGGGCTACTCTTCCTTTACTTGGGAAACCTTGCCCTCAATAGGGGTGACCTTGCCTCATAGTTGGGCGATTTTGCACTATGAACAGTCAGTCTCGTCTCCCATTTAGTCATTCAGTCAGTCTATTCATCCATTCTGAGCTTCTATTTCCTCATTCTAAGCATTCGTTTACCTATTAGGAGCATCCATTCATCGATTCCAAGATTTTGTTTCGTTGTTTTGAGCATCCATTCATCCATTTGGTGCATCCGTTTTCTCATTTGATGCATATGTTTTCTCATTCTGAGCTTTTGTTTCCTCATTCCAAGCATCCATTTCTTCATTTTTAGCATCCATTTCCTCATTCTAAGCATCCATTTCTCATTTCCAACATCCATTTCCTTGTTCTGAGCATCCATTTTCTTGTTTTGAGCATTTATTTTCTCATTCCGAGAGTCCATCTACCTATTCCAAGAATTTGTCTACCTGTTCTAAGAGTCTGTCTCCCCATTATGAGTGTTCGTTTCCCTATTTCGAGGGTTCAAAAGGAAATAGGTGACCTTGACCTCAAGATAGATGACCTTTCCCAGCAGATAGGCGACCTTTCCCTCTAGATAGGTGACCTTTCCCAGCAGATAAGTGACCTTTCCCAATAGATAGGTGACCTTACCCAGCAAATAGGTGACCTTGCCCTTAAGATAGGTGACCATTCCCTCCAAATAGGTGACCTTGACCTAGTAGATAGGCAACCTTGCATAGTAGATAGATGACCTTGCCCACCAGATAGGTGACCTTGTCCTCTAGATAGGTGACCTTGACCCATAGATAGGGGACCTTGACCCAGAGATGGGCGACCTTGCCCCATAGATGGGAGACCTTTCCCCATAGATAGGTGACCTTTCATCCTAGATAGGCAACCTTGCAACTTGGTTAGGCGATTCTGATCTCTATCCAACCATTTTGCATCTTCTATTCACTCGTAGTCTACATTTCAATCCATCTACATTCTCCCAAGGTCATTCGTTCATCATCTAAATCATATAGGTACATCATAAAGGATCTCTAGGTTACATATTTCTCATTTTTTTCTCAATCCAAATCCCTTGAACTTCATTTTAGAAGTTGCTATCCAAATTGACCTAGGTGTCTGAATTTGATTGTCATCATCCACATTTTCTTAGGATCATCATCTATCCCTAGTTAGAAATCGTAGTCAACCCAATCAATCCAATTTCAATCCCAAGGTGGATTTGGAGTCACAATCATCTATCTATCCTTTAATCTGATCAATAAGCAACCTAAGTCACCAAGGGAAATCTATAAACTTGGTTTAGCATCCCTTTCATCATCCTATCTGATCCATCATTTGATCTTATCAATCATTGCATCAATCTATCTTATCCAATCTAATCAAACCACATCCCTATATGATCACCCAATCAATCTACTTCCATCTTGTGGTAGATTCAGGGTCATAATCATCTTGTGGTAATCCAATCCCATTGAACCCCTAAACATGGTGTAGAACTAATGCCATCACATCCTCCAATCATCCTAATCTGCGCTTCAATCCAATCCTAATATGAGCTTTAATCCAATCCTAATCTGAGCTTTAATCTAATCCTAATATGAGCCTTAATCTAATCCCAATCTAAGCTTAATATAAATCCTAAATTGTGCTTTAGTCCATTTCCATCCAAGATATTTTGATCCATCCTATTTATCCTTTCATCACCTTTTCTTTCCTTCTGATTGTCTGCTCCCATATCTTCAATCTGTATCCATCTAATCTAACATCATGAATCCTTATCCTTCACCAATGAAACAAAAAATAGTAGTCAAGGGGAATCCTAATTATGTTGATGATGATAACGAGAGTCTTGTTGATCAAGAAGTATATGACATAGATCTCCTTGATGCTATCATTTCCAGTAAGCTTTCCCCAACCACTATCCAAAATTCAATCACTCATCCAAGTTATCCCATCACATCTTCACCCACACCTACTAGCAATTCTTATTCTACCTCTGACAAGGGATATCCATTATCTTCCCTGTTTGCATATTCATCATATCCTTCATCTACATTTTTCTTTTATCCAACACCCACATCCTCTCATCCCAATCTACCACCCAATCTTCCCATCCTAATCTACCATCCCAATACTCCTATTACAATCCCCCATCCATGTCCCCCTATCCTAATCCTCCTTGCTAGCCTACCCATCCTAATCCTACATTCACACCTTCCTATCTTAATCCTACATCCCCATCAACCTATCCTAATCCAACATCCACATCTTCCTATCCTAATCCACCATCTCAATCTCCCCATCCTAATTTGTTGTCCCAATACCTTTATTATAATCCACCCCCCACATCCTCTTGTCCTAATACACCACCCATATCCTCTTGTCCTAATACACCACCAATATCCTCTTATCCTAATCCAACATCCATGTCCTCCCATCAAAATTCACCATCCCAATATCCCTACCTTAACCCTCCATCCAATCCTATTCCTCAATCTAATCCTAGTCCACCAATCCATAATCCTAATCCTTCACTAATTCATAATCCTTCATCCACTCCTACCACACAATCTAAGCCTAGAATATGCATGATTCTCACTCCATAGGTCCTCCAAGAACTCATGACAAAGAATACATCCCCAAATCCAAACCTTGAATTCATGGAACCATGCAGCCCCACTCCCCCAGGTATGGTTGCTAGTGATGAGACCCTTCTCCATCCCACACCTATCATTATTGTTACCACCCCTAGCACCACTCAAACCGTTGAAACCATCAAACCCACTGAATCCATTGAATCCCCATATCCTACTCTAAGATCCACTGAGCCCATCGAAGATAACCAAACCCAATCACCATCTTCTACTCCTAGATCTACCCAACCCACCCATGACACTCAAAATCAATCCACTCCTCCCACTCCTAGTATCACTAAAATCCATTTCCGTGAACTTCATGAATCCTCCATCCCACCATCTCCCCCACTTGAGGAGTCCCTCCAACACTCCATCCTCATGTCACACACATAAGAGGAGTCATGCCAAGAGTTGGATCCAAAGCATACCAACATATCCCCCTCTCCACATCAATATTCTACCACCCCATCTAGTCCATCTCAAGATCATAGTCTCCCATCCATTCCATCCCATGTTTCCCTCGACACTCAAGATCCAACCGATCCATTTGAGGATCCCTTATCACCTGCTCCCACAAATCTAGATCCTATCATATCACCTAATCTCTCTCCTGATACCTTACCACTCACTCCTCTAGATCAATATGTTGTTTCCCCATCATCTCCATCTCATGATCCTCCATCTTCATCTAACCTCACTATTCCCACAACACTTTTATATTCCCTCAGTACTCTCACATTCATCTGTGGTGGTTTCCTTGTAGATGAGGAACCGAGCATATACACCACCTATCCTCCTCCACCTAATAATGGACTTGCATTATTCTTCCAAAATAAGAATCATTCTACCATAGAACGAATGCTCAAGATCATGAATTATCAAGGAAAAGGTTTAGGCCTTCATGAGCAAGGTATTTTAGAGCCCATCCATGTCACAAAAAATCCACATACACACGGTCTTGGATATATCTCTCAAGACTCACAATCCAAAAATGTTGGTATAACCTCTATCCATCCTCAATGAGCCTCCTCCAAAAGAATAATAGGCTCTTCCCATCAGTCCACCAAACCATTTGCTATCACCCCCCCTCCATTGCATCACCTCAAAAAAACTATTTATATTCCTTCTTCATCTACTCCATCCATTTTGGGTCCATATGTCCCTCCATCCACCATCTCCCATCCTTCATCTACCGAGTCCATTTTGGGCCCTTATATCCCAAAATCACCTCCTCCATCTCGTCCTATTCATCCTTTTATCCATCCATCACCTATCCATGTCACCCATCATAAACATCCCACTCTCATATTCCCTAATTAGGATCAACAAAGGCATGTACCTACACATCCTCCATCCACATATCATCCCCAACATCCAAGCTCCATCACTCCATTCATGTTTCCTTCATATCATCCATCTCCTCTCACCCATCCCATTGCTATTAAAAGAACTTTGGATGCTAAAGTAAAAATGCATAAATCTAAACATCCACATGAATATAAATCCCCTCATGTCTCCTTAAAAGGACATGTTGGAAAAGAAAATAATCCAATCCAAAATCAACTCCAAAATCCAAATCAAAACCATCTAGGCCACAAAGGCCCACCAAAGAAAATATCAAAACCATGTGGATCCCAAAGAAAAAAGATGCAATGTCTTCAAATGAAAAATTTGTAACAACATCCAAAGTTGCTAATCCAAAAGCTAATCATACACCCTCCATCTCCTAAATCTATTTTGGGTCCTTATGTCCCAAAATTCACTACCCCAACCCCTCCATTATCCCCATATCCTCCATCCACTAATCCTCCTATCATTTATCATCCACCACCATATGTGCCAATGTTGGTCCTAAAAAAATCTCCCCATCACACGCCTACCCCATAATTCCATCCATTCACTTTCCAACATCCCATCCATTATCCCACATATCTCCCCATCAAATCCCTTTAATCCATTCTCTTGCATAATCCATTTATCCTAATAAGGTTGTACTAACATCCAATAGTCATTTCACACATGGGCTCTTAATACCTTGTATGCAACTTGATGCTTGAGTCCTTCATCCATCTCCTTATCATATATATTCTAAATCAACTTATCCACATCCCTATCCTTATCCATCTCCATTGGAATATTATCCAAAAAATCCAAAAAAAAAAAGAAAATGTTAAAAAAGTCAAAAATAAAAATAAAAATAAAAATAAAAGTAAAGAGAAATACTTCATCCAATGGTGAAAAATTGGCAAACAAGCACCTTGGATAAGTATCATGATGAAAACCATGGAAATAAGTGTCATGTGTGAATCTCCCATCTAGCTTACTCCTGCACTTGGGGGCAACTTCCTATCATGGATCCCCTCCATACATCTCCTCCATCCCACCTACCATCCACATCCTATCTATCATATCCCATTTATCTCCAATCCCTCCATCCTCCTTGTGATCTTAATATAGATAGGGGAAAACATCTATACATATTTTTGACACCTCTTGGCATACACCCCCTTCATCCACAAACTATTGTAATCCTTATCCACATCCATTTACCTTCTTTGTTCACTTGTCATGCTACCATCAGTCTCCCTTCTTTATCCAGGCATCCAATCTACACCCATTTCCCTCCCTCATCCACCCATCATATCCTCCTCCATTTATCTCCTTTATTTTCCCATCCACTTGTCTTCCATCCCTCTTGCCTCATCACACATGACATATCTAGAGAGGCCACCTTTGTGACATAGTATTTTGAGACATCCTTCATCTATCATATCGTCCCCTTCAAACCAAAAATCCTTTTCCATCTCCCCATCCTTATATTCCTATCCATCCATCATAACATCCCTTCTACCTCCCCATCCTTATCTCCTTACCAATCCAAAAAATCCCTTTCATCTCTCCATCTTTATCTTCCTATCCATCCAGCATGGAATCCCCTCCATCTTCCCATCCTTATCTTCCTATCCATCCATCACAACATCCCTTCCATCTCACCATCCCTATCTTCCTATCCATCCATCATAGCATCTCTTCCATCTCCCCATCCTTATCTCCTTACCAATCCAAACAATCCCTTTCATCTCCCCATCCTTATCTTCCTATTAATCCATCATACTATCCCTTCCATCTCCCCATCCTTATCTTCCTACCTATCCTTATCTCCTTACTAGTCCAAACAATCCCTTTCATCTCCCCATCTTGATCTCCTTACCAATCCAAACAATCCTTTTCATCTCCCCATCTTTATCTTCTTAGCCATTCATCTCTATCATCATCCCATCTTATAATCCCTTATCATTGGTATCTGGCTATAGGCTTCTCCCCATGCAATCCAATTCCATCTATCACATTGTCATCACTCCCACTTATTTCGCACATCTTTCCAATCTCCTCTCACTTTTCATCACTCATCTCTCCATCATATGATCCTACCAATTCATCTTTTGATGATTTGGAAAACTATCCCATCCTTGAGCTTTGTGTAATCGCCATCATCCTATCCAATCCACTAGGTCTATCTTGTTTCATCGTATTAGTCCAATATTTTTATCCACTTATCTTGGTCATCTCATCATCCTTTATCCATGGTCGGTTGTTGGTCTTTTTTTGAACTACATTGTTCCTACACTTTCACATAGGAAAGGTTGATCATTTGATCCGCCCCCAGGTCTTTTGGTCCATCCAGTCTTTGTCTTCCATCATTGGTCTCCATTGTCCCCTTTTTGCTTTTATCCATGGTATTTTATCAAAATATGAGGGCTCTGTTCTTTCACATAGGCAAGGTTAATCTTTGATCAACGCCCGAGCCCCTAGGTCTTTAGGTTGTGTCAATCTTGTGTCTCATGTCATGTGTTGTGTCATCAAGTTATGTCCTTATCTATCTAGTTCTTCATAAATGAGGTCCACTCATACCATGAGATTCAATCAGTTTTGAATATCCTGAATCATATCGATATTTTAGTTTAGTATCCATCTTTGGTCTCAATAGGATGCATCATTCCTAATAGACCTCATCAATCCCATCCATCCCTTTGATCCTGTGGAAAAGGACATTTGAAATTGATTGTGATCTTTTGATACTTTTGGATTTTGTTTATCCTTTGAGCTCCCTATCATGCCTCGTCAAGATCACCATGATCTATCATATTATGGTGTGTTTTGATTGGTTAACATAGGGTCATATCTTCATATTTTGTTTATCATTGTCTTTTTGGTTGTCCCACATAGTACCCACCAAGATCCCTGAGGTCTTGTGTTATGATGGGGCATCCTTTCATGCTTTTGGTTGTCCCAATGCCTAGCCTGACCAAGGTCTTCACAACTTTGGGGTGTTGGGATAGCCTTCTTTTTTGTTTCATTTTTTTTATGCATTAGATGCTAATCCACTTTGGTTTCACATACCATGGTGCCTGGTGTCTTACGCTATAGAAAAAATTAGTGCTCCGAAAATGGAAAATTGCATTAGGATTGTATTTCATGATCAATTTCGTTGCATTGCATTCATACCTCATCTATGACCTATGATTTTGGTTGTGCAAACATTCATCCCCCCTTAGGATACCTGTGGTTCTTGAAAGGTGCAGTTTCACACCCATCTTCGCTTAATTTTGTAATGATTATAGGGAAAGTACTTTCCAATAAACTAAAGCAAGTATGATACACCTACTATAGACTCTCATAACTATGTAAGCCCTTATTTACACTCATGTTCATGTTTCATTCCATTTCACATTACACCGTCTCACATCTCAATCCAATCCTCATCCATTCAATCTAACACAAATCATCTAATCACATCCTCGGTCTTGTTTCCAACCTTGCTACAAGCCTTGATCTAATCATCTTCATCGTCATCATAATCAAGATGTATCCTTCCCTACCCTTTGGTGTTGTTTTGGGATGTATCCTTCCCTCATCAACAACACTTTCATCATCATCATCATGATGTATCCTTCCCTCATCAAAAACACTTTCATCATCATCATCAGGATGTATCCTTCCCTATCCTTGTATTGTTTTAGGATATGTCATTCCCTCATCAACAACACTACATCCATCATCAACCCATTTTTGGCTTGTAACTTGACTGGGGCAACATCCCCTTTGTCCTTATATCCATTTATGCTTCCTAGTATCCTATCACTTAGCATCCTCTCTTATCCATCACTTTGCATCATCTTCCTCATATACCCTTCCATCATCTCATCCATTTCAAGAGCACACTCGTGTTCTCTTGAACCCACATGTCCTCTCGAGGGGGCATCCTCAATCCCTAACCTTCATCTTTACTCCCATCATCCTTCTTCCTAGTCATTTCTTTGATGACTGGGGCATCTTTCCCAATCTAATCATCTTCTTCCTGGTGCTATCTTTTAATCTTCTTTGAAATGATGCTACTACATAACACCATCTCAAAGAGTGGAAAAATTTAGACATCCAAATTTGACCACCCCCATATAGTTAAACTCGTCCCCTTCATTTGTTTATTTCATCAATATTAATTAAATGATTTATTTAATTAATATTTCCCCATTTCCTAAGGTTCCTAAAGTATTTAATTTAATAATTAAATACTTTATCTTTCATCATTTCCTCTCTAAATTAAATAAATATATCAATTTATTTAATTTAGTGATTTAGCCCTTTTGAATTTAAATCAATTTTGAATTCCCTCTTTTCTCTCTCCTTGCCACATACTCCATAATCCTCTTATAATCTGGATTAGCTTATTTAATCCATGATTGGGATGTGCACACCTTTAATCAGGATTAATGTCACATCCTCCATATTTTTCCACTTGCCTCTATCCTTCATTAATATTCTTAATCACCTATTTGCACGACCTTAATCTAATCCTCATGCCATTTTACATATGTCCTCCAAGTCAACCTTTCATAAGGGCTTTCCTTTTTAAGTCTTGACCTCTTGCCCATGTGAATTAAAAAATCACATTTATTCATTCAATGCATTTCTCTTCCCCATGTAAGTTTGGAAATTCTAAATTCCTTCATAGGTCACATTAGTCACATGGGACAAGGACCTACTTTATGAGGACCTGTTCTTATTCCTACTCCCCAATCATGTGAATTTAAAATTCACATTTATTCCCCCAACAACTTCTCTCATCCCCATAATAATAAGAGAGGAATTTATAAAATTCCTCACTTGTATCCATCATCCTCATATGGGGACAAGAACTTCCTTTTTGAGGAAATCTCCCCTAATCCTAAGGTACTTGCAAGTACCTCCACCTCACATGTCCTCTTTCCACATCACCTATCATTGTGGCACCTCCCCTTCCATATGGCAAGATGTGAGGGCTTGTGAGTCCTCAACTCACCACAACCCTCCATCTCGTCCATGTTGGCTAAATCCTAGCCATCGAATCCTCTAGAGAGTCTTCCCTTAAAGTGGAATATTTTGTCTCATTTTCATTCATAACTTGCATTCACATTTTTCAACTTTCAAGCTCTAGCATTCTCAATAATTCTCAAGCACAAGCATTTTGCATTCAACCTCCATTATTGCACTCATCAAGCTTCCATTGCATGCATTTTCATTTGTTTATCCAAATACCCACATCTTTTATTGCATTCTACATCCAATTTACATCACATTTCATAGCATTTTAGTCTATTTTCCATCAAGGAGCACACATCAAATCTTCAACAAAGGGCCAACCAAAATGATCACTTGGACAAGGTATAATTTGTTATTTATCTTTATTTTGTTCAAGTCAACATAGGCTAATCTTTAGGTGGTGTTGTGTTATTTCTCGTTTGCATTTCTATTGTTTTGCACTTCTTAGGTTTAGAAATAACTCTACATTACATTTTTACATTGCATTTCTACATTACATTTCTGGTGATGTATCCTTCCCTATCCTCATGTTGTTTCAGGATATATCATTCCCTCATCGACAACACTCCATCCATCATCAACCCATTTTTGGCTTGTAGCTTGACTTGGGAAACATCACCTTTGTCCTTATATCCATTTATGCTTCCCAATCTCATATCGCTTATCATCATTAGATATCCATCACTTTGCATCATATTCCTCATATAACCTTTCATCATATCATCCATTTCGAGAGTACACTTGTGTTCTCTTGAACCTACATGTCCTCTCAAGGGGGCATCCTAAATCCCTAACCTTAATCTTTATTCCCATGACCCTTCTTCCTAGTCACTTCTTTGATGACTGGGGCATCTTTCCCAATCTAATCATCTTCTTCTTGGTGCTATCTTTTAATCTTCTTTGAAATGATGCTACCTTGTAACACCATCTCAAAGAGGGGAAAAATGTAGACATCCAAATTTGACCACCCCAATATGGTCAAACTTGTCCCCTTCATTCATCTATTTCGTCAATATTAATTAAATGATTTATTTAATTAATATTTCCCCTTTTCCTAAGGTTCCTAAAATATTTAATTTAATAATTAAATACTTTACCTTTCATCCTTTCCTCTCTAAATTAAATAAATATATCAATTTATTTAATTTAGTCATTTAGCCCTTTTGAATTTAAATCAATTTTAAATTCCCTCTTTTCTCTCTCCTTGTCACATACTCCATAATACTCTTATAATTTGGATTAGTTTAATTAATCCATGATTTGGATGTGCACACCTTTAATTAGGATTAATATCACATCCTCCATATTTTTCCACTTGCCTCTAATCCTTCATTAGTCTTCTTAATCACCTGTTTGCACAACCTTAATCTAATCCTCATGCCAGTTTTAGTATATCTTCCAAGTCAAACTTTCATAAGGGCTTTCCCTTTTAAGTCTTGACCTCTTCCCCATGTGAATTAAAAAATCACATTTATTCATTCAATGCATTTCTCTTCCCCATGTAAGTTGTTGGGAAATTCTAAATTCCTTCATAGGTCACATCAGTCACATGGGACAATGACCTCCTTTATGAGGACCTTGTCTTATCCCCAAGGTACTCCCCAATCATGTGAATTTAAAATTCATATTTATTCCCCCAACAACTTCTCGCATCCCCATGATGATAAGAGAGTACTTTCTAAAATTCCTCACTTATCACCATCATCCTCATATGGGGACAAGAACTTCCTTTTTGAGGAAATCTCCCCTAATCCCAAGGTACTTGCAAGTACCTCCACCTCACATATCCTCTTTCCACGTGACCTGTCCTTGTGGCACCTCCCCTTTCACATGGAAAGATGTGAGGGCTTGTGAGTCCTCAACTCACCACAACCCTCCATCTTGTCCATGTTGGCTAAATCCTAGCCGTCAAATACTCTAGAGACTCTTCCCTTAAAATGGAATATTTTGTCTCATTTTCATTCATAACTTGCATTCACATTTTTCAACTTTCAAGCTCTAGCATTCTCAAGCATTCTCAAGCACAAGAATTTTGCATTCAACCTCCATTATTGTAGTCATTAAGCTTGCATTGCATTTATTTTGCATTCATCTATCAAAACACCCACATATTTCATTGCATTCATCATACAATCTAGATCAATTTGCATACCATTTCATCATATTTGTGATCAAGGAGCACACATCCAAGCTACATCAAAGGGATAACCAAGAAGATAAACTTGAACACAGGTATAATCTCTTGTTTTATTTTTTCTTTGTTTAGGTTCAACTTAGGCTAATCTTGAGGTATTGTTGTGTTGTTTCCCCTTTTGCATTTCTTTGTTTTTGCATCTTTTAGGTTAGAAATAACACTGCATCACAGATAACATGGCATGTCCTACTGTTAAATCCATGATAATGTCAATGTTAGGAAAAGGAAAGCCCTGTTAAGATCTTTGAAATCCATGCATATCTTGATGTTGTTATGTGCTTTTGAAATTGGTAGAATATTTGAGATCCATTCAACATAGTCAATAGGTCAGATAAATCTTGCATCCAATAGTTTCTTCAATTCATCTTTCACCAGAATGGCAATGTGTAGATGCATTTTTCTCAACTTTTGTTTCACTGGCTTTACTCCAGGTGGTATGGATAAATGATGCATGATAAGCTTTGGATCCTTGCCTGGAATATTAGTGTAGGACCAAGCAAAGTTTTTTTTGTCTCTCTTCAAAAATCCTAGCGATGCTTGGTTTTTCTTCCTCTGCTATGGATGCTGCTAGGTGTAGGGTTTTCATTGTTTTATTTGTACCAATGTTGATGGATTTTTTGGGTTCAATCAACACTAAAGATATCTCATGATAGTGTTGAGGAAGAGTGTCAAATCTCCCATATTTTGGTGCCTTATAGAGGTTTTCACCATTAGATGTGCTCTTTATTGTTATTTTTTCTTGATCTAATACTTCCATTAAATGGTTTCACCATTAGATAGATTTTTTATATTCATTTTGTAGCTGAGAGATTTCACACTCTCCTCTAAAGCTTCGCTATGAGATTCATTGGTGGAACATGTTTTTGGATTATCAGAGTAAAGGAATTTCGCAATGCCATCATCATTTGGAAAGATAGGTATATCAAGTAGCTCGGTTTGGTCCTAGTCAATTAGTTCGGGGTGTACCAATGGTAAAGAATTGTTAGATTGGTTAAGGTCAAAAGGAGTGAGTGTCATGATGGAAACATTTTCAAAGTGTCCGATAGAGATGTCAAGGTCTATGATGTTACTCTCCTCCAAGTTATCTATCTCGCTCGAAGTCTAATCATCTTCACTAGAGTCATCTATATGTTGTGATCCAATTTCAAGTGGTCTAGATCTTGAGCTTTGTCCCTCCATATGTGTTGGTGCATACCTTTGTATCACATAAATTTCTTTGTCATGACAAGATTCTTCAGAGAGGGAATCCCATTAATACTCATTGGAATCTATTTCAAAACTATCTTGTAATTGAAGGATTCGCTCAACAATTTGTTGCCTGGTTTCTTCTTTTAACTCTTCTCTATATCCTGGCCCTGTTTTGTCCTTTGATTTGATTATGGTAGGCTATATTGGTTCCATGATACCCTCTTTTCTTTTTCTGATAGGACCTTTCTCATCATATCCCATCTTCTCTAGGATTGTAAACCCTTTACCATATGGTTCAATTAGCACATTGGAAGTTGATACTTGTGATGCTTCTTCATCCTTATATAACCAATTCAAAAAATCCTTTTCTTTTGATTCATCCACTAGAGTGCCTACTTTTACAAACTTACCATCAAAGAGTGTGATTAGTTGTGAAGATTTTTGTCTTGATGGGGATGGATTCCCACAGGATTTTGGGGAAGGTAAGAGTTGTGAAAGACATAAGGATTGCTCAAAATAATATTCCACCATGCCTTTGTCTTTCAATTAAATTTTTTTCTCAAATAGTTTTGACAAAGAATTTAATTGACTCTCATTGCTTGAGGAAGTGGAATCACCAATTCCTTTATCCTTGGACTGAACCTTTTTCCCAAGCTGATTTAACAAAGAACTGATTTGACCTTCATTGTTTGATGAATTAAGAGTGTGAGCTTCCCTATTATGTGGCAAAAAATTATCTTGGACTATTCTGAGTGTGTTACAATATTGAGGATTGTTGGAGTCAGCTGAAATGGTAATCTCTTTTCCATTATAAGAGAACTTCAAGCACTGGTGATATATTGATGGCACTTCTTGCATTTCATGAATCCAAAAATGATCCAAGAGTATATTGTATGTCAAATACTTGTCTAACACTTGGTAGATTATATCTTTTACAACCGGTCCCACTTTAATTGGTAACACTTTAAGTCCTTAGGAGGATCTCTCTTCATCATTATAGGATTTTATAGTGTTTTTTCTTCTAGCATCAATTGCATTTTCTAAATATCCAAGTGCACGGATAAGTTTTAAAGTGAAGATATTTAGGCCAGCTCCACCATCTATTAGAACATGTTTGACTCAGTGTTTGTGAATTAAAACCTCAATGTGGAGAGCAACATTGTGTGGATGGGTGAGTGATACATCATCTTTTTCAAAAAAATGATAGGAAATGAGGTGCGGTCAAGTGTTCCACCATAGCTTGGAATTGAAAAACTTCTAGGTTATTTGGTACTATGGTGGCTACTAGAGCTTGTTCTAGAATTTCTTTGTGAGTTGGTGAAATTTTTAGTAGTTCCAATATGGATATCTGAGCTGGGATTTTCTGCAATTGGTCAACTATGTTGTATTGATTTGAAGGGACAAAAACTACTTTGAATGTAGGAAAGACAATAGGTGTTTTAGATGCAACTCCTTTCAATATTACTTCGGCCTGCCCTCTTGTGGTTGCGTTTATTGGTTGGTAATCTTGTTTTTATCTGATTTTAATGATATTAATTTTATTATCATTTGCGGCCATGTCTTGTGTGATGTCATTAATTTGGTTTGATTTGATGTTGATGTCATTGAATTGAGTTTTAGTTGTAACATTGTCATTGTTTTGATTACCAACTATAACAATGTTTTGTTCATGCTTAATTGTGATGTCACTAATTTGATTCTCAGTTGCAATAAGGTCTTGTTGGTCATTTATTTCAATGTCATTAGTTTGATCCTCAACTACCTCAATATGGAGAATGGTAGAATCATAAAAAAAGTTCACATTTTTCCCTTTGGTGTTTGATGAAGAGGATTCCCCCTTTTCATAATTTGGTAAAGGATTTTTGAATTGAGGTCCTTCTACAAATATTGTCTTATTATCAATCAAATCTTGTATCAAATTTTTTAGTTGTATGCAATCATTTGTTTTATGGCCCTTGTTTCTATGAAAATCACAATAATGTGCATCATTCCACCATGAAGGTTTAACTCTTGGTTCCCAATATCATGCCTTTGGTAATGTTATAAGCTTGGCTACAATAAGCTCCTTTAATGCTGATTCGAGTGACTATTCCAAAGGTGTAAATATTCTTCGATTTGAGGATGTTCGATATAGTGGTGGTTTTGATTCAGTATTATTTTGATTATTGTTTTGATTGGTGTTTTGGTTGTTGTGTGCATTTTTTTTAGAGGGAGAAACTGTCAAGTTAAATACTGGTTTTTCATTTTATGTCTTAGTTGCAACATCATTGTTACCAAATTTTTAATTTCTTTGCCAAAATTTTGGTTTATCATTTCTATTATAATGATTGGAAGAGTTTGTTGAGTTGTTTCCTTCATTGTAGATTTTTAAGACTCCTCTTTTGACCAAGGATTCTTCAATTTTGAGTCCATTTTCAATCATTTTCTCAAAGATGGGTGGACATTGTAATTCAAAACTATAGCTCATCTCATCATTTAGATATATTTCCATCTTTTCTTTTTTGTGTATAGGACAAGTGTATCTAGAAAACAATCTTCTCCATCTTTGTAAAAATATGAGAAATGATTCACTCTTTTTCTATTTTGTGTTGCAAAGGTCTTTCATGGTTATCTCATTTTGGATGTTGTAGGAGTATTGGGTGATTAATTTATTGACCATCTCTTCAAGGGATCTAATACCTGGTGGTAATTTTGAAAACCATTCCATGCAATGGCCACCCAGATTTTGTGGAAACAATCTCATCAAGTAAGTCTCTTTGTGTGAAAACTCCAAGCTCATAGTTCAAAATTCCCTTATGTGATCTATAGGGACATTTTTTCCATTATATTTATCATATTTTGGAAATTCACAATGCTTGGGAAAGGGTATCATGTTCACTGTTTGATCAAAAGGATATGGGAAAATGTCTTGCAACAGATATCTTTTTGTGGTTCCTCTTTGCATGCCAAGAAGTTGTTGCAGATTTTTCATTTGATTAGTTAAAGCAACCATTGGATCTGTGTTTGGTGGATCAGTTTCAGTTCTTTTAGGAGGTGATTTCAATTGAGTAACATCAAATTCATTAGATAGTTTCAAACCTTGGTTTTCTAGAATAAAAAAATATTTCTCTCCATCTTTTTCAAAAATATTCTCCATAAACTTGTGGAATTTGGGATCTTGTTGAGCTGTTTGAATGTCCTCCTTAGTGATTTCATCATTTTTAGGTTGGTGGAATCTATGGAATGGAGTTTCTTCACCTTCAACCATGGTGTTTTTAGTTTCAATCTCTTTTTGTTTGAGTTTTTTCTTTTGTGATCTTGTTAGAACGGGCATACAAGTGTCATAATTTTACTAAAATTTGATCTTTGTTAGAGAGTGACAAGGATAATAACTAAGTTAAATAGATTGACAAATTATATTGATGAGATTAAGTTAAATTATACAACATTGTTTTGTGATGAAGGATGATAAATCCTGATAATGAAACTTAGCTTAACAATCAGAGATGTCATTTGATGACTTTACACTTTAAGGTGTTTGATCTTAGTTTAGTTGAAGAATTTTCACTTATAAAGTCTAGTTTTTTTAGGTTTAAAATAGTACTGTTGTGACTGAGGAATGATTCTATTCTGTCAGGGATCCATAAATTTGCTTTCAATTTTCAAATAGATGGTAATTTTTTCTCTCTAGTTTGATATTAACTGGATGTGCTAAAATAGGGTACAGATGCACCAAAAGATGGAATGGATGCACTAAAAGATGGCCTTAATGTGCTAGACTGTTCCCTAAATGTGCTAGAAAATAGACTCAATGCGCTGAAAATTGGACCAAATGCACCAAAGAATGCACTAAATGTGCTAAAAGATAGACTAAATGACTGGAAAATGAATTAGGTGTTCCAGAAAATGGGTTAAATGCACTACAATAAGCCAGTGATGCGCTAGACTACCCCTAGAGGTGATTCATCTTGGTACCCTATAGGTGAATGCACTAAACAGATTGGAAAATGTGCTAGAAGATGGAACCTATGTGCTAGAAAAGGACCTAGATGAGCTAGAGAATGCTATGAATGTGCTAGAAAATTCCCTAGATGTGTTAGAAAATGTTGTGTATGCATTGAAACAGGGAATGTATGTGCTAAAATGGAAATGTTTAGTGTTTTTGATAGTTTCTTTGGATATTTTGCTTTTAATCAGTGAAATGGATGTTTTCAGGGGATGCTTTTTTGAACAATGATTTTTATCTGGTTTCTTTTTCTTTGAATTATGGAAATTAAGTGTTCTTAAATGGATAATTTCTTGAAAAATGATTCCCAACACAACAACAAGTTGTAAAACAGTTGCTTCCAGCCTAGGAACTAAACATTAAGTGTATGTTCAAGAATCTTGTCTAATTCCTTTGATTTCCACAGGTATAGAACAAGAGCAAACAAATCAAACACTTTTCTAATGTCAAGGGTCATTTAAAATAACACAACCCACATCTTAAATAACTATGTCAACTCACAGAACCATGTCACCCCCTAGAGGGAACCCATGTTTTTGCCTTTCTTGGGTCTTAACCAAAGTCAAATCCTCCACTTTTGGCCAGTAATCCCTGATAGTTATATGGTGAGTATCTTGGAGGTAGATTCTTCCCTCCCCTTACACTATGAATATTAAAAATGTTCAGAGACTGACTCAGATGGCTTCTACACTTAAATTTTGTAGTAAGAGTTTTTGTTTAGTGTGGAAAATCATAAAATCCATCAAGAGACCTCCCAACCTTTAGAAAAAAGGCTTTGGGGATGGTTATCTTGCACACTACTGTTGAATTGTGATTTTCCTCAAATTCACTTTTGATTATAGTGGGTTGGAAAAATTGGCTTTAGTTGTTCCCACTTAGGTCGTTCTTGTAGGGTGAGTACTTTTTCCCACTACGACAATCCTTCTAATGATTCTACCAAAACATGAAAGAGTGATTCTAGCATTCTGGTCACCTAGTGAAGAGGAGAGCATAGGCCTATCACTTTACAAGCATAGTAGATAGGGTGTTCATTAACCTCTTAATTAAAATAGATGCCTAATTTAATCAAAAGAAAGCACTAAAACAACTCCAACCCCTACAAAAACCATTAATAGTTTGATATAATTGTCTTTGACAAGCATATTAAGCACCTGCAACACAAAAAGTATAAATCAATTCTAAGATTTTTGAATCTCTACAAAGAAAACCAGATGCGTTAAAAAAGAGACCATATGCACTAAAAGATCAATTAGATGTGTTAAAAGAACTACTATATGTGCTAGAAAAACTATTGTATGTGCAAAAATATCAACTAAATACGCTAAAAGAACCCCTAGATGTGCTGAAATATGAGTTGGATGCGTTGAAAGATGCTCCGAATGTGCTGTAATAGGAGCTGGATGCACTAAAATATTTTTCATATGCATTGAAAGAAACCATGGATGCACTACATAGAAGTTAACATCCAAATCTATTCACAAAAACTTTCTAGAAATTGTTAAAAATAGGGTTGGGCCCAATAGTGGGTGTCAATTTATGTGTGAGTAAAATATATGAATGAGTAATAAAACCACACAATCAATGAAACATTATTTTAGAGAAATCGAATAGCAAATCTAATCAAATTGAAATAAATAAATTCTCTAAAGTCGTCCCATCATTTCCTATCTCCAAGGATTCATTAAATCATAATGGCTCTCAGATTGTTTGTGCACTTATGACCTCTAGAATGACAACCTACATAATGGAATGTTGTAAAATGCAAGAAATCTTTTCCTACATGATTGATTGCTAAGCTATATGATAGTGATTCTAGGATAATGATGTTGTGATAAAGATATGATACTAAATGTTGTGATGCAAATGTTGTATGAAAAATAATATGATAACTAAAGTGTAGCTAATAACTAAGACATGATTATAAACTAAAATGCTTCTAAAATGCCAATCGCTAAATGCTCAAAATACTCTCATGAAAATTTTGCAGAGTAAGATTGCTTAAAGTTGGGATCCTTTTGCTATAGAATGAGGTTGTATTTATAGATTTTCCAAGGCATATTCTGATGTGGTAGCAACCAACAGTTAGGATTTTAGCTAGAAAGATCAAGAGTGGAGGATGGAGATATTAGAGAGAATCAAGGAGAGTGTTCCCTTTAATAGAATAAATTTCCAAGTGTGAGAGAGAATAAATGGAAGAAGAGAGCCAAGTGTCCCAAAGTTGTTTCATAATTTGTTGAAGATAATACCCAAATTAAATATTTAACATATTCAATTTGTTGATACACATGATGAGGTGGAAGTGGAAAGAGCTGTAGACATGTGACTACATTTAAATTTAATAAGAGGAAAGATAATTAAATCAAACAAACTATTGAATTTTTTTTATTTAATTAAGATTAGAAGAATGTGATTTAAGATAGAAAAATTTGAAAATGAACCATATAAATAAATTTAGAATTTATTTATAAGTAGATGAATTAAAAGGTTTATTAATTAAATAACTTTTATTTAATTAATTAATTATCCATACCGAGTTTAGGTGTATACACTAACCGAACTGACAAATCCGAACCTAGCACTTCAAACAACTCACAACCATTTAAAAAACCAACCAAAGGTTTCTTACAATTCAACCCCCCTCCTCAACAACCACCTCAACCCACCAATAACCAAGTAACAACTGTTAAAGCTATGATACCTTTTACCTGTGGAGATCTAAAGAGACCGTTTACACCTTTACCAGAGACTCTTCATAACACCATGACCCAGCTATTGCAACAATAGATGATTACCTTACCTATTGTTAAACCATTAGATCCAACAAAACCTTTTCCTCAAAACTTTCAACCCAACGCTTATTTCCATTATCATAGACAAAAATGGGCATGACACATAATAGTGTAAGCATCTTAAACACATAGTGCAATACCTCATTTATTCTAGCCATCTATCCGTTTCAAATATCAATGTTGAAGGAAATTTGTCTATTGCCCCACCCAATCAAAATTTGAATTTTTTTACCAATCCAATGCCCAAACATAGCATGTCATTCGTCAAAGCTAGTGAAACTCAAAACAATGATGTGATGATTGTGTGAATGTTAAATTTCTCGAGCTCCCTCTTGATGGTTTTTTTATTTTTGCTAAGTATCAACCCACACCTCATCTTTTGAACTCCAGTCGTTGTTGCCACATGTCCACCAGACACTCCTCGCAAAAGGTCCTTCCTTTGCTCTCCTACTAGCTCTTGCCATGCTTCTAGGTGTCGACACCACGGGATCTTCATGGCTGCTTCCCATCACTTTTCAATCAGGCCTCGTCTTTGTGCCACATAGCTTTCATCCGTGTACACTTTTTGGTGATCTCCACAGTTAGTGTTAATAGTATGGAATGCCTCCACATGTCTTCATTGTGTCATCTTTTAATGGATGGAGGATGAATCAATGAGTGGGCCCTAACCTATTTCCACATGTCTCTTTTGTGGGGACTTCTTCGAAGGGAAGATGAGAGAGAGCAGTGAGACCCACTAGATTGCCATGTATTCCAAACTACTGTCGTGGGTGAACGAAACTTGTCTGTATAGTACTTTTCTAGGACCACCACCATCATTTGCAGGGGATGCATCTGGCTGGGGAGCAACTACGTTCATGGCTCAAATCTTTTTCTATTACAACGGCTAGAGGGAATCATTGTTGCAGGCATCATTGCTCAAGATATGGGATCTTTTCTATTACTAGCCTGCCATGTGGTGGGATTTTTAGCTATATATATTACTTCTTCCTTCCGAAATTGAGTTTGGAAGATACAAAAAAATTAGGGAAAGACACCAGGCCTTTTTTATTGCTTTTAGATTATTGTAGGAGACTCTCAAAGTGTGCCATTGTTCGACCTTTCTATTTTTGTTAAGCTATTTGATAAAACATTATAGTGTGTCATTATTGTCCTAAATTGTTTATTTCCAAAACTTCTATGATTTTAATACAAGTTTTCTAGTTTAGATCATGTCTTTGACTCCTCTTTTCAGTGAATGTGTGCGAGAATTATTTTATGTCATTAAATGAATTGTTCAAGTTTTTATCTTTTATTTTTGTTATTCTAAAACATAGCAGATTGCTGATCAGGCCCTTAAATCAAATCCTAAAAGATAGATTTACCATGCCTATATCTATTCCTTGGTGCATCGCCTTTGTTAGATCTTTATTTTTTATATCTGCTTCCTTTTCCCATTCCAAAACCTCAATTACAGAAGAAGATGAATTCTTAAAAAACCTGAAGGTCATTCAATTTAGCACAATTGACCCCCCCATTAACAAAGTTTCCCATAAAGGCTATTACCTTGCCAATTTTTGGCATCAACAGTTTCTTTTTCTGGCATGCCTGATGGGACTGCTTAAATGAACTTAAATTTAAAGAGGGTGTATGAGCCATCAGCCTATTACTAGATCCCAAACAACAAATAACCCTGGTTTGTTAGTACCGCCACTAGGAATAATACAAGTCGTGACCCAAATTATGAAAATTCCACTTCCTCCACCCCTTCTGCTAGCCATGTTGTCCACTGCTAATAGAAATTATATGGAATGGGATGCTGAAAGTCCTCTTGTAGTACTAGTAGCACCCATCATTTGGGCCCTTATCCTGGTCTCTACTCTAAAATCCATACCTAAATTTACCAAAGATGGAACAAGAACACCCTCAGAATATCTGCAAGATGTGGTAGACGTGCGTTTAGTGCATGGAGTTACAAACCAAAATGTAGCACTAAGGTTGCTCGCAGCCTCTTTTAGAGGTAAAACACTAGATTGGTATCACACTTTGCAAGCTAATACCATCGCTACCTAGGACCAAATCAAAGACCCTTTCTATGAAAGATTATCTAATGATGGAGACAGGTCTTCCCAATATCATTAGTTGGAAATCATAAAGCGGGCCCCATATGAAGCCATGACGAAATTCAACGCTAAGTTCCATATAACTTGGCAAAGAATTTAGGCTGGTATCTGCCTGCCAAACGATTTGGCGTTCATGTTCTACCTAAAATTCATCAACGCCGATACTTCAATGATGATCTAGTCCCTTGGTGGAACCACATTACTAGACTCATACATCATCATAGTTAAGGAAAATAATAATCTAATAGACGCAGGAAAGTTTCCACCTCATCCCACCATGCCTATATTTCCTAAAATATCAGTTCTTTCCTAGGAGATGTCATCTACCAGTGTGCAAACTCCACCTCAGTCTATGTACATGTATCTAGGTGCACCATAAAACATCGCTTCTACATCTGGCTCTTCAAAGGATGAGATGAGAGAAGTTAATTAAATGTTGCGCAAACCATTGCCAACAAAATAACTGTCATTAAGTAGAACCAGGCTATGCTTGTGAAGCCAACCTATCAGAATAATCAAGGCAGAAGGTCTTTTTACCAAAAAAACCAGTTCCAAAGAAATCGCACACAAATCCATAGGCACAAACAACCAATCAAATAGTACCCACGCCTTCTCTTTTGTAGAGTGCTAACCCAAGCTAGAGCAAAGAGCTGACAGTGGGGCAAAACAATTTAGTCGATGACACCAACCCCTAGTGATTCCCTTGTAGTGACTCACCTATGCCCTAAAACTTCCCTCGTGACAATCTTCAACAAACAGTGGTGGAACAGTGTAGCCAAGGCGCGATGTTAGACCATGGAGGTTATGTATATGCCTCTTTGAAAATGGAAAAAATAGTGCTCACCATGGAAATGCAAGGGATGTCCCTGGAGCAAGTAACAGATATTTCTCTTGATCATGCACTCTTCTCATGGATGGAAGGAGAAGAGGCAATGTTTGCAAATGATGTATCCTCATCAAAAATCCCATAGGTGTAGTTCAATTACAACACTCACTCAAAGAGGATATTCATGGGAAAATTGGTCATTCTGTAACTAGTTAGTCCACCACAAAGGGAAATTGTTATAACCAGAGGTAAGGAGAAGAAGCCTCCAAATCTACCACCATTCAATGTGGTGGAACAATTGAAAAAATCATCCACTAATGTATCTCTCTAGGATATCTTATCGATTCCTAAGAAGAAGACATTGCTACCAAAGGCTCTCTAGGAGGATCCAATCATTGAGCCAACAAAGCACTCACTCAAGGGAAAGGCCATTGATCCATCACCTCTTTCCAAAGTTCTCACAAATAGCATAGAGGAAGTCTCTACTTAGGTTAGAGATAAACAAAAACCCAGGCCCTTTTTCCTAACCCTTATTGTGGGAGAGAAATTATTGCATAGTGCCATGATTGACTCTGACACTAGCACTATAGTCATGCCCAAGAAAATAGTTGAAGCCCTAGGAATTAGCTATGAACCTTTAAAGAGGGGTTTTATGCATCTTGATGGGAACAAAGTCAAAATAATAGGTGTCATCAAAGACCTCCCCTTGACTTTGTTCTCCTACCCTAGCATCACAATTCCACAAGATACTATGATCATAGATGTTCCCCCTATGTTTAGTCTCTACCTATCCTAAGAATTCACTTCAAAGATAGGAGGGTATCTTTCTCTAAACTAGTCACACTTGATCTTAAGGACCAAGCATGGGGCTAAAATGAAAATAGTGTCCAAAGCTCTAAATTTGTAACATGTGGCCAATGAAGATATGATCAACTTTGAGGCTACTCATACCTCTTTCACTAAGGAGGAAACACATTGCACTAAGTTGCTAGAATATGAAAAAGTGACTAGAGATTGATCTAATCAAGAAGAAATTCTCTTGAGAAAATATATAGATGCTGACCCTTTTGGAAACTATCATGCCACCGGGTTGGGAACCTATATCATATATGATGAAAAAAAAGTGCTCTTGAAGGTTGTGAAGGAACCGAAAAGTAACCAAGCTTCAAAGCTATGGATGCTCCACTTTGATGGAGCAAGATGCAAAGTGGGAAAAAGAGCTAGGATATGTTTAATATCCCCAAAAAATGAAAAGAAACTCTAGTCCTTCCACTTCCAATTTGCTTGTTTGAACAATGAAGCTTAATATGAAGGCCTAGTGCAAGGTCTAATCCTTGCGGAGTGGATGTGCATCAAGCAATTGATGGTGTTCAGAGATTCCAAAATAGTATTCAACCAAGTCTGAGGGATTTCCATTGCCAAGAATGTCTACATGAGAGCCTATAGACATAGATTCTGGGACCTGATAGAGGGTTTTGAAGCCTTCAACATCTAGACAATACCCGAGAACAAAATGTTGATGCAAATCGCATGGCCAAAATTGGATCTCAATTTGACCCTACCTCTGACCTAATTCATAACAAACACTCTGTACAAGTGATAGTCCAATTGACAATTCTAGATAATGATTAGAGTTGGCAGGTACAGTTATGAGCACATCACATCATTAATCCAACAATCAAGAGAGTTTTCCAACCAACTCCAACCAAATATTGTCGAGGCCTACAATGGAAAAATCATTTAGCTAAGGTCTAATAAGCTTCAGAAGGGAATGGTCACTCTCAAAAACCTGTTTGATTGTGATGATGTAAAAAATGATAAAAGGAAGTTTGTAGCAAACAAAAGCGACTATGCATTACTTTAAGTCAGAGATGGAAGAAAGCTCAAGGTCGGGAAGGATGTTCCACATCACAATAAGGAAAGGATCATCAACTTTTGTGAGAGGTATGGAGTGGTAACCTATTCATATGGTGACCTTAAGGGATATGATCCCAAAATCATCTAGCATACAATAGAGCTGACGGAAGATGCAATACCCATCTGCCAAAAATAGAGGCTAGTGAATCTAAAGATTGAAGCCTTGATGGCACAAGAGTTGACAAAGTTAATTAAATATTAGATCATCTTCCTGATCAAGCACAACACATGGGTATCCAACTTGGTTCTAGTCTGAAAGAAGAATGGAGATATCTGCTTATGTGTTGAATTTCAGGATTTGAAAATAGAATCCCTAAAAGACCACTATTTTTTGCCTTCTATTGAGTCTATTACAAACACGCAACACTGAGAGGGGGGGGTGAATCAGTGTTCCACAAAAATTAAGTTTATTATTATGATCTTTAATCCACTTAAAACATTCAACCAAGAGAAGTATGTAGAAATAAAAATAAAACAACCACAACACCATAACATAAGGATTTTTATGTGGAAACCTTGTTAGGGGAAAAACCATGGTGGATGGCCAATCCACAATATGATTTGAGTATACTCAAAAGAAGTTTACAATATGGGAATGCACTTGCATTTAGGGTCACTACCTAGAGCTCACTACTCAAAATAGAATGGAACACTACCTTACAAAGATTTGGATTAGATCCAAGAGAATGAACTGAGTGAGTAGCATCTTCAAATACTTGATTATAGTTCCAGTTAGGCTCAGTAGTCGATCTTCCATCCTTTTGACTGATTTTGCACTTCTTCTCTACTCTGCTCTTACTCACATCACAAAGTCTTTAATGCACAAGTGAAACTATGCATAAATTTTTCAATCAGCCTTCTGATATTTGCAATACATATTGACACACCTTACACACAAAAATGATATAATTGATCATTTATGTATATCCATGACTAAGAATTTAATCGCAACCTGTCAGCTCCAATAAAAATTAAGAATATTTACAACTATTGGCTCAAATCATGAATGATATTGAATGCACATCCATAAAGGTTGGTCACAACTTAGGTCAGACCCAAATCAAGATGATCGAACACAAAAACATTTGAGTAGAAACTCCTCGAATATCCATGACACTTAATATCAACTGGGTTGACCACAAAACACTAATGAATAGAAAGATATCCAACTAGATCTCCAAAATTGCATACAACTTGATACAATGCATTGAGATTTTTTGAAAACACAAGACATACATTGATTAACCTCCCATAAGATCCACAACTCAAAATAATGACAAAAAATCTATATGTGAATCGATAAACATAGAACTACCAGATGCCATGTTCTTCCTTGACTATCCTCAATCTATCTGCTGGTAGGAGAAAATGATAATGTGAAGATCCAATCATCGGCTAGAGTTTCCATCAATTACAACACTAGAAAACGTTTGCAATTTCTCTTGCCAACAATCGCCCCCTTTGGCATTGATGGCAACACTTAGTGAAAAATGACTAAGTGTTGGATCATTACCAACATGAATTACACTGCCACTTCAAAAAGAATCTTCAATCTGAACTTAGAAATGTAACTCCCCAATGAATATACTTTTTTCACTATACAACTCTCCCCCTTTGACATCAATAGAAAAATTGGGGAAACAAAATTTCAAAACTGTACATGCATGAACTTGTTATTTACACAAATTTGAAAATATCTACAAAGTCTCTCTTCAACACACTCAAATTTGTGTCCCAAACCCTTTTGAAACTCTCCAGAATTGTTATGTGACCACAAACTAAATAAGATTGAGCTTCTGCAATCTCAAGATTCATTGGGTCACTAACTGCCATAGCATATTTGTCTTCCTTTAGTGCATTCACCATTATTTCATGCTTCAAACTCCTTATTTTTTCAAGTAGAGATGTTACTTGATCTTCTTTCTTACCAACATCACCAGCTAACAGATCAAAAGCATCATAAATGGTAGCCAATTTTTTTTCAAGATCCTTCACCATCTTCTCATTGTCTTTAGTGAATTTGGGCAAAACTAGACATGACTTATATGCCTTTCCACCTTTAGATATAAAATCTTGAATATTTTTCATACAGGTGGCTAATAGAGTTTTATCCTTAGCAATCACTTATTTCAACAAACTAAATATTTTTCCATGAAACTCCTATAATTTAACCATGGCTGATTTTTTGAGAGACTCAAAATGAGTACTTACAAAATTTACGAGTTTCTTCAGTTCACCGGAACAGGAATCAAACGAATCCTTAACATGAGTTGGCATAATTTTATCCAAAACTCCAGATGCAAGACTTAATAATTCATTGTCCTCAATGTGAGACTTCAGAATCTTCTCACAGGCTTTAGCTTGTGCAAATGATGTGACCTTCATTATCTGAATTGGAGACAAGGTGGATAGATTGATTTGACCTTCAACCAATTCAGGATCAAAATTTCACTGTTGTTCCACCAGAGATTTCTTCACTACCTAGGTAGTGTCTCTTGCTTCCACTGGGATTTATTTAACCTGAACCTTTTCTTCTTCTTCAACTTTTGGTTCCTCAGAAATTATTTCTTGATTGAATTTAGGAGCTTCAACTTCGTTATTTGACATCTCCTTTTCTTCAGCAAATAAAACCTTAGGAACTACAATCTCCATAGGTGCTTCTAAATTATCCACATTAGGAGGAATCTGATTATCCTCAGTATCCAAATTTACTTCCTCATTTACCAGAATAGTTACAACATCTTCAACATTCACATCTTCAACATTGATCTTGTTTCTTGATAGAAATGATTCCAGGATTTCCTTAGTTTCGTCAGCAACAACACCAATTTCACTGATCATAAGTTTTTTCACCCTTATTTTGATTTTGAATTCCTTCTTGGCTTTGTCCAAGAGTGAATTCATCTCCTTAATAGAAATTTCCAGACACAATTCTACAAGAATTCTCTTTCTCATATGCTTTTCTTTTGTCCTAGCATTTACTCTTCTCAACTCCAAAACATCATATAGACTCTTAGGTAAACCAAACATAATTTCAACAAGAACTTTGTTGAAAATATTTAGATGTTTTATTGTTGCCTCTTCAAGAATTCTTTGACCTGATTCATCAAACATTTCATACCATTCATAGAGGGGCTTGAGATTTCCATCCTTGACAATAACATTCTCAACTTCTTCAACTGTTATACCTGGTAAGTCAATTTTTTTCTTCTTTTCCTTTTCTTCCTCACTGGAAGATTTCCTCTTCATTTCTTTCACAAATTCATCTAACTTAGTCTCTTCATCTTCTGAGATGGCTTCATAGGTTCTTGAGCTCTTATTCTTCTTCCTCTTACTGAAAGCCTTGCCTTGAGTTTGCATAGGAACTGGCTTGGCTACAGGAGCGGATGGGGAACTCCTTGTTGATCTAGTATGAGCAGAGGATCCTGCTAGACTACTAGATTCAATTCTTGCTGAATCTTTTCCTACTTTAGCTTCATCTCTCTTCCTTCTAGCTTATCTTATTGATTTTGAAAATATTCCCATACTTCCTACAAAGACTTCCACTTCTTTCCTTACTCTTTGACTATCTTTGGCTTCTGTAATTGATCATGGACTTACACGCTCTTTTCTGCATAAGTTCCAAACCTTTCTTTTGTCGGATCTAGAGGCATGCTCAACAAATGTTTTGCATACATCTTCAAGATGTTCTCCTTGACTTCATATTCCATAGGAATAATCCATATCATTCTAGGATCAACGACTTCCATATGGAATTGATGAACATCTACCATGAAATAGATTGTATCTTTGTACTTCTCTACAATTGAGGGGGGAATTCTTTCTCTTGCATGCATCATATTCTGAAATTTTTTTAAGAACCCCAGAGGGAAATATTTTTGATCTGAGAATCACCAATTCCAAACAATATATCTCTTATTTGAATAGCTACAGGTTGATTACTTTGCCAATGAACTTTCCCAACACCTGAAACCTCACTCATGAAATAAAAGAACAAACACAACAACAAATTACCATATTTAAAGGAGTTATTTTTGTCTTTCTTAATCTTACTTAGATTCTCCATCAGTTGACTTCTAAGCAACTCACACAAGTAATAATCTACATTTTCTATTAGCATCTGATAGGCTGCATAAATGGTCGTACCAGATACTAAATTATCCCGGCTAGAGTGGTAGACCTTGTAGCCAATGACCATTGATGCAAATTTCACATCCACTTCAACAATATCTTCGATTTTCATTGCCCTTCTATCAAATTGAGCACCTATTGCATCAATAACCTTCTGATTCTTTACAAATTTCAAAATTGGTAGTCCACCAGAGGAATTTAGACCTATGACAACGCTTATAGCCTCTTTCGTAATCTTGAAAGGTATATTCAACTGCATGAACTTGACATGAACTCGACTTAAAATTTAACACACCCATTCACTTTCCTCAAATATGGGAAATTTCACAACTTGTGTGAACTTATTCTCTTCTAGGGTTTTGTATTCCAACTTAATAGTGAAAACCTATCCAATTATATGGTTGGAATACAAATTCAACATTTGTGAGATCCCTAACTCTTCAATATTGGCATGTATGTAAGCCCTAATGTCTTCAGTGTGCAAGAATCCGTATGATACAGACAAAAACACACCTAGGGGCTCAGTCTCAACAGACTTATAAGGATGCCACTTGAGCTTTCGACGAGGTATATCCTTGACTTCAACTACCAATGGAGTGGCCATTTTTACAAATTCACAAATTCACAGGTTTTTTCTATAAATACCTTTTTCATTGGATTAGAGTTTTGAATGCTAAATCTTTTTAACACTTGAATCTCGCCACAACTCAACAAAGTTCGCTCTAGGGCTCTCCAAAATTCTTTTCTTCAAAATGAAAAGTGATAAATGAAAGATAAAAATGACTTTTTATCATTTGCACAACTAACACTTTTTGTAACAATAAATTCTTTTACCCTAATTCATCTAGTTACCCTATTTCCATGCATTGAGACAAATAATTCCTCTTCGGATCTCTAATCCTGTAAAATACTTTCTATAATTGGTTGAGAAACATTTGAAAGGAATCTATGCACTTACTAGAATTATCCACATTTTGGTATCAGTTACCGGCAAGGGGTTAAGATATTTTCTTGACAACTCCCCCTAGGAAAAGGCCTAAAATTAATTCCTAGAGGAATTACTAGAAGCAGATTCTAGTGTTGGCACATTTCCTTCAACAGATGGATCCTTCTTCACCATTTCTTTTGCATTTTCCTCTTGATCACATCAGTAGTGACTTTACCTTTTCCCTTAACATCCTGTTGCATGTTTTGTTTTAGCGGACCTCTTTTGCTCCAACAAAATCTAACAGTGTGGCCAAATTTGTTGCAGTTCTAACACACAATATTTCTTTGTCCAAACCTACTGTTCCACTAATTTTTCCTTGATCTACATTTGTTGGAAATATGCCCAAGTCTATTGCATGCATAGCATCTGACATCTCTATGAAAGTTGTTCATCACATTTCTGTATTTGTTTGACTTATGACCAAACTTAATGTAATTAAACCACTGACCTGAGAATGATGGTCCTCTTGGATTCATCTTGATTCTACATTGAAAAGCCATATGACCAAATTTATTGCAAGAAAAACAACAACCATTGAATCTTTGAGCATTTGGTTTTCTTACCAGATTCCTTCTAGCTCCATTAATCTGATTTCCTTACCTAAATTTTCCTTGTCTGAAATTCCTTTGTCTAGATCCAAAACTTTCCCCTTCTTCATAGCCAAGACCTCGCTTGTCCCCATTAGTCCTCTGAACTTTAATTAGTTCATCAAGCTTGGTTGAGCTTGCTTTTAATTTCTCCTTGTACTCATTTGCAATAGTAAGTTCATTTTTGAGATCATCAAGCTAATTTTCATGCACTTCCTCATTGTTTTTAGATTGTTCCAATTCATTGTCCAATTGGATGCATTCTTCAGATTTTTCTTTCAAGGATTGAGCAAGCTTTTCTTCATTCTTCTTTCTATCTTTAATCTCCTTGGTCATTTTCATCATGATAGATTCCATCTCACGCTTCAGGGCAACATTGTCTTTGGAAAACTTTTCACATTCTTCTTTTTTCTCCTTTAAGGCATGACTTAGTTGTTCATATTCCATGCTTCTACTCTTCTGCTTAAGCTGATCACACAATTCCTTTCTTTTCTCGCTTGATTCATTTATTTTGTCTTTCAATGACAGTGAATTTCTTTGCATTCTCAATATTTTCTTGTAGTTCTCGATTCTCATATTTTGACTAGTCAAGATCATCTAGGGCCACCAAAAGTTGTTCTTGAAGACTACTTGTATCCATTGAAAACACTTTCCAAGATCTCCCCAAGTTGTTAGACTTCTTTCAAGGAACTAGCTCTAATACCAATTGTTGGAAACAAGCAAGACTGAGGGGGGGTGAATTAATGTTCTGCAAAAATTAAATTTATTATTTTGATCTTTAACCCACTTAAAACACTCAACCAAGAGAAGTATGTAGAAATAGAAAGAAAAAAACCACAAAACCATAACAAAAGGATTTTTACGTGGAAACCTTGTTAGGAGAAAAACCACAGTGGATGGCCAATCCACAATATGATTTGATTATACTCAAAAGAAGTTTACAATATGAGAATGCACTTGAATTTATGCTCACTACCTAGAGATAATTGCTCAAAATAGAATGGAACACTACCTTACAAAGATTTAGATTAGATCCAAGAGAATGAACTGAGTGAGCAACATCTAAAAATGCTTGATTATAGTTCTGGTTAGGCTCTGTAGTCAATCTTCTGTCCTTCTGACTGATTTTGTACTTCTGCTCTGCTTTGCTCTTACTCGCACCACAAATTCTTTAATGCACAAGTACAACTATGCATAAATTTCTCAATTACCCTTTTAATATTTGCAATACACATTGACACATTTTAATCACACATAAAAATGATATAATTGATCATTTATATATATCCACGACTAAGAATTTAATCACAACCTGATGGCTCCAATAAAACTTAAGAATAATTACAACTGTTAGCTCAAATCATGAATGATATTCAATGTGCATCCACAATGGTTGGTCACAACTTAGCTCAGACCCAAATCAAGATGATCAAACATAAAAACATTTGAGTAGACACTCCTCAAATATTTGTGACACTTAATATCAACCGGTTTGGCCACAACACACTGATGAACAGAAATATATCCAACCAAATCTCCAAACTTGCATACAACTTGATACAAGGCACTGAGATTTTTGGAAAACACAAGACATACATTGGTTAACCTCCCATAAGATCCACAACTCAAAATAACAACAAAAAATGTGTATGTGAATCGATGAACACAAAACTGGCAGATGCTCTGTTGTTCCTTAACTGTCCTCAATTTGTCTGCCGGTAGGAGAAAATTATGATGTGCGAATCCAATCACCAACTTGAGTTGCCATCAATGACAACACCAAAAAACGTTTGTAGTGTATCTTGCCAACAGATTCAATCTTGCAAACCATGGTAGGGTCAGAAATGTTTTCTTTATTGGATGGCTTCTCTGGTTACAATTAGATCTGGGTCAAAGAAGAGAACTAACATAAAACAACATTCACTACCAAGTGGGGAACGTTTGCATATGCTAAAAATCCTTTTGGTCTCTCAAATGTGGGAGCCACTTTCTAGCAAGCGATGGATATTGCTTTTAGCGAATTGATCAACAAATTATCCTGATCTATTTGGATGATACAACTCTAATCTTCAAACATAAGGATAACCACTTCGATCACCTTGAGATGGTTTTCAAAAAATTCCAGGAGTTCAAGGTATCCCCGAACCTAAAAAAATGTGTCTTCGGAGTACCACAAGACAAGATATTGGCACATGTAGTGTCCAAAGAAGGAATTGCATATGATCCTGAATAGGTGAAAGCAATCAAAGAACTTCCCCTACCAGTCAACAAAAAAGGAGTCCAATCTTTCCTGGAGAGGGTAAATTTTGTAAGCAAATTCATTTCGGATTTTGCAAGAATGATTAGACCAATCATGTTGGATGATGTGGTGGTGTTGCTGATATGTGGATTTCATTGATGTCAACACTATTAGGATTATTGTATTGAAGGATGCATACCTCGAGGCTATTGAGAAAATTGTTAAAGGAAGAATTGCAGGTTGCCAGTGGAACAGTGAAGATCATGAAGGTGTCTTTTTCTATATGTTGAAGATCAGTTGTTGTGGACTAAAGGGTTTATTGTTGAGAGTATCTAATTCATATACAAGAAGTTTTAGAGGTCTGCGTAAAGATTTGATCGTTCTATGAGCAATTGTGTTCTGATAGTTTTTTTGTGGGTTTTGTTAGTGTTCCTGATTGAATTTTATGTGATTCTAGTAATTTTTTCTATTGCTGATGATTCTCTATTAGTTCTTGTTGTTTTTGGATGCTTCTAGATGATTCTCTATCCTTGTTGTACATTTTCTTTGATCAGTGTGCTCGTGATCAAATATTTTTCTCGATATGTTCAGGTTTTCATGTTCTTGGTTGACATGATGGTTGTAATGTCTTGTGGATCCTTGAAGATTTAAATTTGAATGTTTGGAAAAATCAAGGATATTGTTTTAGGTTGCATAATAATATTAGACAATGGTGTTTGATTCACATTGCAAATTTATTTTTAAATTTGGGCCGACATTGTAAATATGTTCTATATTTTTGACCGACGAGGTTGTTGATGTAATTTCATGTTGCGGATATATAAGAGTGATTGTTTGAGAAAAGTTAGTGTATGTATGAAGAGAATAAAATCCAGAGAAGAGAAAGTGTGTGAATATTTTTCTACTCATTCGATTGCAAAGAAGAGTGAGAAGAAGTTTGAGCAAAGTGTGAAGAAGGTTTTATGTGCTTAACTAGAACTATAATCAGTTTTGTGTAGAAGCTATTTTCTTAGTTCATACCCTACAGTTCTAATCTGTATTGTTGTGTATTGTTGGGTAGTGAGCCCTCTTGTATTTGAGCAGTGAGCTCTAGGAAGTGTGCTTGAATGCATGTGCATTCCCATTATTTTTCATTATACTTTTAATAGGGTATAATATTGTGGACTAACATCCACCGTGGTTTTTCCCCTAACAGGGTTTCCATGCAAAAAATCTTGGTGTTCTCTATGCTTCTGATTTGTTGATTGTTCATGGTTTACTGTTCATTCATTTGATCTGAGATTAAGTTAAGTAAAGTTTGAAAAGTTTAAATATTTTATGACAACTGATTCATCCCCCCTCTCAGTTTTCTATCCTTTTTTTCCAACAATTGGTATCATAACAGGTTCCTCTAAAGAAGTTTAAAAGCTTAAGGTGATCCAAGATGGTATCATACAAGAAGGACAATCCTAGATTCAATGGAACAAATAGAACAAACTACTCATTATGGAAAGCTAGGATGGAGTGTCATTTGAGGTTTATTAGTGAACCCTTCTAGAAGATTACAAAGAATCCATATGTTATTCCTCATAATGGTCCTTCCACTACTAATGAGATTAAAGAGGCCGAGAATAATGTTAGGGATATGGAAGCTTTGTTGAGTGCTCTAACAGAGTCAAAAATGACAAGTGTGATAGGTCCTAAGACATCTCATGAGATGTGGATGAAGTTGGAAACTTTGTATGAAGGAGATGTACATGTGAATATGGCTAAGCTATAGAATTTGAAAGGAAAGTATGAAAATTTGAAGATGGGTGAAGATGAAAATATTTCCTCTTTTATTCAAAGAGTAAATGAAATAGTGATGGGTATTATATGTGTTAGTGGTATCCTGGATGAGGAAGAAATTGTGGCTAAAGTGCTCAGATAATTTCCTCCCTCCTACAAAGCAAAGGATCATGCTATTGAAGAAACCAGATCATTGACGAATATGACAAGGGATACACTGATTGTTAAACTTGATGCCTTTGAGTTGAGTGAATTTGGTGAATTTGTTCCAAAGACTAAAACTAAATTTAATGCTAATGTATCTAGAAGAAACAGGCAAAGATATGATTCAAGAGAGTGTTCAAGAAAGTCATTCAAGTATGAGGAAGAAATGAAACAACTTGAAGATGAAGAAAGAGAGGTAGAAGAGTTGGAAGCATTGATTATGAAGAAAGAAGGCAAAGGACAAGGTAAGTATAAAGGAGTGTTTCCTATTAAATGTTTCTCTTGTAGTAAAATAGGTCATTTTGCATCAAGGTGTCTTGAAAGAGTTCCTAGATCTAAGCCTAAATCTAGATTTCAAAAGAAATGTTACTATGTTGAAGGAGTGACTGATGAAGAGTCTGATAAAGACAATGGAAATGAGGATGAATGGGTGGTCCTTGCTATCAAGGAAAATGGTCTGGTGGCTACTGAATATGCTAAAGTTGAGAAAGATCTTGTAGCCTAAATTGAAGAAAACGATGAGTGGGTTATTGGCAACATATGTTCACATCATATGACTGGTGACAAAAGAAAATTTTTAAGTCTTGAGAAGTATGATGGTGGGGTTGTAAGATTTGGAGATAACAATGTTGGTGTGATTCATGGCAAAGGATCTATTTGTCTTGGTGGTAAGAATAACACTGATGCTATTCTTTATGTTGAAGGCTTGAAGAACAACCTGTTGAGTATTGGACAGATGATGGACAAGGGTTATGATCTTTAATTCAAAGGTGGAAGATGCAGGATAATTGGAAGTTCTAGAAATATAATTTCTTTAGGTAAGAAGACAAAAGGTAATATTTTTCACCTGAATACTGCTAGTGAAATTTGTTTAATTGCTCAAGTAGATGAAAGATGGTTATGGCATAGGAGGCTATGTCATGTGAATTTTGATAACATTGTCAAAGTAAGTTCCACTCAAGCAGTAAGAGATCCACCTAAGCTAGTGAAGCCTGCTAACACAATTTGCAAGGAGTGTTAGATGGGAAAATAGATTGGAGTTTCTTTTTGGAGCAAACAACATCATTCAAATGGATTACTAGAGCTGGTGCATATTGATCTATGTGGTCCCTCTAGAGTCAGAAGTCTTCATGGAGAAAGGTACTTTATGCTGCTTATTGATGATTACTCTATAATGATATGGGTTGATTTCTTAAGAGAAAAATGTGAAGCATTAGAAAAGTTCAAAAGTTTCAACGCCATGGAAAAAAACTAGAAAGGTCTAAAAATAAAATGCTTAAATTCAAACAGAGGTGGTGAGTTCACCTCCAGGGAGTTTAATTCTTTCTATGAAGAGCATTGAATCAAAAGACATTTATCTACTCCTTGAACTCGTGAACAAAATGGAGTTGCAAAGAGGAAGAATAGAACAATTTTGGATGTTGCTAGAACAATGATGATTGAAGGAAATTTTGCTCAAATCTATTGGAGTGAAGCTATAAGCACTGTTGTGTACACTTTAAACCGGGTAAATGTCAATAGTAATTTTGGTAAGACTCCTTTTGAACTATGGTTTGGTTATAAGCCTACTATTAAATATTTCAAGATCTTTGGAAGCAAGTGTTACATCAAGAGAGATAAGGACATAGGCAAGTTTGACGCAAGAAGTGATGAAGGAATCTTTCTAGGTTACTCTACTAAAAGAAAGGCCTACCGATGCTATAACAGAAGACTAAGAAAAATGGTTGAGAGTGCAAATGTTAGAGTTGATGAGGACTCTGTTAAATCATCCAGATACTATGGATATGATTCAGATGACCAAGAAGACATACAAACAAAGGGAAGAATGCTCAGACACAATCAACTTCAAATTGTGCCATATTTTCTGGTAAAACAACTTCCATTTGTTCTGGTAAATCAAGGTAGTCAGGAAGTAGAGACAAGTGCAAGTGCAGAAGAAGGAATAGAAGAACTAGAAGTTCGAGAGAATCCTAAAACTCTGAGGTATGTAAAGCTAAATCATTCTAAAAAATGAAATTTTAGGAGACAAGAATAAAGGTGTGCAAACTAGAAGAAAGATTGCAAAAGAGTATTGCCTAATTTCCAAGATTAAGCCTAAAGATGTCAATGAAGCTTGCAATGATGAACACTAGATAGGAGCTATGAAGGAAGAAATAATGTAGATTGAAAATAATGATACATGGATACTTATTCCTAGACCTAAAGATAAAAATGTGATTGGTACTAAATGGATCTTTTGGAATAAGCTAAATGAACAAGGTGAAGTGGTCCATAATAACGCAAGACTAGTATGTAAAGGGTATTCACAAATGGAAGGTATTGATTTTGAAGAAAACTTTTCCCTTGTTTCCAGAATTGAAGTTGTAAGGTTATTTATTGCTTATGTTGCATATAATTAAGAACTATAAAGTCTATAAAATGGATGTGAAGTTAGCTTTTTTGAATGGTGAGCTAGAAGAAGAAGTATATATTGAACAACAAGATGGATTTCAACTGACTAATAAGGAAAACATTGTTTGACAATTGAAGAAAGCTATATATGGACTCAAGCAAGCCCCCAGAGCCTGGTATGATAGACTAGACAAATACTTAGTGAAGCTTGGATACAATAAAGGTACTATTGACAACAACTTGTATTTCAAATTGGATCATGACAAAGAGTTAATTATTGAGGTCTTTGTTGATGAAATTATTTTTAGAGGAGATGACAATCTATGTATGAAGTTTGTTGATGAAATGAAGAGTGAATTTGAAATGAGCATGATTGGAGAGATGAAGTTCTTTCTGGGATTGCAAGTTACTCAGTTAGATAAGGGGATCTTCATATATCAGTCCAAATATGTGAGAGAGATGCTGAAGAAGTTTGGCATGGAAGACTCAAAATCTGTTGGTACTCCCATGGTAACCAAATGCAAGTTAACACAAAATGATGATTCTCCTAAGGCAAATCAAACAAGATATAGGTCAATGATTGGTAGATTTCTCTACTTAACACAGACTAGACCAAACATTATGAATGTTGTATGTATGGTTGCTAGATTTTAGGCTGATCGAAAAGAATCTCATGTGACTACTGTAAAGAGAATCTTTGGATATTTGAAAGGAACTGTTGATTTTGGTCTTTGGTATCCTAAGGATGATGATCTTACTTTGAATGCATATATTGATGTGGATTGGGCAGGAGATGTGGATGACATAAAGAGTACTAGTGGTGGTGCCTTCTTCCTAGGGAAAAAACTGGTGTCTTGGTTGAGCAAAAAGCAGAATTCCTTTTCTCTATCTACTATTGAGGCAGAGTATATTGCTACTTCAAATAACTGTACTCAAGTGATGTGGATGACATAAATGCTAGAAGATATAAGAGTAGTATATGATGAAACTATTGCCATATACTGTGACAACTCAAATACATATAACATATCAAATAATTTGGTGCTACACTCTAAGACCAAGCATTAATCAATCAAGTTTCACTTCTTGAGGGAAAAAGTGAGTGAGAAAGAAGTCGACTGGAGTATGTGCCTACTGAAGAATAGATTGCAGACATTTTCACCAAGTTATTGTTGAAGGATACTTTTGAGTATCTTAGAGGGATGCTAGGGGTGATTACCCCTCTTGATATGAACTTGTACACTTTTCACACACATGCCCCACTAGAGGCGGGGACACTCTTTTTGCTTGCTTTGTTTGATCTCTTCTCCTTTAGGGTTTGGTTTCCTACAATTTTGGATTTGCTTCACCCTAAAATTTAGTGTCTTATTTGCACTTGAGGTGTCTATTGGAACATCATGATCATAGTCTAGCTCTTAGAAGTTTGCATCAACTCAAAATTTCACTTAAGAGCTAAAATTGAATAAGTTAAGGAGAGGTCCAAAAAATCTGAGCTCCCTCAGATTTCCTGAGGTTCAGTTCACCTGGAGATTCTGGCCTACCTTGGATTTTTTGGCTTGAACTCATTTCAGAGAATCTGAGCTACCTCGAATTCCCCAAAAACCATTTTTGAGGTGAATTTTCATAATCACTTGTAAATATTTTTACACCAGTGGATAGAGGATGAAAAATTAGGCTAGGTTTCTTTTTGAACTTTTCAAAAATTCCTTCTAGAAAAAAGGTTACGAAGTTTAGGGGATTTTGACCTGGCTTGGATTTCGGGTAATCTGAGCTACCTCGGATTTTCTGAAATTTCCTTTTTTGGAAAAATCCAAGCCCCCTCAAAATCTTGAAATTTTACAAAAATGGAAATTTTGCCAAATTTTTTCAAAATGGAAATTTTTCCCAAAAATGGAAAATTTTCAAAATGAAAATTTTTCCTTGAAATTTTAAAATATTCCCAAAATGAAATTCTTGAAATGGAAAATTTCTAAAAAATATTTTTTCCAAAAGTGCAAAATTTCCAAAAAAGGAAAGTTTTCTTAAAAGGCCAAAAATTTATTCGAATTTAATTTGGAAATTTTATGGATGGGATTTTTTTTAAACATGTGAGCTAGTAATGATTGTATTTACTTTTCAGGATTAAATAAATTAGGAGAGGACTTGGATATGGATTCGTGCCAAGAGGGAAATCTGGAAGAGTTGAACTCAAATATTAAATGGGGGGCCTACATAAGAATCTATGCCACCAGCTATATACCAATTGGAGAGGTGCCTTTAACAAGGAAAGACATGTGAAGCTATATTTATTCTCCAATGAGGATTTTCTCAAACTTGATGTCATTGGGCCATAATGTAATTAAATGCAATTGATTGGATGATGATGTACCATGAGCTCCCAAATTAAATGTAATAGCTTGATGCTTTTGGAAATGCAATTGCAGCCATTGGAGGAATTGAATCTTGGCCATTGGTTCAAAATGTAATTTTCTATATAAGGCCAGTGCCTTCTCATTTGTAAGAGTTAGACTAGGTTAGAATAATTGATTAAGAGGTTGTAGAAATCCAAAATTGGATAAGTTAGGAGTTAGATTCTGCAAGATAGTAGTTGTAGGAGAGAAGAGAGAATGGAAATTGTTATGTAATGTTGGAGATATTAATGCAATTAGATTGTTGATTTGGAAAGCTTTGTGTTACACTTTGACAGTTTATGGTTTCTTGTTCTTGATTCTCAGATGTTAGATGTTAGTTTTTAGTTCTTTCATGATAATGGTGAAATGTTAATGATATTGATCGATCTTTGATGCATACTTTTAGCAATTTTCTAATTGTAAGTTGTTGTGTAAAGGTATTCTGGGCCTTATTTTGTACTAAGTTCAACTGTGGAAGCTTCTTTACATTGCGCCAGTTAGTGGGTATGTGTATGAATATTCATAGTATGAAAATCTTTAGTTTCCTTAGAATATTGCACCATTTCTATAGAGTTGTGGGCTTTTCCTTGATCAAGCAGAGATTGGTTTTATTGGGGATTTGTCCATTTGCAACATTCATCATTGTTGTGATTGATCTTAGGAGTTAGTTTAAAATCTCTCTCAACCCTTCTCTTTTGCTCTTTCTTTATATTTGGGTTAGTTTTAGGATTGAAAGCATCACCATATTGTTACATCTGATGAAAGTACACTTCCAACATTGTTCATTTGTAAGGCCCCTTGTGATTACCAACATTTTCACATTTATCACCGAGTTGTTTTTGCATTTTCAAGACCTGACATTAGAAACCTTGAGGTTATCTTTTGAGGCTTGCTAATAGAGATTTACCTTTCAAGAGAGATAGGATACTTGTATTATGTCTGAGTTGTTGATGTGCAGAAAACACCATCAATAGATTGGTGCTAGAAGGAGGGCTGAATGAAGGTGACATAGCTGGAAGTTGGATGAGCCTTCATCCTAAAAATATGAGATATGATAGATCTCTAAATCTAAAAAGTACAAATTCTGAGTCAAGATGGAAAAGCAGTCTTATGTTTTTCATGATGGGGACAGTTTTCAAATTGATTTTCCTCAACTTTGTGAGTCTCTAAATAAGAGATTGGATCTATGGAATAGTAAGGGTTTGCATCACTATGCATCATCAAACAAGTGTAGAATTCATAATACCTATAGGCATAGTGAGTTGGAATGTTTGGCCTTTTTGGGTAAAATCGAGAGGATTGTGCAAAGGGATATTTTCATCTGGTAAGTGTTTACAAGATTTCATCTCATCTAAATAGTGTAGAGTTCATAATGCAACCCATTTGGAGTTCACTTACCATTCATGTGTAGACATCATTATTAAAATTGGGAGACACCTGGAGTGGAAAGAAAATTTAGGCAAGGAATGCACTATAGAAAAGCTAGAAAATTCTGAATCTAGAGATGATGTTGCAGTTGATGTTGAGGTGGCTCTGGAAGGGACTAATTATAATGAAAACAAATCTGAGGCATCAAAGTTAACAAAGGCACATGTAAGTGAAGAGCTACCTATAAAGATCAAGGAGGATGCTCCTACAGAGGTCAATCAGGTTTATGACAATATAGTGGAGGATGAGCTACAAGAGAAAGGAGTAACCATACGAGCTCCTCCCATCCAGGATGAAGATCCAATACATATGATATATGAAGAGTTTGTTGCCAGAATTATGAAAGATTGGTCAGGCCCGAGTTTTAGAATCTTCCTAGAGGAGTTGTTGTTACCAGCTTGGTGTAGGATACAGAGAAAGAGCATTCATAATTCACATGTTTTCAATGTCAAACAACAATCAAGGAAGTAAAAAATCAAGTAAAAATTTCAAATCCTACAAGAGATGCACATAAATCTATTTCAAATGGATCCCCAATTAAGGAGCTTCAACAAGTTGATGATGGATGTCTTGAAGAACATGAGGAAGCGCTTAATGGAGGAGTCAATATTCTTGATAGTTATGATCAAGAATCTGAACCAGTTCCAACAAAAGATGAATTCAGGGAGTCTTCTCATTTATCAAATTCTATTTTTCCTCAGTCTATTGATGAACTGCACAATGAAAATTCACCGACTTTATGTATTGTTGATAAGGCAACTAATGTGGCTCATACTAATGTGCAGGAAAATCTAAACAATGCTAAGAGAGGTAATGATGCAGTCATAATTGGTGGACTTGACAACATACTTGTAGCTGAAAATGTGCTTGAAGATCAGTCTACGATGCCTCCTGATGAACATCCTATTGAGAAGTTTGTTGTACAAGACAATTTTTTTGCACTTTCATCATTGATCCCTCATGAAGATACTCAAATAGGTAAAATGTTCCATGATGTTAATTCTAAATTTGTTCAATCTAAATTTCACTTTGCACTACATAGTGATTCCTCCAATTTTGTTTTGCATGTTTCCAACATGAGGGGATTGTTGTAACATGAGTGGAGACCTCCTGATGATGCTAAGATCAACTCTTCACAATTGGGGAATGATGAATACCACATTTAGTCTACAACAATACAAAATCAGGTTATTTCTTTCCTTACTAAAAAATCTGAAGCTTATCAATTTGATTATGGAGGTTTAGGAGAGACAACCTTCATATGGGTTAATCATGGTCCTAATGAGTTACCTCAGTTATTGATTATTCCTGATTATGAGGTTGAGTTTGAATACTGCAATGTGGAGATTTATTTTTCTGAATATAAAGATGATTTTTCATTCTTGAGGACTATCACCGCCGCCCTACTGCTTGTCCATGCATTGATGAATCGAATAGGGGTGGGTTTTAGTGCAACATGTTTAATAGTGAGTTATTTTGAGTCTTTTTGTACATAGTTTCGTCTAAATAAATGCAGCTTGCTCTGCTTTTCTTTTTCTTTAGTCTATTTTTGTTTTCTTTAGGATAGATTGCTTTAGGATTAGTTAGCTTTGGTTAGTTTAGGTTTTCTTTGGGTTTTGGTTTGGTTGTTTCTTTGCTTCTTCAGCTTGGGTTTCTCTATTTTCTCATTGGGGAAGTGTCTTTTCTGCACAATAATTATTAATTATCTGAGACTATTATGAGTATTTCATTGATGGACTTTAATCATGTGTCTTGAATGGATAGTCGAGATCTTCTGTTAGTGTCAAGTGGTTTGAATGTTTGATTTGAAGAGGATAGGTCATTGGTTTGATTTGATCTTGAATTATTCTCAAATCTTATATCTTTCATACATCTTAAGAATCTTGAGGTTGCAGTAGGGTCCTTGTTAAGTCTTTTTAGGTGAAAAATCTTATATTCTGCTTCAGTGCCACTATGGTTCTGCCCTGAGTGTGAGCTTCATTGCTTACAAGGTGAAAATGAAACTTTAAAAGATCTCAAAAGAATATCAAAAGTGAAAATTCACCTTATCAGGGGTATCTGAATATCTTTACCGGGGCTATGGATGCCTGGCTGGCAGTAGAACTATGTTGGGGAGAGTCAAAATTATAACCTTGTCAAGGCTTTGGATGTTTGACTGTGAACGAAGCTTTATCTAGGTTGCTTTTGGAGCTAGAATCTTTACGTAGCCTAACTTGACTGAGCTATGGACGCCTGGCTAGCAGTAGAGCTATGTTGGGGAGAGTCAAAATGATAACCTCGTCGGGGCTATGGATGCCTAGTTGGTAGTAGAGCTATGTTGGGGAGAGTCAAAATGATAAGCTCGTCAGGACTATGGATGTCTGACTGCCAATGAGTCTCTATCTAGGTTGCTTTTGGAGCTAGAATCTTTACGTAGCCTAACTTGACTGAGCTTGGTTTTTGCAGTAATTCAAGGAGGGAAATGAACACACTTGCACACACTTGGATTTTAAGTTTATGGAAGGTTCAGTCTACCTTTGGTCTTGATTCTTTAATCTTTCATTTTGATTTGTTTTCCTGGTAGGGAGATCAAAACTAGAGATTTTGGGTTCTTGATTCTAGTTTGTCATCAAAAAATTTTGGAGCATTTTCCCAGCAGGAGTCACCATTTGTTGTGCACATTTTGTACACATGCCCCATTGAAGGTAGGGACCCTCTTTTTGCTTGCTTTGTTTGATCTCTTCTCCCTTAGGGTTTGGTTTCCTACAATTTTGACTTTGCTTCACCCTGAAATTCAATGTCTTATCCGCACTTGAGGTGCCTTTTGCAACATCATGAACATAGTCTAGCTCTTAGAAGTTTGCCTCAACTTAGAGTTTCGCCCAAGAGCTAAAATTGACTAAGTTAAGGAGAGGTCCAGAAAATCCGAGCTCCCTAGGATTTCCCAATGTTTAGTTCACCTGGAGATTCCGGCCTACCTTGGATTTTCTGGCTTGAACTCATTTCAAAGAATCTAAGCTACCTCAAATTCCTCGAAAAACATTTTTGAGGTGAATTTTCATCATCACTTGTAAATATTTTTTGCACTAGTGCATATAGGACGAAAAATTAGGCTAGGTTGCTTTTTGAACTTTTCAAAAATTCCTTCTAGAAAAAAAGTTATGAAGTTTAGGGGATTTTGACCTAGCTTGGATTTTGGGTAATCCGAGCTACCTTAGATTTTCCGAAATTTCCTTTTTTGGAAAAATCTAAGCCCCCTCAAAATCTCAAAATTTTCTGAAAATGAATTATTTTTTCCAAAATAATTATTTTTTTCAAAAATGGAAAATTTTCTCAAAATGCAAATTCTTTCCGAAATAGATATTTTTCCTTGAAATTTTAAAATGTTTTCAAAAATGAAATTCTTGAAATGGAATATTTCCAAAAAAAAAATTCCAAAAGTGGAAAGTTTTCTTAAAAGGCCAAAATTTTATTCAAATTTAATTCGATATTTTTGGATGGGATTTTTTTAACATGTGAGCTACTAATGATTGTATTTATTTTTTCAAGATTAAATAAATTAAGAGGGGACTTTGATATGGATTCGTGCCAAGACGAAAATCTGGAAGAGTTCAACTCAAATATTAAATGTGGGCCTACATAAGAATTCATGCCACTAGTTGTATACCAATTGGAGAGGTGCCTTTAACAAGGAAAGACATGTGAAACTATATTTATTCTCCAATGAGGATTTTCTCAAAATTGATGTCATTGGGCCATAATGTAATTAAATGCAATTGATTGGATGATGATGTACCATGAGCTCCCAAATTAAATGTAATAGCTTGATGCTTCTAGAAGTGCAATTGTAGCCATTGGAGGAATTCAATCTTGGCCATTGGCTCAAAATGTAATTTTCTATATAAGGCCAATGCCTTCTCATTTGTAAGAGTTAGGCTAGGTTAGAATAACTAATTAAGAAGCTGTAGAAAGCCAGAATTGGCTAAGTTAGGAGTTAGATTCTTCAAGATAGTAGCTATAGGAGAGAAGAGAGATTGGAAATTGTTATGTAATGCAGTAGAAGTTAATGCAATTGGATTGTTGATTTGGTAAGCTTTGTGTTACACTTTGACAGTTTATGGTTTCTTGTTCTTGATTCTCATATGTTAGATGTTAGTTTTGAGTTCTTTCATGATAATGGTGAAATGCTAATGATATTGATCAATCTTTAGTCCATACTTTTAGTAATTTGTTGATTGTAAGTTGTTGTGTAAAGTTATTCTGGGCCTTATTTTGTGCTATGTTCAACTGTGGATGCTTGTTTACATCGCGCTAGTTAGTGGGTATGTGAATGAATATTCATAGTCTGAAAATATTCAGTTTCCTTAGAAGATTGCACCATTTCTATGGAGTTGTGGGCATGTACTTGGTCAAGCAGAGATTGGTTTTATTGGGGATCAAACATTTGTAGCATTCATCATTGTTGTGATTGATCTTAGGAGCTAGTTTAGAATCTCTCTCAACCCTTCTCTTTTGCCCTTTTTTTATATCTGGGTTAGTTTTAGGATTGAAAGCATCACCATATTGTTACATCTGATGAAAGTACAGTTCCAACATTGTTCATTTGTAAGGCCCCTTGTGATTAACAACATTTTCACATTTATCACTGAGTTTTTCTTGCATTGTCAAGACCTGACATTAGAAACCTTGGGGTTATCTTTTGAGGCTTGCTGATAGAGATTTACCTTTCAAGAGAGATAGGATACTTGTATTCTATCTGAGTTATTGTGTAGAAAGCACTATCAATAGAACTAAAGATGTATTTGCTTGCATTAATCCATGTGGTTCATAGATATTTCCTGATTCAGATTGATGTTCTTGTGGCTGCTACTCAGGGGGAGTAGTCAGATGTGCAGATATGTGGTTTAGAGCTTGTATGTGGGAAGATAATGCTTATCTTTTTCATTGATGTCAAAGGGGGAGAGGAGTCATGTGAAAAAATATTGCTTATTTGGGGAGAAGAGTCTTGTGGGGAGAAAATAATGTAGAAGAGGTTAAGGAAGAAGAGTCAGAATCTAAGAGGGAGTAAGTGTTGTTTGAGAGTTGTGTTGATGGTGTTTTTCACATCATGTGTTGCCATCAATTCCAAAGGGTGAGATTGTTGGATGTTGTGGTTGTGTTGCTGATATGTGGTTTTCATTGATGTGAATGCTATTAGAATTATTGTATTGAAGGATGTATATGTCGAGGATATTGAGAAAATTTTTAAAGGAAGAGTTGCAGGTTGCTAGTGGAACAGTGAATATCATGAAGGTGTCTTGTTCTGTACATTGAAGATAAATTGTTGTGGACTAAAGGGTTTATTGCTGAGAGTATCTAGTTCATCTACTAGAAGTTTCAAAGGTTCGCGTGAATATTTGATCATGCTATGAATAGTTGTGTTCTGAAAATATTTTTGTGGGTTATGTCAGTGTTTCTGATTAAAGTTTATGTGATGTTGGTAATTTCTATTGTCGTGGATGATTCTCTATTAGTTCTTGTTGTTTGTGGATGCTTCTAGATCATTCTCTATCCTTGTACATCCATGTTGATCTGTGTGCTCATGGTCAAAGATTTTTCTCGGCATGTTCTGGTTTTCATGTTCTTAGCTGACATGATGGTTGTAACGTGTTGTGGATCCTTGAAGATTTAAATTTGAATGTTTTGCATGCTTGAGGATATTTTTTTAGGTCACATCACAATATTAGCCAATGGTGTTTGATACACATTGCAAATTTATTTGTAAATTTGGGCCGACATTGTAAATATGTTCTATATTTTTGGCCGATGAGGTTGTTGATGTAATTTCATGTTGTGGATATATAAGAGTGATTGTTTGAGTGAAGTTAGTGTGTGTATGAAGAGAAGAAAAGCCAGAGAAGAGAAAGTGTGTGAATATTGATCTTGTAAGGAAATCTAGGAGCGCATCTAGTGAAAACTCCATAATAGTAGTGCCTTCGGTAACTTTCATTTCGATTAGGTTGCCTCAAAGACACGTACAACTATGTCCTAAAGTGGAAACAGATAGAGTTATTTCCACATTAATCCTTCTGAGAGAAACACATGTAAATTCAATAGCAAATACAACAACACAGATGAAAGATACTACAAAAGTCAGAACACAAAGATTTTACGTGGGTAAAACCCTTTCGCGTAAAAAGCCCCACTCTCCAAAGTTTGAGCCATTGTATTATTCAACAACAAAAAGTTAGAATACAGTTTCAAGCTCTTAGCCTTTCAGAGATTACATCTTGTTCATTTTGGATACAACTGGTAGCAAACTCTCCCAAAGAGATCAACCATAGCATTCACGATCAAGAGAGATTCCAGCACAACTCTGCCTCTCTCTTCCTCTACTTCAACCTCATGGCCTCGGCCTTTCGGCCAGCCACTTGGTCCTCACTGTCTCTCCCTTCGGCTCTCGGCTCTTTAGCTCCTTGGCCTATCAACTTACTACTTCAGAATGTCTAATGCATACGTATATACATTCGTTCTCTGCATGCCCTATGAAAATATTATTTTCAACTATCAGATCAGAACTCATGAATCATCTAGCCCAGCATCATATATTTTTCCACTTCCAGTGTATATTTTTCCTTGCAGACAGTTCATGCAACTGCTGCAAAAAATCCACACAGAAATGGTTGCAACGGTCTCACAGCAAATGGTTCACATTCTGCTCTCTGATTGGTCCAAGTCATACCACGTAGGACATACTTCACTCAGTCAAACATTGATCAACTTGTGTCACATGTCGGTGAGACAATAACCGTGTCTCCCTGATGCCATAGAGCCCAAATCGTCTTTATCGCAAAGAGTCTTCACTATCGGCAAGAGTGATATTACTATTCACAAGTCACTCCGACCTCAACATTGCTATCGACAAGACATCCACAGATTCCCAAGACTTCATACCGAAGTCTTCAAGTCATGCCGATGTGAGTATTCCAATTGGTGAGACAATTATCTTTCGCCAAGACATCACACCGAGCGCTTCATGTTATACCAACCTCAGCAACCCCTTCGACGAGACTTTCCACATTCAGTAAGACACATATCAAAACACATGTGTTACACCGAAGTCTCTTGTCGGCCAGACATCCCGCTCGCCAAGAGGTCACACTGAGACTCCACAAGTTACACCAAACACCTGACAGTTGGCAAGACATTCATCTTCGCCGAGACTTCACTCTGACGATCACATGTCATCCTGAAGACTTCTGTCGGCCAGAAATTCACATTCACTGAGACTTCATACCGAAGCCTTTGTGTTTCTTCGATGACTCCATTCGCTAAGAGTCTCATCGAAAACACCCGATCACATGTTGCTTTGTCGGCCAGACTTTCCACTATTGCCAAGAGGTCATAGCAAACCCCTTTCATTACCTTGATGACTCCATTTTTCTATCGGTGAGACATCATCCTATCGCCAAGACTTCACGCCGAAGTCTTTGAGTTACCCCTGCTATCGGCGAGACATTCACACATCGGTAAGACAAATACTGAAACACATGAGTTACATCGATCACCACAGGTGTATATCTATTGGCAAGACTTCCCTTGTCGGTATGAGACATACTGACTGTCCAAGACTCTCCTCGACACTTGTTGCCCAGAGTCACCCTGATATTCGATAGACACCAACTTGTCATCTAGACATCTCCTAGTTGCCAAGACTTCCTGCCGATAGGCACAAGTCATACCGGTCATCACATCGGCCATACAGACCAAAGGTCATGCTGATATCGGCAAGACTTCCTATCATCGCCGAGACATCATCTCGATAGTCTAAGGTTACGCCGAAGGTTTCAGATGCCAATCGCCAAGACATTCAGGAGGTCACAGTGACAGTTCAAGATCTACTGGCAGATCGGTCAGACATCTCACCAGTCTCACCAAAATTTCTCACAAGAAGTTTCAGCCTGTGGGATTGAGGCACACAATTCCAACAATCTCCCACTTGACAAAGATCACACAAGAACCTCCAAAGCAACCAAAAACTAAGATCATACTAGCTCCACTAGTTCAGACCCCGCAACTGCAACTCACTGTCCAACAACAGCAACTAAAATGCAACCGATCATAGCCTTCCATGAAGTCACATAGACCTCAAAACATGCTCTCATGCTCCATCAAGAATTCTGCTCCAACATCGAGATGTCCACCATTCAAGCAACAATCCTGTCATCTTCCACGTGTGGAAGAAAGATACATCGCCAAGGTGAATAAGCACCATTCCAATGAACACAAGCAAAAGATCCCATTGATATCACCAACAAGATACTGCTACCACTTCACTGTGTTCAAACGCTATACAGAAGTAATATCAACTTCAAAGCTTCAAACAGAACACAACAGTGACATCATTCTCCAGAAACAAGATAAACAACACAAGTTAGAATTACAATTAGAATGACTTCTTCCATCCAACTAATTAACCCACATGATTGAAAATAGCACGCATAGCTCATGCTATTCCATCCAATTTCACATACCTCACAGGTATCACCATTAGTAAACTTATGCCAATCCATTAACAGCAAATACAAGTTCCAGTGTCAACCAGTTGAAGAAGACAAAACACAACAGGAACTCCCACTGCCTGAGTAATCCAGATCTGAAAGATCACAAGGCATCGCAAGTCTACCAATACCAGCACATAGAAAATGTAACCCTGTAGTACCAAGGAAAAATTCACAATGATATGCACAACCTACAACAACCTGCCACAAGAAACATTTCTCTCACCACAAACCTTCACGGCCATAGAGAGAAAATCTGCACATCATCTTCTTGTAGAGCATCCTCCTACATACACTTCTAACAACCAGCTATGTCAAGAATGATCTTCTTCACATCCCAAAAGAAAAACCTTAGCAACATCCATTCGTTCAATCACCAAGATCAAACCAACATTAAAAAACATGGATGTAAACTTTTTAAAGAAGATCAAACTACTTCATTCCCCATTTTAGGAAATCATCCCATAGAACATCTCCTACCAATTCTCATTAGCAACAAAGAGATAAAAAACAAAACTATACAACTTCCACTATGAATCCTCCAGAACCATTGACAACAATTCAAGATCCATATCATGAAAGTGAACTTAATAAAACACATCTAAAAAATCTAATGGGCCAAATACCTTTCAGATAACTGCCGAGTAGACCAAGAGTGGGAACGAGAATACTCCTTCAAGATACAAATCATCATGACTAATCCAAGAGCAATCTCCTCATAGGTCTCTTATTGAACTCACGTTCAACCAAGGTGTAGGCTTCTCAGACTTTCTGCTGAAAAACTTTAACAAGAGTAACAAGAAGCAACACTTCTCTCACAAGAGGAAGACAACCTCACCTTATTCGTCATGTATCCATGAGTACTAGAAACTGATCATCTCATGCTAAACTTCAACTGCATTACTACACTATCATGAAGTATCAAGTAAGTAATCAAAGCACTCAATACACAAAGAATTACTAGACCATTGTCAAAGCTCCAATCATCTGAATCAAGAACTTATCATGACATCATGATCTACACATCCCCATAGGAGATCCCATGCTTCAAGTGACTTTTCCATTGTCTCAAGTACAATGCACAATGCCAAAACTCCAGTGTGCAAGCAAGAGTATACCATGACATAAAGCAAATAGACTCAAAACACCATCACCTGTCAAGCACCACCAACACCTTAGCCAAAGACTCCAAGCATCCTCCATGGATCCAAGATGTTGCACATCTACAAATAATGTCCATGCAAAAGTAAAATAATCCTTCTGCAACACTAAAGAAGACCATTCACCACCATGTGATGAATCCACAGTCACTGCTAGAGCTCCCACTGAAAAGTGACACCTAAGCTCTCCAAGCATCATGACCACCTACTACAGGTTCCCTTAACCCAATATTCAGATACTCAACAATATCCATCCTCTCATCTCAAAGCAATCACACCAATGCACAAGTGACCACAGACAAGGCCAACTAACAAATCTGCACCATCAATGAATCAACCTCATGGATATAGATAGTCCACTTCTGAGTTGTCTCATAGAAAACATGTAGGTAAAGACAACCCACAACATTGCACAACCCATAGATCCATTCAACAGAAACATGCAAACCCATCATTGCATTGGAAATTGCAACACTGAGATATTTCAAAGAGAATAACCACATAGACAACATGACTCAAACACTAGATCACACCAGATCTGACTTGCCAACATGTCCACAATGAGCACCATAATCAAGGAACACCACCACAAGAATGTTGAGTGAAAAATCACGTACCAACACTCGCATGTAGAGAAGAAGTCATACCTCCTCAAAACCATGCACCAAGAATTTATGCAGACCTGCAACTATCTCATCCAACAACACCCCAAAAGGCCAGTGTCTAGACAATAGCTTAACAACAACTCCACATGATCACAAGTTTTGCTTAACCGTGTAAAACCTACAAAACCATAGAGCCATGCAAGTACAAATCATCCTTAGAAAGAAAACAATAGTTCAAGAGAATCTAGGCCCCTTTCAGGCCAACTTTAAACCACCACCATGTACATGCATCCAAGAAAGAGAGAAAGGCTATTTCAGAAGCTTGCAAATCATCTAATGATTAACTCCATAGCCTTCAAGCATTCAAGGTTAATAGGAAACAATGCCTTCCAACACCAGGAACCACCACCTAGCATAAGCACTCTCAACCATGACTAAGAAACAATCTAGGCTTCTCCATATCACCCAGAAGCCTGTCACACAGACACCAATATGAAAGCTTTACTGCTACACAACCATAGAGTAGGAAAATCCACCTCATACTCCAAGGTTATACCTCTACCAGCTAGGAGACACAGATCACAACATGATCAACTCCCTTTTCCATCTTGACCATCCTTCAAGCTGCATGCTGTCTCAGAATACCACAAGGCTTCCACTCATCAAAGGATCAATACATTAGTCCATTCCTCTAGATTTCTTCCAACCTATCAAGCTAAGAAATATTCACAAGAGAAATATCTAGAACCAACAACAAGAGGATGGCTTTGATATCACTTGTAAGGAAATCTAGGAACACATCTAGTTGAAACTCCATAATAGTAGTTCCTTTGGTAACTTTCATTTCGATTAGGTTGCCTCAAAGACACGTACAACTATGTCCTAAAGTGGAAATAGACACAGTTATTTCCACATTAATCCTTCTGAGAGAAACACATGTAAATTCAACAACAAATACAACAACACAGATGAAAGATACTACAGAAGTCAGAACACAAAGATTTTACGTGGGGAAAACCCTTTCGAGTAAAAAACCCCACTCTCCAAAGTTCGAGCCATTGTATTATTCAGCAACAGAAAGTCAGAATACAGTTTCAGGCTCTTAGCCTTTCAAAGATTACATCTTATTCATTCTAGTTACAACTAGTAGCAAACTCTCCTAGAGAGATCAACCATAACATTCACGATCAAGAGAGATTCCAACACAACTCTGCCTCTCTCTTCCTCTGCTTTGACATCATGGCCTCGGCCTTTCAGCCAGCCACTTGGTCCTCACTATCTCTCCCTTTAGCTCTCAGATCTTTAGCTCCTTGGCCTATCAGCTTACTACTTTAGAATGTCCAATGCATACATATATACATTCGTTCTCTGTAGGCCCTATGAAAATGTTCTTTTTCAATTGTCGGATCAGAACTCACGAATCATCCAGCCCAGCATCGTAGATTTTTCCACTTCCAGTGTAGATTTTTCCTTGCAGACAGTTCATGCAACTGCTGCAAAAAATCCACACAGAAATGGTTGCAACGGTCTCACAACAAATAGTTCACATTTTGCTCTCTGATTGGTCCAAGTCGTGCCACATAGGACAGACTTCACTTAGTCAAACATCGATCAACTTGTGTCACATGTCAGTGAGACACTAACCATGTCTCCTCGATGCCATAGAGCCCAAATCGTCTTTATCACCAAGAGTCTTCACTATCGGCAATAGTCATATCACTATTCATAAGTCACTCCAACCTCAACATTGCTATCGACAAGACATCCGAAGATCACCAAGACTTCATACCAAAATCTTCAAGTCATGTCGACGTGGGTATTCCAATCAGTGAGACAATCGTCTTTCACCAAGACATCACACTAAGCGCTTCATGTTATACTGACCTCAGCAACCCCTTCGATGAGACTTTCCACATTCAGTAAGACACATACCAAAACACATGTGTTACACCAAAGTCTCCTCTCGGCCAGACATACCGCTCGCCAAGAGGTCACACCGAGACTCCACAAGTTACACCGAAGCACCCGACAGTTGGAAAGACATTCATCTTCGCCGAGACTTCACTTTGAGGATCACATGTCATCCCGAAGGCTTCTGTTGGCCAGGCATTCACATTCACTAAGATTTCATACCGAAGCCTTTTTGTTTCTCCGATGACTCCATTCGCTATGAGTCTCACCGAAAACACCCAATCACATGTTGCTTTGTCGGCCAGACTTTCCACTGTCACCAAGAGGTCATAGCGGACCTCTTTCGTTACCTCGATGACTCCATTTTTCTGTCGGTTGGACATTATCCTATTGCCAAGACTTCACGCCAAAGTCTTTGAGTTACCCCTGCTGTCAGTGAGACATTCACACATCGGTAAGACAAATACTGAAACACATGAGTTACACCGACAACCACAGGTGTATATCTATCGGCAAGACTTCCCTTGTCGGTATGAGACATACCACTATCCAGGACTCTCCCCGACACTGCTTGTCGCCCGGAGTCACCCCAATATCCGATAGAAACCAACTTGTCAGCCAGACATCTCCCAGTCGCCAAGACTTCCAGCCGATAGGCACAAGTCATACCGATCATCACATCAGCTAGACAGACCAAAGGTCATGTTGATATCAGCAAGACTTCCTATCATCACTGAGACATCATTCTGACAGTCCAAGGTTAAGCCAAAGGTTTCAGATGCCGATCGCCAGGACATTCAGGAGGTCACAGTGACAGTTCAGGATCTACTAGTAGATCGGTCAGACATCTCACCAGTGTCACCGAAATTGCTCACAAGAAGTTTCAGACTGTGGGATTGAGGCACACAATTCCAACAGATCTATTCATTCGATTGTAGAGTAGAGTGAGAAGAAGTTTGAGCAAAGTGTGAAGAGGGTTTTTTTTGCTTAACTGGAACTATAATTAGGCTTTTGTAGAAGCTATTTTCTCATATACCCTACAGATCTAATCCGTATTGTTGTGTATTGTTGGGTAGTGAGCCCTCTTGTATTTGAGCAGTGAGCTCTAGGTAGTGTACCTAAATGCATGTGCATTCCCATTATTTTTTATTATACTTTTAATAGGGCATAATATTGTGGACTAACATCCACTGTAGTTTTTCCCCTAATAGGGTTTCCACATAAAAATTCTTGGTGTTCTTTGTGCTTCTAATGTGTTGATTGTTCATGGTTTATAGTTCATTCATCTAATTTGAGATTAAGTTAAGTAAAGTTTGAAAATTTTAAATATTTTGTAACAACTAATTCACCCCCCCTCTCAGTTGTCTATCCTTGTTTTTCCAACAAATCACCCTTATGTTGAAAAAGGATTAATTATTCAAATAGACTAAAGAATCTAGAGAAGCCTTCGAGAAGGTTAAGGATGCTATTTCCTTAGCCCTTGTGCTGGTCAATCCAGACTTGTCAAAGAACTTCATAATGTATGTATTCAACAACAATTCAAGCATTGCTATTGTCTTAACTCAAAAGGATGATGAAGGCAAGGGAGAACATCCAATAATATTTCACTCCTGAACCTTTAAAAGAATATGAGATGAACTACAACTTTGTCGAAAGGAAAGCATTCACTATTGTTAATGGATGCAAGAAGTTCTGACATCTAATATCTTGCAAAAAAGTGATTTTCTATGTTGTACATTCCATTGTGTGTGAATACATCATGGAAGGAGAAATCACTAAAAAAAGGGCTAATTGGATCACTAAGATCCTTGAATATGACATTGAGGTTGAGCCTACAAAGACCGTCTGAGGAAGAGGACTGTGCGAATATCTAGCACACGACAAAGAAATGACAACTGAAGAAAAGCAACTGGAGTTGGTTCTAACAAATGGGTCCAAGTCCAAAGGCTATTAGCTAGTGGACAGGGTGAGATTCATGCACATAGGAAAATATTTGTCAAGCCTTCCTTCTCAAAAGAGAAGATTCTACCAACTACAGAACAACGGGTATGCACTCATCAAGGGGGTCCTTTTCAAAAGGAACTTCAACGACATTCTATTGTGGTGTGTCACCATTGAGCAATTGAAGAGGATTCTTGACACTTTCCACAACAGTCTCACAGGTGGGCACTTCTTCACAAAGAACGCTGCCATCAAAATCATGTGCACTGGGTACTTCTGGCCTATGCTATTCAATGAATCATACTCCTTGGTAAAAGCTTGCAAGGAATGCAAATTCTTTACAAGAATAAGAATTTTTTTTGATATGCCTCTCAATTCAATAGTGGTTGATGAGCCATTTGCGCAATGGGGCCTTGATTTTACTGCAATGATCATTCTCACATCTAGTGCCAGACATAAATGGATTCTAACGGAAATGGACTACTTCATTAGGCGGATCAAAGCCATGCCCCTAAAGAATGCAACAGAGGAAGAGATAGTGGACTTCCTTAAGGAATTGGTGATGACATTTGGCTTGCCCAAAACCATTATCTCTGACAATGCCAAGGCTTTCCTAGGCTCTAAGATATGTCAATTCACACTCGCGCATGGCATATTCTTGAAGAAATTGTCAAACTACTACCCATAGGGGAATGGCCTAGCTGAGTTGACTAACAAAAATCTAGTCTGACTCATCAAAAGGATCGAGTTAGAACACCCAAGAGAATGGCATAAAATCCTTGGGGTAGTGCTCTAGGTGGACCACATAACTCCCAAGAAAATCCTTAAAACTTTGTCGTAAGAGCTATTATATGGGAAAGAAGTGCTATTACCTATCTCTATTGAGATTTCAGCACTACAATTGCTCAAATCTCTTGAGGTAGAACAAAACAGTGCCATGGAGGTTCGGTTGGATGAGTTGTTGGAAGTGAAGGAAAAAAGGTAAAAGGCCCTGATAGCCATGTCCAATGGCTAGTAGGTGGTTAAGAGATGGTTTGACAAGAAAGCCTCAGATCAAGGTCTAAAGTGTGGGGACATAGTGCTAAAATTTAATGAAAGGGTTGTAAAGCCAGGCCAACATAGAATGTTTGACAACCTCTAGGAAGGTCCTTTCAAAATAATTCAAAGCAAGCAACATAATTCATTTGAATTAGAAAATATGGAGTAGGAAGCATTGGGGATTTTAGTTAACGAAATTCACCTAAAATTGTTCAATTAAGCTTCACAATTATTCTACTAGTGTAAATATGTGAGTAGTGTAATTATTTTCTTTTGTGCTTTTTTTGTCAGCTAGTCTTTCAATAATTTTCGTCCACAATGTGAGGAAGCAAGAAATATATAAAGCCCATTATTGCAAAGGGTAGAGGAAAATAAAAGAAACCCATGAAGTAGAGAAAAATTACACCCATATGAAAAATTCAAGTGAACACATATATGTAGGAAAAGAAGAAGAGAACCCACATTACAAAAATTAGAAGGAAAAAGAGACAGAATGATAATATAAGCTATATTTTCATTATATTTATATACTTCAATAAGTACATTGTCAAAATGGCTCGGAGGTCATGCTTTTAGAGTATATTTATATATTATGTATCTTCTTCATATCTATCTATGGTAAAGCCTTTTCTAGGCATATATACAAAGTAGAAGAATAAAAGGATTATTTCTTATATCATAAAAGTTTCTAGTCGTGAGCAGGAGAAAGAGATGCATCAATAGCAGCTTCTAGAATTACTTCATTGATAGGACCGATAGTAGCATCTACAGGAGCAATGGCGAGTGGTGGAGGGAACACCAGGTTCCTGAAGTCGGTGTACCAGTCGATGTTGTAGAAAGGAAACATGTTGTACAAGCCAAACATGAAGTGGTAGGCATGGTTACCATTTGACGATGCTCTTCTTGTGATTGGATGTGAAAACTACTCAAAAATAGCACCCATGGTACTACTGTATCTTCTTCAATGTACTTCCAGAGGTTGCTCATCATGAGCAAGCCTAGACCAAATGCAATTTTTTCCACCACCTCTCTGAGGCCACCTAGGTACTTCTTCAGAAATATCTCAAGCACCAGGTAGCGAATTAATGGCTTGGGAACTTGGATATCAAGCATGAAAGTGAAAAAGTGAGAGCATACGTCAATATTAACTCTATACTTGTCTTCATATTCAATATAGTCCCTCCCCAAAACCCAGTTCATTGATACAATGTCAAGTGAATGCTTATTCTTGGTCATTCTTTTAAGATTCCTAATCGAGATTTCTCCAAGGAATGTTGTCAGGGATTTCTCGCAGACTAACCTAATTTGGGTATTCATGGTAGTAGCTCTATGCAAATTCTACTCAGCTGCCTAATGCCAAATTCTAAGCCAATTGCCTATTACCAATTTTTTTCAAACTACTAAGTGTGATTTCGCTATTGCCTAAAGTGCCTATTTATAGAAATAGTCAGGGTATGTGTGGTAATTTTCATGCCATAAGCATGATACTGATCAAGTACCAACTTAAAAATCGCACTAGGGCTTGCTCGAATTTTCCACCCAGTTGAATTTTCTAGGTATGGTTTGCTATGTGCAAGATAAATAAGGGCTAATTAATTTGCATAAGTTGGTGGCAGTCATCAGTGGTAGTCTATACGGCCAGATGACGATGTGTCATTTTGCAGGCACTTTTCAAACTCCAAAAAGGAATGCAAATATTTTCAAGTAATTATTGCATCTTTGGCATAATTATTCATTTTAGGATATTGATTGCCAAAGCATGCGAAGCCTAAGCTTCCTTCAAATCGTTGGCTCAAGTTCTAAGAAAATCACGCTATATGACATGATTGCCAAATTGTCATTATGAATTATGGTCATTTCAAAAATAGCAAGTTATTCATTTCACACAAGCCAAAGAGTTGGCAGTACATGCCAAATTTAATGCTAAAAGGTGAGTGTTGTTGGCCACCCCAAGAAAGAAATAGCCAAGTATTGCATGCAAGAAACTAACATTATGAGATATTTTTGAGCACACTACCCAAGGAAAAGGATTTTTGAGCACAAACATAGCTAAAGTAAATTACAGAGAAGTTCAACGCAGCTGAAGCTACAATACCCTAAAATGGCTGAAAGTTCTCAGATGGAGGCATAGGTTGAGGCCACCTAGAGCTTGTATGACAACATGATAGCAACACCAATCATCAATATTTTTGATAACACCTATTACGCATCGCTTGGGATGCTGGAAAAACTAGAATGGGTTCATACACGCACCTCAGAAAATCCTAAAATTTCTAGGGAACAAAGCCAAATAAAGGAGGAATGGGATAATATCCATGACCCCATCCTCATAAAGAACCCTAATACTATTAGGGAAGGAGCTTGTGAAATAATGAAAAAGGCTAAAATAAAAAAGAAAATGTCATATAAGTTATGGTTCAATGATCTTTCATAATATATGATCCCCTCTATGCATTATTGCCCAGAGCTCATCCACGAGGCCATTGAACACTTCAACCCATATACCGACACCATCAAAGGCCGAATGATAAGAGTCAAGATTAGTGAAGACGTTATCTAGAGCATTTTGCGTATCCTAGTGAAACACTCTAAAGTGATCCTAATGGAGACATTTACTCTAGAGGATGGATGCACCTTTTGGCAGGGCATAGACAAAAATTTGGACTTCTATAATGTGGAAACATAGAGGCCTGAGGAATTTTGTGAAGAGCCACCAAAAATTCTAGTTGCACACAACACCTTCAAGCAAGATATGTAGGATGTGCTCTCCATGATGGTGTTTGTTTGTGTCTTGGACGAAGAAAAATGGGTGCAAGAATTTTAGCTGGGTTTGGGTTTTCATTTGTGAAGGAAAAAGTCCTTGTTCTTGTATGACTTCACAAGAGTCATTTGCTGAGAAATGTTGAGCCAAATACGACAGTACAAGATGGAGTACAAGCTTAGGTTCCCTTCCTTGCTTGCTCATATGTTCTTATACCAGAACCCTGACTTCTTCAGTAAAATGATGCTATTATCTATTTTTACTAATAAAGGAGCCAAAAATCCAGTTTCTGTATGGACTCCCCTCCTTTCCGCAATGCATGACTATTATGCATTTTTACAGTTTTTCTTAACTCCAATTCTGTAAGACTTTGATAAGAATGGTTGTATCTATTGGATTTCTACTAACCAAACAAAGTGGATGCAGAGCTTCACTCCTAAATGTGATTGGTTCCTCAAGAGATATTTCACATTCATCCATATGTGTAGGTTTACCGAGGAGCCATTGTGGCTCCTAGAGTATGTCACACACAAGGTATTAGCCCTTGAAATGTTTAGGTAGATGTCCATTATTGATTTTAAATTTTTGTTGAGGAAAAGGCAAGAGAGGATTCTTCAAATTTCTGCTAACATTCAAGTGGGTGGTTATGGCAAAGAAGAAGTCACACAAGCTACTGGAAGAAAAGCTAGCTCATATGGGGTTAGTGATGATATGCAAAAAATGGAATTAAAACTCCTTCGAAAACTTGTGTAATGAATTCATCAAGGTAACCCACATCCCCTGGCTGTATTGGGAAAAATGGTAGAGCCTGATGGAGGAGTGTGATGATCTATTGGTGGACCTAACGTATATTCCTATTGATGAGAGCAAGCCACCATGGCTTCAATTCTACCTCCGATTAGCAAAATATAATGAGAAGCACAAAATAGGGACCGCCCTCTGCAGTCAACTATTAAAAAAGGAAAACTTGAGTGAAGAAAGAATTAAGTATTTATGGATTTACCAACAAGAAATCCAATGCCTTGATGCTCCTTACCAGAGCATAAAGATGGATGAAATATTTGATAAATTGTGGGATGACGTACATACATATTCTGACGTGAGTGTTGATGAAGACGTCAACCTGGACGAGTTCGAACACATATAGAGAAAGGAAAGGAGAAGGAAAGTGAAATATAGATGACCCTAGTGTAGAAAAAAGAGAAAGTAGTGAAGCAGTTGGTTGGGGTCTCTTCAAATGTGTGGTTCAATATATCATGGTTGGGGGCCTCGCATACATGCACTTGGACCATGAAAACATCAAGAAAAACCCAACAACAACAATCAGAGACCATACAAGTGGATTCACCATCCAACAAGAGGCAACACACGAATAAAGCTATGGAAGAAGGTTTACAGAACCTTGTGACAAGCCTGTGTCCCACAGTGAGTGACAAGCCAACGACGAGACAAATATCACAATCATCTAGACAATAGGTAACTTTTTCTCCTTCTTGTACGTTGCAATATTTGGTCACTAATGCTATGTCCACGACGCACTTCATAGTAAGTGTCGACCCTTCCTTTTCCACTTTTACTGCAATGGTCATGGAAGGCTTCTCTCAGTTCTCCCAAGTGAGACCATTTGTTTTGACTTCTCCATGAACCCTTTCACCTTTCATTGCTTCCAAATCCACATTTGCTATCTCTTCACTTTCTGCATCCACGACCGCCATTGACACCCCTCCTTCTACTACTATATTAGGCCTAAACTAGTCCACCCAGCAGTTGGAATCCATCATGACTTTGCTATCGCCGCAACACCTAAGAGTCTTCCTATTGGTTCACAAATTGGGCTTTGGCATATTCCTCCATTCTCTCCACTTATAGTCAATCTTGCAAAGAAGAAAACATCCATAGGCACTACCCTCACATTCCCTTTCACCCTATCACCTGGTACACCTTTCGTAGGTGGGCTAGTTTAGTCACCAACCCAATTTATGGTGTAGGACAATAAAATAAAGGAAGCGTAGGTTATCAGAATCCAAAAGAAAAAGGCTAAGGATGCCAAGAAGTCGGCCAAGGAAAAGGTGTATACTATTTTGAATGAAGCTCAGAAATTGTTGCATTTCACAAGCATGTATCTGAGTATCATCAAACCATAGAGGGAAATGTGACCTGATGATTACAGAATATTCACCATGGGACTTGATTTGAGAATAGCTTGGTCATAGGACAAAGTTTATCTCATGGAAGAAACACAGCGGGTGGTGACCACTGACTTCCTCAAGTCTGGTCGCCAGCTAAAGAAGAAAGAAGAAGAGCTGAAACTTGTGAAAGATAGGGTTGAGGTCTTGCTAGAAAAGGAAAAGGAAAGAGAGGCTAAAATTGTGTGCTTATTGGAGAAAGCACAGGTAGCACAGGTAGAGAAAAACAAACTCCAAGAGGAACATACAAAGTTCTAATCCTATGACCCCAATCTGGTTGATGCGTTGTGGTGGAGGAATCAAGAATATCATAACTAGTTGGCTCTAGTGAAGCAGGGGATGTAATAGAAAAGTGAGGAGCTTGAACGTTAGTGTGATTAGTTTGAGCAACAAATGCAATAGAGGGACACAAACTTTGAGAACCAAAGGCCTAATTGGAGGAGGTCCAACAGATGAAGCTTTCTCTTTAGATAGAATCAGTGAACAAAAGCTAGGCTAAGGAAAACTGGTTCACAGAATTGAGAAACATCCAGGGATAGCTTGTGGCCACAAACGAAAGGGTTGTAGAACTGACACAAGAGGTTGGATCAAGAGATGTAGAGATCAACTCTTTGGGGAGTGTTCCCCAAGCCCTTGTTGCCTAGCTAGACCTCATTCCAAAGGCTTAACAATTATACATTTCATATTGGGATAAGGTCAAGGCATTCTACCTGACCCTTCAGCTGACGCTCCAATTTATGGAAGAAACAAATAATTTAGGTAGGGATTTTGTCGAGTGATTGAGTGGTTCTTGTCAATCATCACAGAAAAGGTTCCTGAGGTAAAAAATTGGCTAGATATAAGTTATACATGGTCTTGGATGAAGAATTAGCAAATGAAGGGATCAGATATTGGAAGGCCACTACCAAAACAATAAACAAGTTTTGTAGGAAAAATTCCCCTGGTAATCGCCATAAGATGTGAATGTTAAATTCCTTGAGCTCCCTTCAGGTGGTTTTTATTTTTGCTAAGTATCAGCCTGTGCCTCATCTTTTGAACTCCATTCATTGCTACCACATGTCTGCCAGGCACTCCTCTCAAGAGGTCCTTCCTTCTCTCTCCTACTAACTCCTGCCATGCTTCCACTTGTTGATGTCACGGGCTCTTCATTGATGCTTCCCATCACTTTTCAATTGGGCCCCGCGAGCCATGTAGCTTCCATCCATGTACACTTTTTGGCGGTCCCCACAGTTAGCACCAATAGTAAGGAATGCCTCCATGTGTCTTCACTTATCATCTTTCAACTCAAGGAGGAGGAATCAATTAGTGGTCCTTGAACTATTTCCACATGTCTCTTTTATGTGGACTTCTTTGAAGGGAAGGTGAGAGTGAGTAGTGAGCTCCACTAGATTGCCATGTATTCCAAACTACCTTCGTGGGTGAATGACACTTGTCTGCACAAGGATTTTCTGGGACCATTGCCATCATTCACAAGGGATTCATCTTGCTAGGGAATGACTATGTTCATGGATTGAATCTTTTTCTATTACAATGGCCGAAGGGAATCATTGTTGTAGCCATCATTGCTCAAGATACAGGATCTTTTCTATTACTAGCCCACCAGGCGATGGGATTTTTAACTATATAAACTACTTCTTCCTTCCGAGATTAAGTTCAAAAGATATAGAAAAATTAGGGAAAGACACCAGGCCTTTTTCATTTCTTTTAGATTATTGTACAAGACTCTCAGACTGTGCCATTGTTCAGCCTTTCTATTTTTCTTAAGCTATTTGATAAAACATTATATTGTGCCATTATTGTCCTAAATTGTTTTTTTTTAGAGCTTCTATGATTTTAATACAAGTTTTCTAGTTTAGATCATGTCTTTGATTCCTATTTTTAGTGAATGTGTGTGAGAATTATTTTGTCAATTTGAATGAATTGTTTAGGTTTTTATCTTTGATTTTTGTTATTCTAGAACATAGAAGATTGCTAATCAAGCCCTTAAATTGAATCCCAAAAGATAGATATACCATGCCTATATCTATTCCTTGGCACACAACTTTAGTTAGATCTTTATTTTTTATATTTGCTTCCTTTTCCCATTCCAAAAGCTTAATTACAAAAAGCCAACTTCTTAAAAATCCCAAAGGTTACTTAGTTTAGCACAATTGGTCCCCCCTTTAACTGAGTTTCCCATAAAGGCTATTACCTTACCAATTTTTGGCATCAACGGATTGTTCATAAAACTGTTGAACATCCTGATCCTATTTCGCATACCACTTCTATTAATCCTATGGATGATCCGGTAGAAGTGAGATTTTATCCCTCATAAGAGCCCACCTAAGAAAAATATTGATATTACTTTCTCTTCTAAAGATATTCTTCTGAATATTCTCGATGGTCCTCTTTAAATAGATAGACGTATTTATGATAAGCCCACTAATGGAATACTCATAGATCCCACCTATGGGGAGAATGAGATCACTGAGTAATTTTTGGTATGACGTGATCTTTATCAAGATAACTATGACAAACCATGAGCATGGATCAAAAAACACAATGGTTCTGCATGCCCTATGATAGGATCAATCGTTCTTCCATTAGAGATAGGACCTAAGATAGTGGATGTAACATTTTCCATCATTCCACAATCAGATCAATTTTGTTTACGGCTAGGCCATCCATGGGTTCACTCGATGAAATTTGTTCCTTTAGTCATACAATTTTTTTAAAAGTTTTTGCATGATAATGACATATTCACTATTCACCATAGTGGCTTTAACCCTTTTCCTTCTAAAGGAAACTTTTCCTAAGAATCCTTTTGGCCCAAGCCCATGGAACCCATAATACCTCACAAAGACTTATTTTTCATTGCTTATAAAAATTTTAAAGCAAAAAAAAATGTCGAATTGTCCCTTCACAACCAATCCCCTTCCTCTCCCAATGCCCCCATCCAAGATGAGACAATGATTCAACCTGAAGCAGAACCACCAAACATAGGCACTTCCCCTTCCTCATCCAAATTTCCAAGAGATAATGAAACCAACCCCATCATGCCCCCTCGCATAAAAAAAGTTTATAAAGAAAAAGAAAAAGTGATTGATACACCTCCTATGGTCCCTTTTGTTCTTCCTCTTGAGGAAGAAAAGGAGCCTATGGTGGATCAAATCACTCTAACACCTAAACAAATTAAAAATAGAATCAAAATAAATCGCGGTGCTAGGTGCTAGGGAGTGTAGGCATCAACATTGTCTCCTTGCTCGTCAATTACAAACTGAAGAAAACAAAGAAAATAAACCTTCACCCTTGATAGAATCAATGCCCGACAACCCTCCTCCCCAATCACAACAAAATGATCTGATACAACCACAACTTATGATACACCCTTCATTGGAAATTACCATCCATCCTCCTGAGACGACGATGATGATGAGATCTCTAAAATAGATGAAGAGGTGCATAATTATTTAAATACATTATTTTCCTATTCCATGAGCTTAAATGACAAATCTCCTAAAACAAGTGTAGAACCTAGAACTTCCCCTAGTTTAGCTCTTGCAATTTCCCCTTTGGATAGTCAACCACCCTTGCAATACACTGAACATGATTGGGATGTGGATGACTTGCTCATCGGCTGATTTGCATCTGCCTTACTAGTCTTTTGCATTTTCTTTTCTTGTATGTGTGTATCGTGTTCCCCTGTAACGTAATGTTTTTTGTTCTCTCTCTTCGTGTAATTCCTCTATTTGTCCCTCCATTCTTCTATATGTTGTACATTTATTTTTCTTTCCACTTTTGTTTTGTGTTTTCCTTTTAGGGATGACACAAAGCATTGAGATGCCCTATGTCTCTTCCATGCTGCCCCAAATTTTTTTTTTACTTTATTTTTCACTTTTGTTTTGTGTTTTCATTTTGGGGATGACACAAAGCATTGAGACCGAAATGTCTCCTTCAAGTTGACCCAAAATATTTTATTTTATTTCACCTTTTTATTTTCTTTTCACTTGTGTTTTCCTTTTGGGGATGATGCAATGTGTTGAGACCACAATGTCTCTTCCATGTTGACTCAAAATGGATCTTTCTTTTTCTTTTTCTTTTTTCACTCTCTTTGTGCCATTCTTCTAGTTTTATGTGTATTTGGGGAATGATGACAGTTTTGTGTTCTTTAATAAAAACATTTCCACAACGAACATACTAAACCCAAATCCATAGATTCCTTATGTGTTTGGTGTGTTCCATTTCTGGAGCAACCCCTCTTTCTTTTGTTCCTTTTCCTTTGCATGATGCAACCTCACTCAAAAATATGACTTGGTATAGGGGCTTTCCAAGTTGGCTCTCCTCTCTTGTTTATTTTTTTCATTTTTTTCCTTTGCTACTTTAAAGTAATTGCTCATAGAATAGTGTGTAGAAATTGCTTTAAAGTGGGGGCATACATTGCCATTATTTATTTTCATTTTTCCTTTTCTTGGTTCTTAGTGCAGCCTTGTTACTTTATATGATGCGTTTGTCACTTTGTGGATGACATTGGGTGTGATTTCCTTCATAAGCATGATCTATCTTAGCATATTACATTCCTCTTAGTGGCCTGATGCAACACACTACATCCCCTAAGTTGTGAATATTCTATTATTTGATTGGTCCTCTCTTGGAGACATTAGATACAATGTTCCATAAGTTAAGACCTCACATTAACTAAGCAAGACTCATTAAATGAACATTTGTTTTGCATGTTGCATTTTGCATTTACATGGCCACCTTGCATAATATAGCTTGCATGCCTATGGCGCCCATTGCATTTTTTCATGAGTTCTAAGCATACAAAGCTTTGCTTATATCATGAAGCACGAAACAACATTGTCCTTTGTGGCACCTTATTAAAGTTATTAGGAATTATAACTTTGATATGGTTGAGCGGGAAAGCCCAATTCAAGGCATGACTTTTCCCCATAGCCACCTTTGTGGATTTCTCACCCCATGAACAACTAGAATTTTTGTGGCCCCAGAGTGAGTATACTTGGGCTTTCTCACCTGATGGAAAACCATGAGTTTCGTCACCCTAGAGTGAGTACATAATTTCTTGTTCCAAACAAACATCCTATATCTAATCCATAACGAGCTGGATAGACGATCAAAGCTTCATTCTTTTTCATCATGTTCATGTGTGTTCCTTTGTGCTTATGATTGATTTACCATGGGATCTTCATCCTGGGGCTTGATCATCCCTCTTGATTATTGTTGTCTCATCTTATCAAGCACTAGTACATTTGAACCCCTCCTAAGATGCATTGCTTTACTTTAGTGTCAGTTTGAAGCAAGTTCATCTTCTCACTAAAGTGTGGGCTAAATGTGGACATGGAAAAAGTAACCCTTTTACTTTTTCTTTTTTTGTCCCTCCTTGTGCTTATTTGGCTTGATTTTTCCTTGATTTAATGTTGTAATGTGACTAACACATTCACATTAGGTCTTGAATCTTTATGAATCATTAAGACTTTATGATGTCTTGTAAAGGTGTTGTAGAGTGCTGTAAGACATTTTCACATTTTTCTAGATTCTTCTTATTATAATTCCTCTATACACTCTGATTTTATCACTTACCAAGTCTTATTTTTAAGTGTTGTAAAGTCTTGTAACAAGCTTTCATGCTTCTCTAGACTTATATCACCAAATACACATTTCTTATGCTTTATTTGGCTCCTTTATGCAATTATAGGCCTTAATTAAGTGTATTTCTAAATATAAACCCAACGAAAAACATTAAGTGCTACTTAATTCCTGACACCCTTGAGTGGGACCCATTTTCCATGAGTGGCAAATGAGTCCCTATTGGCACAAAATTCAAAATAATTTCAAATTTCTTTCGGGTTTTTATTCATTAAGACCTAAGGTCGGCCTATGATGTATTTTTGGGAAATTAGGGCATAAGTGTGTGTAAATAAGAATTTTTCTATCCAACTTAACCCCCACCCATTCATTCAAGTATTCATCCTTGCATTCAATCCATCTAAGCATTGATCATAGCATCATTTAATAAAGCAATTATCAAGCATCTTGGAGCAACCATTGACATATCTTCAGACTTCAACATCAAGGGTTTGGTGAGTTTATGAAATTTGCATGTTATTTTTTCATCATTCCTTTCTTCATTTTGTTTTATTATCAAGGGTTTGATTACCAAAGTGGGGTTTGACCAAGGCAAACCCCTATACTCTAACCCTTAACTATTTTGACCCTCTTTGCATGTGTGTTTGCAAGTCTTGTAGGAAGATTTGTCAAAGAGATAGATGTTGAAAAGTGGTCAATAAGTAATCAAAGCTATTAAATTCAACAAAGACCTAATTCAATCTTGGAGACATCATTCAGCCCATTTTTTGTAGATTTGAATCCATCAACCCGACAAGCAGGCAAGTACAAATCTGGACCCACATAGTTGACTTCAAAATTTGTAGATTTCTATAGATGGAATGATTCTCCATCAGTGGTGAATCAGTCCCATTGCTAGGATGGAGAAATTATTTTATGAGGTTTTCAGTTCCCAGCACCTTGAAACTATTTCAGTAGAATTTACTAGAAGCTGGACTAATTTTCCATCTGTGGCGAATGAGTCCTAGTGGTTATCAACAATAATTTCTAAAGCAGTCCAAAACCTTCCAACATTATCATTCTACCTCCAGGTGCACTCCATTTAGTTTCATTAAGTTTTTTTTTCATTTGTGCATGTTTCTAGTTCATGTTTGCATACAACACTGTGTTTTCCAACACTTTGCATTTCCTAGTTTTCATCCAATAATTGATTCATTTCAATAGTTTTTTGCATTTATTTCATCTCATTTAGGCATATTGTAGCCACATCACATCTCCCTTTGAATGTGAACAATGCATTTTGGCCCCAATCTTTTCTCCTTTTGGGTGAAAAACCCTAGGAGCCTAAAGCATTTCGGGTGCCAAAATCTTTGTTTACAAGTACAATGTTGATTTGTTTATTGGGATGAGGAAATGATTTTTTTAATAAAATCCCTCCTAAACTATTATAGTACAATGTTGATTTTTTTATAGTGAGTGATAAGGTCTGATAAAATAGTTGTAAGCTTAATCCTTTATTTTGTTATTTTATAATATCACATTCCCTAATATAATTTCTCAAGTGTGTCCTAAGGGACCATTTATATCAAAATATTTTGGTGTGAGCTAAAAGTCTCCATCTTTAGGTAAATGCATTATTTTAATTTGCATGTTTAATTCCTTTTGTGTTCGAGCGTTTGGGCTTATGAGTTTACCACAAACACATTGGACTATATATTAGGGTCTTGTATAGAGATTCCCTTCCTATGTCTTCCTTTTCAAATATTTTTTCCATTCTTCTAGGTATATTAGAAGGTCACCTAGTCTCAAGAAATGAGGTAGTTTGATATGATAAATTCCCTTGGTTATGTAATATCACCGATGGATTTATGATGTAGTTTCTTCATTTAGACTAGTTCTTTCCACAATTATTGTTGTAGTACAATATTAAAATATTTTATTAACCCCTTTCCTTCTCCTAAAATAGTTCTCACTCTCATTTCTAGGTCATTTATTTGGCATGCTTTTATTGCATCCTCACTCACTACTATAGTGACTATTTCATACCATATTTTTTCCTTCCAAATTAGGACATTTATCTATTTCTATCTTGGGAATTCCTTTTAACAATTATAATCCCCTATAATCATCACCTTCATCTACATTGTAATCTCTCACTATCTTCTCAACATTCATTCCATTCATATCTATGTACAAAGGTATATGTACAACCCTATCTTCACTAGGAAATATTAAGTCTTCTTTATATGGATTAAATGTATGATCAAAATTCACAAAATATTCAAAATTTAATAAGATATTAAATGCACCAAAATGATCTTTCATTTTTATTACCTCAAAATCTACCATTTTCTTTATTCTTAATAAATTTACATATATATTCCTACCAGTCCCCATGGTATATATTGATGTACCATCTACCAATGTAATGTTGTATAAGGTATCTATAAGATATGTTTCCCTAATTTCTCCTAAATTATCTTAGGTATTATGCTACTATATAAACCTAAATTAACTAGTACATTCCTCATCCATCTACTATGAACCCTTAACTCAATAAACAAAGAATATTTTCAAAAATTTCTCATTCTTCTCTCTACTCCTCTTACATGTTATTTAGGATTGACACCCTTACATTTTCTCTAGTATTTGGTGACCTATTTCAACTTCTCTACGGTATTTTCTTCCTTTGCACACATGGAAAAATCCTTCAATAATGATTTTTTTTGTAGAAAGATATGTTACAATAGTCTTATTTCTCTTTTTCTTCTCTCATAACCCCTATAGCCTTCTCCACCACAAGATCATGTCCTATTTTTATGGGAAAATCCTACTCATATTCTTCTTCTAATTTATTAATGATTAATGTACCATTTGTAATGTATATCCCACCTCTTCTAATTACAAGACCATGTATTATAGTGACTTTTTGCTAGCCTACCTTCTATAACCAATCTAGGATACTATATGCGGATTTATCTTTATCAAAAAATATTTCTATTTTTTTCCTTGGTTGTACCCTATGTGTTCATTAGGTTATAAATTCAACAAAAGGCCCAAAAAATCCTAATCATGGGGTGTGATTAGATCAATTCCTTAAGTTTTGCATCTTTTTGAAATTTTGAACTTGTTGGGACTCAATTTGTAATGTCAATTTTTCTTTAGTCCCTTCCCTTTTATGTGTCTTGACCTTATTTGGCCCACCATATATAACTAATTTCAGAAATCCTAAGCAGGTCACCACTTTAGCATTTTTCTAAAATAATTCCTTCTATCATTATCCAAGTCCCTATGATGTATTCTATTTTCCAAAAACCTAGAAGATTTCTATATCTACCTTTCTACCTACCTCCAGTTCCAATTATTCAATCCAGGATAGTCGATTTCCCCTTTCTCCCATTCTTTTCCCCTAAGATTTTTCTTTATTATTGTTGCTATTTTTGACTTCCCTCTCCATTAATACCATCCACATGAAGTCAGAATTTTTCTGTATACCTATCAACCATGAAAAATTACCCTCCTCAAGTACCCTTTCCTTGATTCCCCTTGATTTGAATTATTAACCATTTACACTAGAACTAATTTCATCAAAGCTAGTCCTTTGAGCTTCCCCTTCATTGAGTACCTTGTTGGCTCTATTAAATACCAACCAAATATTTGAGGAAGCCCATGGATTTTCCAATTCTAATGATTAGCAACCTAAAAGGGGTTGGCCAATGAATGAGATAAAGCAATTAAGCTTTTGTCCTGCACTTCGGGTCCTACAAGACCCAGGAGGGTGATCCCATAATGTACTTATAATATTTCTTCACAATATTTCCCTATACATTGCATATTAAGTAGAAACATTCTCATATCTTTGACTCAACAAGTGAAAATTTGCAAAGAACTAGAAAATCCCTTACACCTTTGTAACTTAGAATAGAGAATGGATGATTTAAACAAGACCTACAACAACCATAATCATTATGAGTATGATTTTAATTAAATGAATTATTCTTTAATATGATCTAGCTGATCAAATATATTTGAATTTACTTAATACATAGAACAATGCATTATCCTAGGGTGACGGGGTCAAATTCACAACATGTTGTAATGCAATAACCAAGGTATTTGATATTTATAGAATATTATGGATTTTCATTATATATTATAACTCATACTTTTAGACAGAAAATACTTCAAAGATCCTATGAATTAAAAAAAAAACCAATGATTGCATTAAAGAGTTCTAATAAACTACTTGAATTGAAGCATAAATTCACACACACATACAACTAGATGAATTGGAGACAAATAAAATAATCCTTGATCATTTCATTGTTGATTCATGAACAAACATGTAGGAGACAATCTAGACATGGAATTTTCCATTATCAATTTTCAAATGCTATAATTGTTGCAAAATATTTAAGTTGACTATGAATATAGACTCATAACCTAAGACTTAACCAACAATTCTATATATCCATTGTATGCCTTTTACACTTCATGAGAATATTTTCTAAGACTACCTAAGATCAACCAAAATTTTCAAAGACCCCTGCACAATAGCCTTGAATTCCCTTTTATAAGATCAAAGGAGAAAACAAGCATTGGGCTATCAGCTGGTCACATTACATTTCAAATTTTATTTCAAAGTATTTCATTTCATTTCAACCCCCAGGTGGTTGTATTTAAACTTGAAGAAATGGGGGGTGAACCAATAATTTTTGTCGTGGTCTATGTACTTCTCTTGCACTCTTAGGGTTTTTCACCTAAAAGGAGAGAGATAATTATTGTGGTTCATTCAAACTAAGGTATGCAATATGAAATCGAGACTAAATGCAATGTTTTAGATGCAACTAAGCAATGAAATTGATTGATTATGAATGTAAAACCTAAGAAATATGCAATGTTTGAAAACACAATGTGAAATGTAGAAAATGAAATAGAGATGTAAACTAATGCAAATAGAATTAAACAAGGTCAAATAGAGTGCACTTGGGAATTAGATAATGAATCTGGAATGTCCTGAACTCTGGTAGAAATCAATGCAAATCACTAGTGGGACTCATTCGCCACTAATGGCGAATCAATCCTGCTACTGGAAAAATCTCCTAAAAACTGGTTTCCAACTATCAGGATCTAGAATCTGACAAAATATACTTTTCTAGCCTTAAGGTGGGACTCATTCACCACTAATGGTGAATTATTCCTCTCCCAAAATTCTATGAAATCAAAGGTCAATTTTGTAGCTCTAGATCTGCACTTGTCTTCTTGTCGGGTTGACAAAGTCAAATCTGTAGAAAACGGACTGTAGGTTGTCTCCAACCTTGAAATAGGATATAGTTGACTTGAAACACTTTTTGACTTCTTGTCCACATTTCAACACCTAATTGCTTGACAAATTTGCACACACAAGTTTGCAAACACACATGCAAAAGGGGAAAAATGGTTAAGGGTTAGGATATAGGGATTTACCTTGGTCAAATCCGACTTTGGTAATCAAACCCTTAATGAAGAAATGAAATGAGAAGAACAAGGAATGATGAATAAACAACATGTAAATGTCCTAAACTCACCACAACCTTGTTGAAGAAATTTGAAGATATGTCAATGGCTACTCCAAGATCCTTGATGTTTTCTTGATTGGATGATGCAAAATGCTCAAATGTTAATTGATTTTTAGTGAATGCAAGTGAATGAGGAGATGGGTGGGGATGTAAAATGAGGAGAAAAAAACTTATTTATACACATGTATGCCCTAATAAACTAATAATACATCACATGCCAAGATAAGGTAATTTTGAATAAAAACCCAAAATAAAATTTGAAATATTTTGAATTTGGAGCCAAGAGGGACTCATTCGACATCCATGGTGAATGGGTCCCATCTTGGGCTTGTAAGTGGGTGTTAGTAATTATCTTGGATTTAATGTTGTTTGTCAGGTTTACATTCAAAAATACACTTAATTAAGTCTTATGAGTGCATAAAGGGGTCAAATAAAGCATAAGAAAGGTGTAAATAGTGAAATCAAGCCTAGAAAAGCATTAAAACTTGTTACAAGACTTTACAACACTTTAGAATAGGACTTGATAAGTGATGAAAAGGTGATTTTTAGGTTAATTGTAATGAAAAGAATCTAGAAGAGTTTAGAAATATTTTACAACACTTAACAAAACCTTCACAAGATGCCATAATTTGAATTTTAAGGACCTAATGTGAATGAATAAGTTACATTGCAATATTAAATCAAAGAAAAATAGACCAAGCATCATGAGAGAAAGACCTAAAATACCACAAAAATGTCAATGATCCATTTTTCTATGGTACATTTAGCCCCCACTTTAGTGAGAGGATGAACTTGCTTCAAATTGACACTAAAGTAACCATGCATATCGAGAGGGATCCAAATGCACTTATGATAGCAAGATGGAATGACAATGATCAAGAGGGATGATAAAACCCCTAGGATAAACATCAAATGGAAAAATAAGCATAAGAACAAAGGAACACATGTGAAATAGAAGAAGAAAAGGGAGAATTAGATCAAGCTTCAATCGTTTGTCCAACTAATTCTAGATTAGATCTATACTGTTTGTGAGAAAGTTAGAATGCATACTCAATTTGGGGCAATGAGACTCATGACAGTCCATCAGGTGAGAGTGCCCAAAAGGTGAGAAACATACACTAGTTGGTATGCACTCACAAACACATAGGTGGCTATGGGGAAAGTTGTGTCATTGAATGGGCTTCCTGCTCAACCATATCAAAGTTATACCTCCTGATAACTTTAACAAGGCACCACAAAGGAAAATTTTGATTAGTGCTTCATGAGATAGGAAAAGCTTTGTATGCTTAGAACTCATGAACAAAGAGGATAGTACCACAGACATGCAAGCTGCGTTATGCAAGGTGGTAAAGATGTAAAATGTAAAAATGTAAGATATTCAAAGGAGTCTTGTTATGTTCATGCAACATTTGTCACTTAGGGAACATTGTATCTAATGTCTCCAAGAGAGCACCAATCAAGGAATAAAATATTCACAACTTAGGGGATGGAGTGCATTGTATCATACCACCAAGAGGAATTTAATATGCTAAGATAGATCACACTCATGAAGGACATTATACCCAATGTCATCCACAAAGTGACAAAATGCATTGTATGAAGTGACAAGGCTGCACTAAGAACCAAGAATTCAAATGAATAATGCCAATGTATGCCCCCCACTATAAAGGAATTTCTACACACCGTTTTGTGAGAAATTACTTTAAAGTAGCGAAGGAAAGATGAAAAAAGAAAACAAGACATGAGAGCCAACTTGGAAAGCCCCTATGCCACATCATATGTTTCTGAGTAAGGTTGCATCATGTAAACAAAAGAGAAAATAAAAGAAAGGGAGTTGGGCACCCCAAAAAGGAACACACCAAACACATAAGGGATCTATGGATTTGGGAACAATATGTTTGTTGCTGAAATTATTTTGATTAAAGAGCTCAAAACTATCATCATTCCCCAAATCACATAGAACTAGAAGAATGGAACAAAGAGAGTGAAAACAAAAGAAAAATAAAGTCCATTTTGGGTTAATATGGAAGAGACATTGTGGTCTCAACACTTTGCATCGTCGTGAAAAGGAAAATGCAAATGAAAAGAAAATGAAGAGGTAAAAGAAAAGGAAAAGATTTTGGGTCAACATGGAGGAGATATTTTTATCTCAATGCCTTGCATCATCCCCAAAAGGAAAGCACAAGAAAAAGACAAAGTAAAAATTAAAAGGGAGTGTTTGGGTCAACATGAAAGAGACATTAGTTGTCTCAACACTTTGCATCATCCCCAAAAGGAAAACACAAAACAAAAAGGCAAAAAATAAAAGGACCTTTTGGGTCAACATGGAAGAGACATAGGGTTTCTCTACATTTTGTGTCATCACAAAAAGAAAAACACAAAACAAAAGTGAAAAAAGCAATGTATGACATATACAAGAATAGAGATACAAATAGAGGAAGTGCATAAAGAGAGAGAACATCAAACACACATTACGGGGAACACGATACACACATAAAATCACAAATGAAAGAGAAAATAAAATAAAATGTAAAAGGATAGAAAGGAAAATGCAAGTCAACCATCTAACAAGTCATCCACCTCCCAATCATGGTTAGTGTATTGTGAAGGTGGTTGACTATACAAAGGAAGAATTGAAAGTGCTGAACTAGGAGATGTACCAGGTTCTTCACTTGGTTGAGAAGATTTATCATTTAAGCTCACGGTACATGAAAATAAAGAGTTTATATTATTATGCACTTATTCATCTATTTTTGTGATCTCATCATCATCATCATCATCAAGATTGATTACGACAGGAGGATGAAGCGTTATTTCAAAGGAAGGATGTATCAAAAGTTGTGGTTGTTGGATCAGATCATTTTTTTGTGAGGGTTGGACTGAATTATCTTGTGGTAGGTTAGGAGGAGGAGGAGGGTGATCATTTTTTTCTTCTATCAAAGGTGGAGGTTCATTTTCCTTTTTTTCTTCCATTCGAGACTGACAAGCAAGGAGACGACAATGATGCCTACTCTCCCTAGCACTGCGGTTGCATTTAATTCCATTTTGAAATTGTTGAGTTGTTAGAGTGGGTTGATCCACCATAGGTTCCTCTTATTCCAAAGAGGGAAGAATGGAAGAAACCAAAGAAGATGGGTCAATCACTTTCTCTTTAGCTTTATATACTTGTTTAATGCGAGGAGGCATAACAGGATTGGTTTCAGTATCTCTTGGTCATTTAGATGATGAAGGTGAAGTGTTTGTTGTTGGTTGCTCATGAGGATGCTTTGCTTCTTTAGGTTTGGACTCAAGCTGAAGCATCATCTCATCTATGATAGGAGGAGTGGAAGTGGATGGGGACATCGGGTGAAGATACATTTTAGCTATGCTTTTGGCTTTAAATTTTTGATAGGCTATGAAAAAGAAATCTTTATGAGGGGTGATGGGCTCCATTGGTTCAGGAAAAGAGGCTTCTAAGGAGAAATTACCTTTAGAAGACAATGGATGAAAAACACTATGGTGTATGGTAAATATTTCATTTCCATGTGGAAACTTGCAACATTTGTGAACAATTCAAGGGACCAATTTCATCAAGTGAAGCCAAATTTACATCCAAATATTTAGGTCTTATTTGTAATGGGAGTATGATCGATGTGATTCTAGGGCATGCAAAACCAGTATGTATTTTAATCCATGCAGTTGTTTTATCATAATCTTCTTGATAAATTTCATGCAATACTAGAAATTATTCTGTGATCACATTCTCGCTACAGGCAGGATCTATTAATATCCCATTGGTGGGCTTATCATAGATTCGGTCGGCTATGTAAAGAGGACCATTGAGAAGATTTTTTATTATATCCTAAGAAGAAAAGGTAATATCAAGAGATTTGTTGGTTGGGCCCTTATGAGGGACAAGGTCTATCATACCCACAAGTTCATCCATAGGATTAACTTGGGTAACAATTGGAGCAATACCATGTTGTTCATTATTTGCATCAATGTTCATCACGAGTGTTTGAAGGTACACTAGCTTTGACAAATGAAACATTGTGCTTAGGCATAGGGTTGGTAAATATTTATAAATTATGATTAGGAGGTACAACAGACTTATTGCCTTGATTATTGACACCCGCAATGGAAAAATGGGGCCCGAATTAATGAGGTCTTGAATGAAGTGTTTGAGATGCTTACATTGTTCAGTTTCATGTCCATTTTGGTGATGAAAATGAGAATAAGTAGTTGGTTTAGAGGTGGGTAGTAAATTTTTGGTAGTATCAAGGGGTTTTGTTGGTAGCATAAGGGTAGACAACCGAGAGGGGGGGACGAATCAGTTGTCACAAAAATTTAAACTTATTAAACTTATTAACCTTATTCTCAGATCTAATTAACAACCATGGAAGCATAAATTATCAACACATTAGAAACACACATAACACCAAGATTTTTATGTGGAAACCCTGTTAGGGGAGAAATCATGATGGAGGTTAGTCCATAAGATTTATGCCTTGTTAAAAGTATGAAGAAAAATAAATGGGGAATGCACATGCATTCAAGCACACTGCCTAGAGCTCATTGCTCAAATACAACAAGGCTTATTGCCTAGAGGAAGACACACTGTCTTATAGAAACATTCAGATTACATCCACAAGATTTTGAACTGAGAAAATGGCATCTGCTAATGCTTGATTACAGTTTCGGTTAAGCACATGAACACTTCTTCACACTCTGCTCACTGTTCTTCACACTCTACTTCTACCTTAAAATGATTAGCACATTATTCCCACATATCATTCAAACCACTCCTTCAAATGGAATAAATAATCACTTATATATATCCACAACAAGAGATTACATCGCTACATGTCGACTTCAGCAAAATAATAAAAAGAATACAAATTGTCTACCCAAATCAATAAATAATTATTAATGCAAATCAGCCAACTTCGGCCACAAAATAGTAAGGACCCAAAACAATATCTTCAAATACAAAAAGAATCAAACAATTATTCCTCGAAGATCCACAACATGCTACAATCACCCTATCGGCCATGAACATGAAAAACATGAACACACAAGATAAAATAGCCAATCGTGAGCACAATGATCAATGCAGATGTGCAAAAAAGATAGAGCATGATCTAGAAACATCCATGAGCATCATGAATCACCAAAAAAGCATCTACAACAACTCAACTTCACATCTTCTTCTTTCAAGAACACCAACTTAAGCAACAAAACAACTTTCAAAACACAGACACTCATAACTCGATCAAATCTTCATAAAAATCTCTAAAACTTAATGTGGATAAACTAGATATACTCAACAAAAAACCCTTTAATCCATAACCTCTAATCATAAATGTTTTGAGCTCGACAACATACTAAACTTCACTTCATCACTAACAACCTACAACTCATCTTATTATAATTTTCTCAATATCCTCGACATATACAGCCTCTAATGATATTAATGCTAATAGTGGTGACATCAATGACAACCACATATCAGCAACATCCAACAATCTCCTACTTTGGCATTGATGGAAACACATGATGTTAAAAACCCCATCAACACAACTATCTCTTAGTACTTTCTCCCCCTTAGATTCTAACTCTTTTTTCCTCAACTCTATTACATGACTCTTCTCCCCACAAAGTTTTTCACATGAATCTTCTCCCCCTTTGACATCAATGACAAAGATACACATTTTCTCCACACAAACTCTGAACCACATTTCTGAACATCTGACTACTCCCCTTGAGTAGCAGCCACTACAACATCAATCTAGATCAAGATATGACTATGAAATGCATGGATTGATGCAATTCAATGCATCTTAGTTATGATTAGGAGGGGTAATCACCCCTAGTTTTCCTCTGAGATACTCAAAAGTATCCTTAAATTCAAGCTTCAAAAAATACTTGTCCAGTCTAGCCTACCATACTCTTTGGGCTTGCTTAAGTCCATACAATGCTTTCTTAAACCAACAAACCATATCTCCTTGATTAGTCAATCAAAATCCATTAGGTGCTCAACATACACTTTTTCTTCCAATTCACCATTTAGAAATGTTGACTTCACATCCATCTTGTTAGGGCTGTAAAAAAAATTTCACACTTTTAATATCTTACATTCATGAACCCCACAAGGTAGCCACATTCTAAGTGCTAAGAGCAACACAAAATTCTATAATCCATTCCACATGCCATATTCAAAAATGATCCCATCATATTTTACCTTTTGACATAATGAAATCCCTCTGGTCATCATTGAGTAAGAGTTTCTAAACAAACAGTTCATATCGGCATGACTAGGTACATGTCTCTCCGATCCATAAGTCATAGCCTCTTAATTTGAGCAATTCTTGCATATCGGCAAAAGGTCAATTGTGTCACATCTATCAAAAAAATTGGAGGATGCATATTCAGGAAGACAAGGTCTGTCATCAGAGTGAGTTTTCCTTCTCCTTCCAACTTCATATGTTACATTGATGAAAGTGATTTTGGAAAGTCTTGGCGATTCATCCGAAGGAAGATGGTAATGAGAGAAACATGTCGGGGAGACTAATGACATCGAAGTAACTTCCACATCCCTCAACAATTCCCATTCTCATACTGATGGTAATATGAATAGATCAAAGTTCATCAGAGTGACATTTGCCAAAAACTTTGATATCTAAGTGACTTCACAAATCTCTTTCTGAAGGTAATATAGATTAAAAAAAAATGAAAAACCAATTATTCAACATTGGTAAGAAAACTATTTGATCTCCCCGACCATGAAAGATGATCTTTGTCTAATGAACATTTGGCTTGGTTCAAATACATAGATCGACTAGAGTTTGAATAAGTCTCACCGATATAATCATTCAGTATGATAGTGAGAAATTCAAAAAACCTATTACACTCGTGTTTAGAGCTGGACATTAATGGCCTCACAGATGTACATTGTATAGATAATTCTCTAATTGAAAGAAGAATAATTAAGGAGAATTTTTAGGATTGGTAGCGAAAGGAACGGGAGAGAGGGAAGAGGCTAGAAAATTTAGTGCGGCCGAAATTTTCCAAGTAAGCTTGTGATTTCCTTGTCATTATATTTTCAATTATGTCACCTTAAGAAAATAAAATGGAGGGTTCAAGCTCTGGGAAATCAAAGAGTAGAAAATAGTAGAGTGAGGGTAGCCAGCCTAGAGGTAAAAAAATAGAAAATTGAAATAGGGGATGAACCAAAAACAGATGAGAGGAGATTGAACCAGGATCTCATTGATCAATTACTTGGTTTAGGACCAAAAGCTAGGCATTCTGCACAACTTAGGGTTGATGTAAAAATATTTGAAGACAAGTGCAGGCATATAGGGGATGTATGGACCCCTATTCAAGGATATGAGCTCTTTATGTTTCATTATCATCAGAGGGATAGGTTTGAGCCAATATGCAATCCTTGGAACTTGAACCTATGAAAGTTGGTTGTTCCTAATGTATTTGTGAATGTGGAATTAGTAAAACTCCTAGCTACCCACTACAATCCAAACCTCAAGGCTATCTGCAATTCACTAGGTAAACCTTTTATACATGTGTCAGAAGCTGCAATTTGTGAAGTTTTTGATCTAAATGACACATGTGATGAAATTATTGTACATGAGGCTTTAGAGAAATAATACAGGAGGATGGATACAACCTATAGAGCATGGAGATTACCATTGCATAAGCCCAAGGAGGATGGGATTTTAGTTCCACTTGATGACAGTGATGGGCCTCCTTTTCAAGTTGACTTATTTGAACCCTATTTAAAATACACTTAATTTTCAGTGTGTAAGGTGTTAGGGACCGAGGCTCCTCAGTTTATATCAATTATACCAATGGTGGTTTTTGTCGATGTTCAGTACCATAATTCTAGGACATTTGACTATGCTTCATATATTTTCAAAGGAATTGATTTAGGACTAAAGATAATTAAAAATGGATCCCCTACATTGCATTTCAAGAATTATTCTATTTTCATGCATATAATAATGTATTTCAGGAAGGAAATAGGGATGTGGCCAGAGGAATTAAGGATTACACAATCTAACAAAGAGGGTAAACCACTGCCAATACAGTTATGGACTACTATTTGGGATAGCAGATTTGTCAATTCGAGCTATATTCATATCAAGGAGCATTTTGTCAAGACATTGTACAAATTTTTCAGCTATCCTTCTGATCACTCATTATCTAATGAAATTAAAAGGTTCCTTAGGCCAAAGGATTTCAATGGACCTGTAACTGTTGGTCACAATTTGGGTGATTGGTACTATCTTGTGGATGCCACCATGATTAGAGTTTATGGTTTTGAGGATACACCATTTATTTTTCCAAGGGAAGTACCTGATAGAATTGCTTACTTGGAGATTGTTAGACAAATGGATTGCTTGAGTGTCATGAATTTAGGTGCCTTTGGGAAGCAAGAATTCATGCCAAGTACTTTGTGCTTCAAATATTTCACTATACTATCAAAAGATGGGTATGGATTGATTTTGGATAAACTATTGCATTTCAATTTGACAAGGGCTCCACCAAGGAAAGGGTTTGATCCAGAAGGATACATTCACTTTGCCAAAAAAAGGGTGAACTTGGGTGGGTTTGATCATATACCTTACCCATATGATGACTCAATCAGGAACATGGAAGAGAAGGAAGCTAAAGTAGCTATTGATGAATATAACAGGTGGTAGAGCAAAGGATGAAAGAAATACAAGGAAAAAATCTATTATCCTCTAGTGAGGATTCATCTAATGATAAAGAATCTAGTGGCCCAACTAATAAAATTTCCAAATTAAGAACTAAGGATTATAAGTCTCCCCTTAGAGAGAAAGAAATTGAAGAGGGCTCTGATACAAACAAAAGGAAGTTGGTTTATAGATCCTTTGTTGCTGATGATGAGTTTATAAAGTCCCCAAAATTTAGATCCTTCTTGTATAAACATAAAGGGAAATCCCTAAGAGAATCTCTTGCAAACATAACACCAAACAATGAGGGTCAGCTATTGAATACGTTGAATTTGAGTGTAGAAAATGATATGAAGAATATGACTCCAGAATGAGGAAGGGAATTATTGGAGTCAGGTGTAATAATTTTTCCAAGTTTGGACCTAAATTTTGCTCTTGTTTTTCACAACTTCTTAAAAGATAATAGTGCTACACATAATCTTAGTCCTGAAGGAGTAATAGAGGTGTACATGAGATAAAAGTATAATCTTGATCAAGGTTCCCTCATGATCTGGGCCCTGTATCCTCCACACAAAAGTTCTATAATCATTAACACAAAAAAAGAATTTGGCCATGTCATGACTTCAAAATTTGGAGAGGTTGATCTTGTGGCCACAACCGAGATTGGTATTAATGTTGCTAAGTTAAACAAAGCTTAGATCCAGATGTTGATTTAGGAAAAGGACATGTAAAAAATGAATAATGAGAGGATACTCAAAGAGAATGATTTCTTGAAGGATATGGTCAAAAATACATCGAAGGAATCTAGTAAAATATTAACTCAAGGGGAGAGTTCACAATTAAAGGATAAAGGTGAAGGATCACATATACAAGATCAAGTAAATAAAGCTAGTTTTGATACAATCTCTACAACATTTCAGAAAAGACATGCTCATCTAATGATTTGGATGAATAAGCTAAGGTAAATCCATGCCAAGAATCATGCTACAGTTTAGGAACACAAAAGGTTAGATAATCGAATACAGGAGAAAATTCAAGAAATGCAAAAGACAGGTGTTTCTGATAGTGGGGATACCAAAAATGCTAAAGATATAGTAAAGAAGCACATAGGCTATTATGAAGAGCTCCAAGTAGATGTAAAAGGAATAACTAATGTTACAAAAGGTGAAGTTCCTACATTATTTTCAAATAATGGAGAGTTGAAGAGTCAGGACGAGTGGACAAGAGATTGCAAGGTGATATTGCATAAAGCCTTGGAAGTTGCCAAAATTGAAGAATCAACACTAGATAAATCATTTGAGGACTTGGAGAAAATGATTACCATGGAGATCATTGTGAGAGATGCCATAGAAGATGTCGATACTCACTTGAGGCAGGATTATTTAGATCATATTACTAGAGTCCATCTGTGGCTTGCCAGAGCCTAATTGTTGTTAGTTTTCAAAAGACATTCATGAAGGGGTGTGTCCTCTTCAAAGTTTTGATATATATAAGTCAATTACATAGTGATAGAAAGATATAGGTGAATAGGGATAGATAGATAGTAGAAGGCTTCCATGATGTTTACATTTTGAAAGACTATGTTGCAAGCATAATTTTGAGGAAATCAATGAAAGATATTTGATTTTGTGGCTTCATATTGGTGTCAATTGTTTGTTGAATATATACAGTTATTTGGTTGTCTCCAACTTAATATTTCCTTGCTATTTAAATTAGTGTATCCAAGATATATTCAATTTATCAAAGCACATTTTTTGTTCTTGTGAGGTGTGATTAATTGGTTTATTTAAAAGAATTAAAACCCTTCTAATCAATCACAGTAACCTAGAAATGTTATTTGGATCAGTAAGAAGAACCATATAATTAGGATTGCAATTTTGCCTCCAATTCGGTATCATCAATTGTTCCTGTGTGATTTATTCAATTGGTTCTTTCAAGCAAGGATTAAAATACTTTTGATAAATCATAAGTAACTTGGTTGTGTCAATTGGATCCATAAGTAGAGATTGTCAATCACTTTCCTACACATTTATACAAGATATAAACCAATATAAGTGTGCCAAATAATTTGAGTTATAGCCAATACAAGTCATACATTCTATATCTTAATTTGACTCCATTTAGCCAACAAGGCACTAGTCTTACCCATTTTATCATTTAATTTTATCAAATATATTTTCAAGACCTTACATTTGTTAACTAAACATATTAAATTTCACCTTGATATTGCTTATACAATTTATTCCAAATTAGGCTTGCATCTCTCCACTCTCAATTGCCATTGTGGATAGATTGCTCAAGTAGGAAACAAATAGTTTAAGTTTGCTTCATCTCCATAGGTACACCCACCTAGGTATGGCAGAGCTTGAAGAGAGGAAGGTTCAAATACACCAATTGGCCTTGTTCATTAGCCTAAAACGTACCAAGAGATTGGAAACCTCTTAAGGTTTTCCAACCAACATTTTTGAGACCTAAAAAATTGGTGACTCTACTGGGGACCAATTCTAATCCCAAGCCTTCCATCATAGAGTCACTCCAGAGTTCAAAGACTCTGTTGGGAGAAAACTCAATCATTTACCTACTATTAATAAAATAGGTGGCAACTCTAAAGAAATTTTATGAAAGATAAAGTAAGCTTCAGATCAGAAAGAATAGATGACAGACATCAGAGATACACTATGTCATCTAATATGAACAGAAGAAGATCCTTACACCAAGATAGTCCCAAGAAGAATAATGTGAGATGGACTGACAAACATGGATCTCCTCCCACAAAAACAAACACAAACAAGAACAAGTCTAAGGTGACACCTATCCAATTGGGTGTCATAAATGAAGGAAACTCATTAGAACAAGTCTTTGATGTACACAATAGCTTCAACCTCTTGCATGGGTTGAAAGGCCACAACAATGATCCATGTGAAGACTAATGAGCCTAGTTTTTGGTCTAGTTTGGGTAAAAACTATAGTTTGTTTGCTCATTGATGTCATGGATTTTAATGCGTAAGCATCGGTATTAGCATAATGTTTCCCTCAAATCATTGACATTTGACATTACCCTATCTCTGTAGGCTTTAATGATATTTGGTATAATATGTTGGTCATCTATGTTGATTTGCATATGATTAATGAGTTTTTCTTAGAGTGTTTATTGATGTGCAATTATTGTGCATATTAACCTTGGACTGCAGACTTAATACATCAAGTTATGGAGGACACCACCAACTGGGTGTGCACCATAACGTCTAGTTGAGAAGCCACTCAAGGTCAAAGGTAGCTAGTAGCAGAGATTCTTCATGCAACTAAATGTAACTGCCTTGCAGTGGACTTTAATGATTGAGCATGCATGGGCGTTATTTTTGTACTAAATCCATGCCTGACTTGCATGTCTGACCGGATTCCATGCATGCGTAACTTCCGCCATTCCACTTTTCCCTGCATTCCCTAAATGGCATCCTCCAAGTCATGGAGTTTACTCCCTTGTTAGTTGTAGTATAAATACTAATTTGATGCTTCTTCTTTAGGATGTTGCATGATTCTACATTGTACTCTCATTTCAGTGATATAGATACATCACTCTTTGTATGGAAAATTTACAATGAATGAAAATAAATTTCTAGGTTTGAACATTTGAGTTGTTAGTGTAGAGGATAATTATCCAAGGGGGGCCACTTGGTGAGTAATTCATTCTCTTAGTTTAGCATTAGCTTAGTATTAATTTTCATTTGATACGTAGTTTGAAATCTGGCATTGATTGTTCCTATAGCCACTAGAAGTCCATTCTGTGTTTGTTCCTATAGCTAAAGTAGACATAATAGTTCCTATTTTTTGCTTAGATCTTTCATTCTTGCGTTGCATTTCAGTTCATCATAGTTGTTATTTGATGCTTTGTATTTTCTTTACTTCTTTTTCAACAATTTACTTTCAGCATTGTGTTTCTTAGTTGTAGGACGCAATGACTACTTGAGCCCCTAGTGCACATACAGTGCTGACCCATTTCAGGTTCACGTCCCTAGGTTGAAAAGTTAAATGCACCTTCATAGTGGTTGAATGACTATTTAGGTTAGATGTCCAATATTTGAATTATGGTCATAGAAGCCTAGTTATGAAATCATTGTTGGAGGTAGACATTTTTGGTGCCGTTGCCAGGGATGGTGTCAAGCTAGGAAGTTTTTGGAGTCATTGGTAGTTTTTTTGTAGTATCTTTGGAAGTTGTTCTTAGCATAATCTCCTATAGGAAGTAATGACCTGACTGATAGTGAGTGATATCACATGCATAGAGGAAGGATAAGGGATGCTTATGGGAGATTTCTTCCTAACAATCCTCATCGATTCCAATTAGTTGAGTACCAGAACTTATAAGAAGAAGAAGAAGATCCACACCCCTTTGTAGACGCATATACTAATTTGACTAGTTTTGAAGTCTCCTCAGAATATCAAAATCAACTTGAGAACCCCTTTGTCCTTGAACCACATCAAGCAGGAATGGGTGATGCAAATGGTAACAAACAAAACCAACTGGAATTTCCCTTTCCCATTGCCCTTCAGAATGAAGTTTACAACATTAAGAATATTCTTGCCTCAACACTCCTCAAGTTCTATGGACTTGTGATAGAAGATCCTGATACCTTCTTATTTGAACTTGACATACTCTGTAGGAGTTATGATTATACTACTGATGCCCATAGGCTTAAATTATTTCCCACCATTTTGAAACAAGTTGCATTAAGATGGTTCATGAGCCTAGGCAGAGATATTGTGCAAGATTGGGGAGATATGAAGACAAAATTCCTTGAGAATTACAAGGAATACTATAGGGGTAGTGACATGAGAGGAGGAGACATTTTCAAAATGCAATAGAAGGAAGATGAGAGCCTAGAAGACTACATTGCAAGATTTTTGTTTTTCCTAAAAAAATCTCCACACCATGCACTTAATGAGGACTCACAAAAGTTGCTTTTTTCTAAGAGGAATCAATGATGGCTACATTGATGCTTTGGGACTCATGGCAGGAGGAGATATCTCCCAAGTTCCTTGGGAAGAAATCAAGAAGATATGCCAGAATTGCTCTAGGGTAGCTTCAAAGAAAGGGAGAGCTCATCAATTATCCATGGGTAAGTCAACTACTAGTGGAGTTTCAAGAATGAAGATCACTAATTTGCTGGCAGAATTCAAGCAAGATATTATTAACAATCTAGCTACTCAGCTAGATACACTTCAGGCCAAAAAAGAAGCAAGAGGAGGCATAAATGATGTTGATAGAGTATTTTCCTCATTGCAGACAAAAGAAGAGGGACTGCAGATGTAAGATGGTCGCTAATCTGGAAAGTAAACAGATTCCACTTGAGTTCAAGCCAATTCAAATTAAAGAAGAAAAATTCTACTATATTGCACAAAGGAAGCCTTGGGTTCCAAGACAAGGTATGCCACTATCATATGTTGGACCATATTTTAACTCTTACTCATCTGGAAACCAATGGCAGTCCCCATATCCACTCAATTATGGAGGATATCTACCACAACCTTGGAGTAACCCTCCAAATGCTTGGCCTAGCCATTAGAATCCTCCACCTCAGTGGAAACAACCTTAGGGGAATTAGCAGCAATTTCAAGGGCACTAACAACCACCTCCAAGAAATTGGAAACAAACAAACCAATGGAGAGGAGGGCAGCAATGGCCTACCCAGAATAACACCTACATGCAACCACCACATTAGCCCCACCTGCTATAATGCCTCCACCTGCTAACCCAAATCCTAATGCACCTAAACCATCCTAGCTACTAGCTCAGCCCACACCCAATCCTAATAATAAACCACATCAGTAGCCTATATATGCTGCTAATTCAAACCAATTTCCTTCATATTTTGTGAGTGTAAGTGATATCCATTTGCATTCAGGAACCAAGTTACTAGCCCCTTCCAAGCCCATCATTACTGAGCTTCCAGTGGAAGAGGAGGAGGAGCCTCTAAATGATCCTATCCAGCCAAATGTACCTAAAAGTCCTAAACTAGTCCAAGCCAAATGGACTGAGCAAGAACCACCATTTCCTCAGAGACTGGAAGTTACTAAGAAGAAGGAATAGAAGGAGGATACTACTTTTGACATCCTAGATTAGTTGAAGCATATATGCATTCAAATACCCCTGTTCTAGGCTATAAAAGATGTTCCAATCTATGACAAAGCCATTAAGGAAGCTTGTCTTAAGAATCTAGGAAGGAAGAAGAAAGGCCCAACTACAGTTCATGTGGTGGGCCAACTAGCTGATATCATGCTGGGAAAAGTGACTATTCCCAAGTATAATGACCTAGATAGTCCTGTGGTAGTATTTTTCATAAATGGGATTCAAGTGAAGAATGATCTGATTGATTTAGGGGAAACAATCAATGTAATGACTAAATACATCCTGCAACAACTAAATATTACAAGCATGAGATCTACTCCTACTATCTTGTAGCTTGCAAACAACTCTACTGTTAAGCCTGATGGTGTAGCGGAGGATCTTGTGGTAGTGCTAGACTCCTGGGAATATCCAACAGATTTAATAATTCTTTCTCCTAAGGCCACACTAGGTGGGTATGCCATTATCCTTGGAAGACCTTGGTTAGCAACTGCAGATGCCTACATTGGATGTCAGTCAGGTGACATTACCATTTTGGATGGAAGGAGAACTAAAAATGTTGTTCTTTATCCGCCTACTCTGCCATATCATGATGAAGAAGATTATGTATCGCCACAAGTTGGTGAAGAGGCCGAAGAAGTTAATTATGTGGCATAGTTTATGATGCTAGGAATAAGCTCTTTCATGCAAGTCCAAGATGAGGATGAGGTGTTGGTTAACATCATTCAAAATCGTTATGGAGTGAAGAACACATCATATTCTACTTCAGTCGGCACACTTCTACTTGTTCTTCTTGTAGCCACTATTCTTCCAGACATTTTTCATGCAGATGTTCTTCCTGCAATCACTATTCTTGTAGACGTTGTTCCTACAGACATACTTCCTATAGCAATAGGTGCATTCCATACATTGTTTCCATGTGAAATAAAGGTACCGTGTGTTAATGAAGCAGCCATGGTAGAATTAACTACACAAATATAGGTGTCAAAAGGAAAATATCCGAATGTTAATAATAAATTGAGTGAAACACAACAACTGTTGCTGGCAAATCTATTAAGAGCCCATCAACATGCATTTTCATGGGATTATCATGACATGAAGGGAATGGATCCTAAAATTTTTACCCATAGAATTTATATCAGAAATGATTGCACTCTAGTAAGACAACCACAAAAGAGGATTAACCCTAAACTGAGAGAAATTGTGAAAGGAGAACTACAGAAATTGCTAGATGCAAGATTTATCTATCCCATTTCAGATAGTCAGTGGATTTCTCCATTGGTGATTGTGCCCAAGAAAGGAGGGAAGTGGTGAGTCTATGTTGATTACAAAGAACTTAATGTTTCCACCAAGAAAGATCACTTTCCTTTACCATTCATTGATCAAGTCTTAGATACACTTGTAGGAAAGCAATACTTCTCTTTTCTGGATGGATTCAACGGCTACAACCAGATCCAAATTGCACTAGAAGACCAAGAGAAGATCACATTCACATGTCCATGGGGGACCTATTCCTACTCGGTACTCCCATTTGGCTTGGGCAATGCACCAGCAACCTTCCAGAGGGCAGTCATTGGTATATTTTCAGACATTTCTCATGATTGCATGGAGATTTATATGGATGACTTTACCACTTATGGTGTTGACTTTGATCAAGAATTAGAGAATCTCAAAAGGGTCCTACAAAGATGTGAGGATCAAAACTTGTCCTTAAACAGTGAAAAATGCTTTATGATGATGCAAGAGGGTGTAGTTATTTTCCACTACATCTCCCATAAGGGAATTTAAGTAGATCCTGCAAAAATAGAGGTAATCACAAATCTACATATGCCTACAAAACAAAAGCATGTTAGAAGTTTTTTGGGCCATGCAAGATATTATAGGTGATTTATCAAAGACATCAACAAGGTAGCAACACTGTTGTATACCCTTCTCACTAAGGATGTCAAATTTTAGTGGACTGAAGCTTGTGACAAGGCATTTTATACTTTGAAGATAGCTTTGACCAATGCTCCTGTACTTAAGGGACCCAATTGGGAGCTTCCTTTCCACATTCAAATTGATGCATCAAATTATGCCATAGGAGCAATCTTAGGACAAAAAGAGGGAGCTGTTGAAAATGCTATATACTTTGTCAACAAAAATTTGCAATGAGTTGAATTTAATTATACTATGACAGAGAAGGAAATGCTGGCCGTAGTTTATGCATTAAACAAATTCAAACATTACATAAAGGACTATCAAATATTTGTGCACACTAATCATGCAACCATTAGATATCTCTTGAATAAACCTTTGATCAGAGGGAGATTGGAAAGATGGTTATTATTGATGCGGGAGTTTGATATAACTATTGTAGATAAGCCAGGAAGAGCTAATGTTGTTGCATATTTTCTTTCAAGGCTGACTCCATAAGAAGACAACTAGCCCATAGATGACTCTTTTCCTGATGAGCATCTATTCTCCCTTAGTGTACAAATAACCCGATATGCTGACATAGCCAACTACTTAGTCATAGGTAGAGTTCCTTCTCACTTCTCCCCAAAAGAGAAAAGGGAACTCATTGAAAAATATTTTCCTTTCTCTTTGATTGTTGGATGTTTTTTTTACACTGGACCTAACCATGTCATGAGAAGATGTGTGAGAGAAGATGATACTTATGAAATTTTGCATGCATGTCATAATGATCCATGTGGAGGACACTTTGTAGTCAAAAGGACAACAATGAAGATCTTGAACATAGGGTACTACTAGCCAACACTCCATAAAGATGCATGGAGGTATACCAGGAAATGTGATAAATGTCAAAGAATGGGCAGACAAACCATATCTGATGTGATGCCACTATGCCTTTAGATAGTTATCACTCCTTTTGACAAATGGGGATTAGATTTTGTGGGACCAATTGACTCTCCATCAAATGGTAATTCTTATATATTGGTATGCATTGATTATGTAACAAAATGGGTAGAAGTCAAGGCCATGAAGCATGCAAAAGATAACAAAGTTGCAGAGTTTCTTTATGAGGAGATTTTCATGAGATATGGAGTTCCAAGAGAAATAGTGACTAACCAAGGGCCACAATTCACATCAAACCTTGTTGCAACACTGGTGAATGAGTATAACATTAGGAACAAAAATTCTACTCCTTATCAGCCCTAGGCTAATGGCCAAGTTGAGGTGACAAACTGAGAAATTGAAGCTATTCTAACAAAAATGATGGCTGTTCATAGGAAAGATTGGGTGAGTAGATTACCTGAAGCTATTTGGGCCCATAGGACAACATGGAAAATAACTATAGGCTTCACCCCATTTGAGTTGCTATATGGAAATACCACCATGATGCCAATTAAATTTGAACACAAAACTCTGTGAACTACATGGGATTTAGGGATGGACATTTCTTAAGCATAGAGAAAGAATCATGTAGCTAAATGCTTTGGATGAAATCTTAAGCATAGAGAAAGAATCATGTAGCTAAATGCTTTGGATGAAATAAGGAGAGCAGCCTTGCAACAAGCACAGAGAAAGAATCATGTAGCTAAATGCTTTGGATGAAATAAGGAGAGTAGTCTTGCAACATATTGAAGTAGTGCAGAACTAGAGGATCAAATGGCATGACAGATTTATCAAAGAAAAGAAGTTCAAACCAAGAGATTGGGAATTGCTCTATGATTCTAGATACCAAGACAATTTAGGAAAATTATAGACGAGATGGCTAGAACCCTACGAGATTGCTAAGGTATTTTCCAATGGAGTCGTCCAACTTACCACCATTGACCCTATCAAGTTCAAATTACTTGTCAATGGTCACCGCCTCAGGTTATATCATAGGCCAACATCTAAATAAGAATTCTTGCATCAGTTCACCCAACACTCAGAGGTTCCTGTAGTTGAAGGTGATGGACCTAGTGTTCCTCCTTCAGCCTAATTGAGGTACGCACTTTTCATAACAAATACTTTCACTTATGTGGAAGTCCATTTCTCCATCAACCACCCATCCATACCACCTTTCTCTCTCTTCCATCACTTCATTCCACCTCATTCCATTCCAACCCATCTTCATTCATTGCTCAATCCATTTTCCAACAAGGCGAGCATTACATATCCATGATCTTTGTAGTACATATTCCACACATTCAGGTATGTGTGCATTAATTGCTATCTTTAATCATCTTTTAAGTAAATTCATTTAATCATTGTATGTTAGCATAGGTATTCACATAAATGCCATTATTTCTTGTCAATTGCCACTCCAATCTCACATGTGTGGACACATGTCCAAATTTAAGTTGGGGGTGGGGAAACAAAAAAGATACAAATATTTTATTTTCCATGTGTTAAACCATAGTAGGATGCGTCAGAATTTTAAAATGAGTTGATTGCATGAGTGAAATGATAGTAACTACAACCACCAATTCTTCTTATCATAACTTCCCTCTATCACTTCTTTTCTTGCTATTATTGCCTTGTCCTAACTTTGAGTTGCAAGCAAGAAGAAAAAACAAAAGAAAGGAAATATAGTCAACAAAAATACTATACGGAAGCACATTTCAGGGTAGAATTGTAGAAAAAGTTGAAAGGAGTTGCAAAGCATTTGTTTGATTGCAAACAATGGGAGGTGGGTTAGTTCAAAACAAACCCACGGTGCATGATATCTTACTACAGGATGCAAAATTCTTGGATGAATTTCAAAACTATGGATGGATAAACTGCTTTTTGAAATTGGATGGTTTTGATGAAGGCATTGCCCTTTAATTTTCCCAAACATTTTTGGAAGGAAAAGCCATAGTAAAAGGGTTAGAAGTTGTAGCAACAGAGGAAAGAATTGCAAAAGTTACAGGGTTACCTACTAATGGTGAAAATCACCCTAGTTCCAGAGATGCCAGGTTAGCTAGGGTTGAATTCACAAAGCCAAATGATCCCCCATTGACCATAGACAAGAAAGGCACAAAAAGAATGTCTATGCCCAAGCTATGGAAGCAAATAGTTGTGTATGTCATCAAATACATTACTTGCGAGGGTCGCTAGTCAAACTTGCATTCTGTCCACTTCAAGATTTTGAACCACATGAGACATGAGAGGAGGATGAATGTACCCAATGTGTTGTACAATATTCTCTCAATCATGGCGACCAAGACCCAGGAAGGCAGGGATAATTTTGTTTCCCACCATTACCTGATTAAATTGCTAGTTAAAAAATATTTGCATGATGTTTCTGGAATGAATTGGGAAGAGTTTATTAAGGTTGATCAAGATTATCACCAGGAGGAATCTGTCAACATTGAACATTTTCCACCTAGGGCTATACCTCGATCCTGTATGTCTAGCAGGAGGGTAAGCAAGACAAAAGCTATTCCTAGTGCTTCAACCTCTGGCATTGGCTCTGGCATGAATAAAAGGAAACCATCAAAATTAGTTCTTCTGGAATTGACCACGCAAAAAAATAAAGCTCTTCCTCGGGTCCTAATGATGATGAAGTTCAACTTGAAACCCTCATGAAAAATAGGGAACAATAGAGGGAGGTAGAAATAAGAAAAGGAAAGGCTAAAATACAACATGTGGAAATAAAAGTACCAAGTCTGAAAAAGAGGAAAGATAATACTATTCCTCCTATAGCCAAAGGAAGACATGAAGGACCTACTAGAAAATCAATGCCAGCTGGGCCTGTCCAGAAAAGCCCTAAACTTGATGAAACCCCACATGAGGACCCTGAAGCTCCAATGGAGCAAGAGTGTGTTGAGAAAGAAGAATAAAGCATATTTAAGGGAGTAGCAAACATAACACTAGCTAATCTTGCTAGCATTGTAGAGGAATTGGAGGGAAATTAGAACTTCCTGCAACATTAACAAAGGGTCCTAAAACATGAAGTCATGTAGCTGCAACAAGAGAAAGAGTCCATGTAGTGAAAGGAAGAAGAAACAACACCCTTATAATTGGAGATAACTAGAATGCCTTAGTCTATGCAAATAATGCCATATACCAAAAGACTGGTAGATATTCATAATCCTCCTGATTTTTTAGTACATGCAACAATTTTGAATCTTTGGACAAAGATACAAAGAAGGGAGGAAGAATGGAAAAGGGAAAAATGGAAGTTAAAGGAAGAAATTCAAAAGAAGGATGAAGAAATTGAGGAGAAAAATGCAGTAATTGCTACCCTAAAGTGGAGGGTAGATGATATGACAGCTTTGACACCAAAGATTTTGGAATGTAGAGAACCCTCAAGGGTTATGCTTTGCTCTTGAAAGAAAAGTATCTCTCTTTTAAGATTTCAAGACTTTCCTTAGTTTTGAATCCTTCTGTTGCTACCCGTTTGGAATTTTCCAATGCTTACAGGATTTCCTCCCCTGAAATGAAGAATTTTTTATGCGAATTTCATGTCTTGGGTGCAAAATGAAATTAGTTGGGGACAACAACATGGTGTTTATAAACAATTGGAGTCTTATATCCCTTTGCATGTTAGAGCTGAATTAAATAACCCAAGGGATATTTATAGAGAATGGCATAGAATGTTGCTCAGACCGAGGTATAGCAATAGGATTATGCCTTGGATTGAGGCAGCTTACACCAAGTATGAGGTAAAAACAACAAAAAAAGAGGAAACCATGAGGAGATGTTTATCCCAAAGATGGAATAGTTTGATCGATGAACTGAAGTAGGCTGAGCCTCATTCCATCCACAATTATGCTACAACATTGAAAAGAATTGAGAGACATATTCAAATTTGAAGAACTCAGGGATGGCATTGGCTTCCCTTGACTTTTTAGCCACCCATTCTCATGTGGCCTATTCCAAATTTTAGATTCTACCAGAGTGATATTGCTACAAAAAGGAAGAGATGGGATAGATTTGACAGATTGGGAGGATTCTATTGGGATCCTCACTCATGCATTGTGGCCACTGATGTTGGACAACTCTCATTTACAAATTTTAGAGCTTTGACCAAGCAAAAGAACAACTTTTCCCCTGCTAGAGGACCAAAAAAATATTAGGTTGGGGGGAGTGATAAGCCTAATTTTTGGTATAGTTTGGGTAAAATATATAGTCTATTTGCTCATTGATGTCATGGATTTTAATGCTTAAGCATTGGTATTAGCATAATGTTTCCCTCAAACCATTGAAATTCTACATTACCCTATCTCTGCAGGCTTTAATGATATTTGGCATAATATGTGGGTCATCAATGTTGATTTGCATATGATTAATGAGTGTTTCTTAGAGTGGTTATTGATGTGTAGTTATTGTGCATACTAAATTTGGACTACAAACTTAATACATCAAGTTATGGAGGACACCGCCAACTAGACATGCACCATAACATCCAACTGAGAAGCCGCACTAGGTCAAAGGAAGCCGACAACAAAGATTCTTCATGCACCAGAATGTAACCACCTTGCAGTGGACCTTAATGATTGAGAGTGCATGGGCATTACTGTTGTGTTGAATCTACGTCTGACTTGCATGTCTGACCAGATTCCATGCATGCATAACTGCTACTGCTCTACTTTTCCCTGCTTTCCCTACATGGCATCCTCCTAGTCATAGAGTTGACTTCCTTGTTAGCTATAGTATAAATAATAATTTAATCCTCCTTCTTCAGGAGTTTGCACGATTCTACATTGTACTCTCATTTCAGTGATACAAATACATCACTCTTTGTATGCACAATTTATAGTAAATGAAAATAATTTTTTGAGTTCAAACATTTGAGTTGTTATTAGTGTAGAGGATACTTATCCAAGGGGGCCCACTTGGTGAGTAATCTATTCTCTTAGTTTAGCATTAGCTTAGCATTACTTGTCATTTGATACTTAGTTTGAAATCTGGCATTGACTGTTCATGTAGCCACTTGAAGTCCATTTTGTGTTTGTTTTTGTAGCCAAAGTAGATAGAGTAGTTCCTATTTGTTGCTCAAATCTTTCATTCTTTCTTTGCATTTCAATTCAACATAGTTGTTGGTTGATGCTCAATATTTTCTTTACTTCCTTTTCAACAATTTACTTTCAACATTGTGTTTCTTAGTTGTAGGACGCAATGAATACTTGAGCCCCTAGTGCACATACAGTGCTGACCCATTTCAAGTTCATGTCCTTGGGTTAACAAGTTAAATGCAACTTCATAGTGGTTGAATGACTATTCAGGTTAGATGTCCAATATTTGAATTATGGTTGTAGACACTGAAATTTGGTCTAAGTCTGCGACTTCAATATTCTTCATAATTCGTATTTTTCATGGTCATGATTAAATAATGTCAATTATTTAATTATTCTCTATAGTCTGTTATTTCTTCTATTAATTAAATAATCTTAATTATTTAATTAATTCACACTTTTCTTTATTCCATCTGATTAATTAAATAAACACTTTTTTATTTAATTATGTTACTAATTAACTTTATCCTTCTTGTCAAATTAAATAAATTCCTATTTAATTTACCTTTATCATATTTCAACTATAATTAAATAAATTATTTTATTTATTTAATTATTCATTTAAACCCCTTCATCATTTAATTAAATAAATTGTGTTTATTTAATTATTCTTCAAATATCGAGTCTTGAATTAAATGAATTATTTAATTCATAAATGCTATTTTAACACATTCCTCTATATTTAGATAATTGTGTAGGTTATCTAAGTATTCACTCTTACTCGACTTGACATCTATTTAAATCGCTCAGTTAACTTAGGATTTAATGTCTGAGTGGCTTTCTCGAATAATCTCTTTGTCAAATCATTCAATCGTCCAGTTCTAACTCAATTGCGTGTACATGCATATTAATTAAATATTCTTATTTAATTAATTAAACCTTGTGCATGCATTCGAACAAGAGTTGTTTTAATCCATCATTATCTTTGTCATGCAAAGATAATTCTTCAATTTTCGAATACCAAACTTGAAGATTAAATCATTTATTTAATTTTTAATTCTCTTTCTAATTTATATCACTCATGTCATTACTAACTATTATCAGAATGCATGACTAATCAGTAAATCTCAACCATCCGTTGATATTTCAATCCTGGCCTGTCGTTCGAATAATGAATTTTCTATAAATTGATCTAGTCTTCATCATTCCAATCTCTCTCGAAATCTTATGACCTTTTGGAGCACCTATCTTGAATCTTCGATGTTTTGCTAAATCATTATCATAGGCTATACTTGCATGAACCTTTGAAAATCTAAGGGCAATTATACTACTACAAGCGAAATGGAGGACAACGGAGATAAATCATGGAAGAATGTAGATTGGGTGAGATTGTTTTTTTTATTTACGTTTTGAATTCCTTTGTACTTTGTTGATATAACTTAGATTGCATTTAGATTTGTATTGCACGTTTGCTTTGATATGTTTCTTTTTGCATTTTCTAGACGTTACATTGGTGAATCCGATGTTTTTGTAGAGAAATTTGTGTGTTTTCTTGTTTATTTTTGTTGTTTTGTAGGTTACAACCAAGAATTCATATGAAATCCCGTCATCTTCTTTTGAGCACAGAAAAATGGGAAAATAAAATCTTTTAAAACCATTATTTGGGTTTTGTCGGTCTCATTCTCAGCTTTCTGGAACTTCAAACGATTTAAAATTTTGTTAATATTTGAGAAAATTATGGCCGTTTTACTGATCATAGTTTTTTAAGATTTAACTATTAAAACATGATTTTTTTTTTTTTTTATAACACTTTTGTCTTGTAGGATTTTGTAAAACATTTTCTGGGTTTTGAAGGTCTATGTCTTAGCTTTCCATAGATATCTACGATTTAAAATTTTGCTTAGTTTTGATAAAGTTATCACTATTTTAGTTTGTTGTTTTCATTTAAGTTTTTTTTTTTTTTTGCAGTAATCTTCTATTTTTAGCGTGTGTCTTGAGGAGTTAACGAGTTTTTGTAGGACGATTGGCAAAGACAATACTGAAAACTACTAATGAATCTTTCTGCAGAACACATGTCAAAGACCTAGTTAACTTTTTGAAACAGATTGTTTGGTAGTGTAGAAAATCTTTCATTTGGATTAAAATTAAGTGTTTACTGTGTTTGATGCGAAAACACAACTGTGTAATTATCCTCACAATTTGGTACATCGAATTATCCTCTCCCCTTGCACTCTGGGTGATCCTGGGTGTAAGAGAAATGGTTACCAACTCTTGAACTTGGGTCTGTTCTGGTGGAAAAACGTACTCACCCCAGGACAACTCAGACCGGTAGCACCCTGAACTCGAGGGACTTCTAGCCGATATATAAAAGTGGATTCTTAGGGAAATCCCAAGAATCACACCTATGGTTCTGATGAGATGGATCCAAAAGGAGGACTCTCACCGTATGGATCATGTCCTATAAACATAATGTCTGTACTAAACACCTTTTGTTTTAGAGACCAACCATTTTTTGGCCGTTTGGTATAGTGCAGGGTACAATATTATGCCCAAAGACACTCACTACTGATCCCCTTGAGTAGAGATAGTAGTTCTTGGGAGGTCATTGCCCAAGAATTCAAAATTGGTGTGCTTGAGTGACGTTAATGAGCCGTGGAGGGGAGCCAATGCCACCAAATTTTTAAGTTATCCGCTCTCGAGAAGGAAAGGTGTTTAACACTAATTCAGGGTATATCGGTGGGCTATACCAACTATACAAACCCTTGGCCTTTTGGCCTATTAGGATTGTACTTGTTTGTTTTCATATTACACGTTCTTTGCATCCAAAATCAAACTGAAAACACTTTGTCTTATGATTGTCTTTGTTTGCTAGAACTTGATCACAGAAAACGTCGATTTTATATCTCAAATCACTGAAAATACACAGAGTCGCAACTATTCACTAGAAAGTCGCAATTGATTTTTAGAGTTGCATCTATTTAGCATAGAGTCGCATCTGCCAAATCAGCTTGCATTTGCTTTGCGAAAAACCGCATATGTTATATTCTGAGTCGCACATTTTGCGATGTTTGTGGATTTTTCTATGGTTTTACGTCTTCACCAAGGCTAGTGTAAGAACCAATATGATGCACGTCAAGTGTTTGCCCCTAGTAGAGTATAAAACTAATTGATTATGAATAGGGTAAGATGGGGGATATGAAATGCACTCGATGTCAATCGTTCCAGGTTATGGGAAATACTACCACTTATTATGAATGGTATATACAAGTGATGGATATGAAAGATAAGCGATATGTGCAGGGATAGGTAGTATGTACAGGGATAAGGACTATGTATAAGGAAGTGGACTATGTACAGGGATATGATTCCTATAAGCAAGTGATCAAGCATGCACAATAATCCAAGGACAACCATGATCTTTCCCCTAGTCAAGTTGAAAACCAATTGGCAGGTGATGAGGATGGTGATGATGTTGTTTGACACGGGAAGGACACATCCCGAAACAACATGAGGATGACGATAATGTGACTAAAGGATCAAAGTTTGCAGCAAGGCTAGAAACAAAGCCAAGGAATGTTTTGAATGATGCGTTAGGTTACAGATCAAGAGTGTTTGGATTGGGCTTGTTGCATTTGGAATGACTTTTCAGGATTAGATGGTATGATGGAAGATCCTTAGACCATTGACAAGGGAAAAACCAAGGCATGCTATAAGTATTTTGTATAAGGATAACTCGTTTGGAAAAATGCTATGAAGGCTATGACATGATATTTCATGGATAGTGTATGACCAAAGGATAAACATGTCAAAAAATTTTCCAAAGCATGATTTATGTTTGCACCCCAGTCCTTATCAAGATCAAAGTAGGTGGGAAAATGGGCATGAGTGGTAGGACTTAGATGGATAGATAGAAATGTCATAATAAATGTCATACGAAGGGTATGGGAGATGAGACAACTTGCCCCCAAGTGTAATAGTCCACATAGATAATTTCTTACACATGACGCCTGTTTGCCAAGTTTTCATCATGGTACTTATCCAAAGCGCCATAAGAATGGTTTTCACTATTGGATGAAATTTTTCTCTTGATTTTTTTTTTTGGGATGACCTTCATGCTTTAGATGATCACTGATTGTGCTGAATCCATTGATGGTGTTGATATAGAGACTGGTGCCATGATATGCCAATAATAACCTTGATGAAGTAGTTGCCTCGTCAGGATCATAGCACTTGCATACAATTGATTGATGTCATTGTGATCCTTGTTGACACTAGAGTTGGCCTTATCAAAATACACACATCACAATAGAGTGCCATGGAAGTCCTTACAATAAAGAGTTGCTACCAAGATGCGACGGATTTGTGATATAATATTTTTAGACTTTAGGCGAGATGTACGATTATGACGGATGTTGGTAGATGCGTTTGGCAATTTAGATGTAGGAATTTTTGTTTTCCAAACTTGGGGTTATAGATGATGGAGACTGAGTTTTATATTGGGATAATGTTTGGAACCATGACTTTTATATGCCTTGTATGATGACCATTTTGATGGAGGTGGACATTTATTATATGTGGGAGTCCTCTTTTCTTGTGGCTCCACATTTTGATTGACTTTTACTTTTGAACTATTTTCTTTGCTTGATCCATTTTTCTTTGGGATCCATTTTAACTTTATTTGTCCACTTGGATTTTTTATTGACTCAATGGCCTTTGATATTTAATTTTGAACTTTAAATTTGTAATAATTTTTTTTTTGTTGGTTCCAAATGGAAGGTTTATTCATGTTGGAATGACAATTTATGGTATGGATGGAAGGAGTGTTGGCAACAACCTTATGATAAGAAATACTCATGGCCTCCATTTTTATTTTTGTATAAGATAAAGTTGCCCCAATATCGAGGAGGTACCATTAACATCATTATCTTTGCTTACTGAAGGATAACCAAGACCTTGATGTCTAGGATTTTCTTGAAACTGTATTGGTTCTAGAATTCCTTGCTCATGTATGCCTAGTCCTTTTCCTTGATACTACATGCTCTGACAGATTTTGTTTGCGATGGGGTATTTTTTGCTTTGAAAACAAGATGCTAACACATCATTGTGCATGTGGAAACTGTTACTTGGAATCTTCTCCTCTACAAGAAATCCCAATTTGATAAAAGTGGATAATCCTAGTTGATAGGATGTCTTAGCTTCATTGACATGTTGGATATCTTTGGTGTGATTTTGTGACATATCAAACTTAGATGATTCTACTGGTGCTTCCAAGTCAATGTTGAAACCATCTTTATGGTCATTGTCATAGAGTCCAATGAACTCAACTATAGCTTGATCATTTGCAAATATTTCTAGAGTAGGAGACTCTTGTTCTAGAGGAATATCATCTATGTGTTCAAAGGAGGCAATGTCTCATTTTGGGAAATGGATGTGTTTGGTACTTGGATAGGGTCGTCTTCAAATTTTTGATCATAAATGGCATAAAGTTCAAGGAGTGGATCATTCTAGACTTCTTGCTCAATAATAGTGTCTTGATCAAAGATGGGTTTGTCTTGAATGATATGGTTGGGAATGGAATCTTGATCAAGGATAGGTGTATTTTGGATGCCATTATTATCTAGAAGGACTTCTTGGATGGACTTAAAGATGGGTCATGGGATAGACTACTTTGATCTTGACATGAAGGTGAAGCCATGAAGTCATGCTTTGGACTTTCCATTTGACATGTATCCTCAAGTTTAGTAGATGGGATGTGACTTTGGAGACCATGAATAGATTTACTTTCATGACTATATGTAGATTGAGATGGAGTGGCTTTGAAGGGATTAGTGGATGAAGGACTAGGAAAGGACATGGAGGCTTGGAAGGGATTAGTGGATGAAGGACCACGATAGGATGTGGAGGCTTGGAAGGGATTAGTGGATTGAGGACCATGATAGGATGTAGAGGCTTGGATAGGATTAGTGGAAGGTTGGTTTCCCTTGTCAAGGTTAGGATATGTATGACTAATAGATGTTTGTAGTGGATTAATGGAAAATATTATGTCAAGTGACTCTTGATAGTGAGGGAAGATGGTTGAATGACTAGGACTTATGGATTGTTGGTAGGAAGGGTATGTAGGTAGTTGACTAGGGGTTGACATTGGTTGGCATTTAGATTGGATAAATTGTCTTTTGAAGTCTATGGATTGTTGGAATTGACCATTACAGAGTAACTGGTATTCAACTTGACTAGCAAGCATATCAAGGTAAATTGCATACATGATGGTGAGGTTATGACAAAAGATGGAGTATGACTAAGGTATGACAATGCAAAGAGTGATTTAAGTCTAAGGTATGCAACCTAAGCTATGTTTTTGGGATTTTTTGATTATGAACGATGAATATATGCAACTATTTTTTTTGGTATTTTTTGTGCAAGTAAAATATGTCTAATATGATGCTAGTCTAGGATGACAATATCTAAATATGCAAAGGTCTAAGCAAGCTTCTAAGGTAATCAATTTTGTGAACCTGAGATGAGGTTACCAACTACCTAAAGTCTAATCAAGGCGTCAATTTAGCTATGTCAAGGAACCAATGTAGGACTAGGATCAAAGATAAGGTGACTTTTCTAACTAGACTGATGACTTTTCTACACTATGGTTTTTCCAAAGTGTAGAAAGTGGACCTATTCTAAAGTTTGTAAAAGTGGCTTTCCTAAGAGTTTGATCTAAAGGTAATATGTACTCAAAGATGAAAGCAAAAATCAGAATCAGAATGACTATAGTAATGAACAAATGATACCTAAAGGATGCAAATTTGAAAAAATCATTGCAGGTTTTAGTTCAAGGGTTGCTTTTGGAAAGACAACTGAAACTGGTATAACCGTGTTGACTGGACAGTGACTATGAATTCTAGTTTTCTAATAATCAGGCAAATGCGTCGCAGGATCTATCAATCAATGAGCTCCCAAGGCCGCACTAGGTTAGTCCTTTAGGGTTTGTCATCACACGCAGTCAATTTTCAACATGGCATATCAAGTCATGCATTAATCTGGTGAACAAGTCAACAATGTCTCTAAGTCAAATCAAAAAAATTGCCAACGAAACAATAAAAAAAAAAATCAACTAATGTCTGCTATAGGATGTGTCCTTCCTACAGACGGACATTGTCAAAACAATTAACCTTTGTCACATTTAGGATGAGTCCTTCTTGAATATTGATATCAACAAAACAATCTATGCCTTATACAGGATGAGTCCTTCCTACATATCAACATTGTCAAACAATCAAACATAGCCTTACAAAGGTTATCACATCAATGACATTTGATTCAACATCTTATATGATACATGTCTTTCTGAAACTAGGCTTTATCATGCCTTATACAGATAGTCATAACATCGAAACCAGACTCACCGTCTTATCCCGTATGTGTATCTCCTAAAATCAGGCTTTATCAATCAATCCTTTTATCAATCAAAACGAATCAAACAAACAGATCAAGTTTTGACAAATATTTTATTGGCTTTTTGACTGTATGGCTTATTTATCTTATCTTTTCATTTGACTTTATGATGGGAATTATGTTACTAGCTTTCTCAAGGATGTCCCATGAAGGATTTAGAGAAGCAACGATGTATCACAATTCTGTTTTCTTTGACTATTGTCTGTCCACTATCTTTTAAATTTGATTTTGAGTCATGTTAATAGTTTCCTCAAGGATGTCCCATGAAGGATTTAAAGGAGTGATGACGTCTCATGACCCATCTTTTACTTTGTTTGTTGTCTTTGGTTTGTCTTGACAAAAAGACTGGGGCAACTTGTGCCCTTAGTATGAGTTAACAACAATCCTTGTTTGCGACTGTCTGTTGTTAGCAAGTGGATGACCTTGCACACCTTGATCTATGTCATATCATGGTGTTTTTCTCCATTTGTATTAGTCTCGCCCAATGATGATAAAGTGCAACACCTTTTGTGATATAGTAAAACATCGAAGATTGTTAATACTAACATCCATCTCATGTCTTTTATTATTCATCTTTCTTTTCACACTAACATTTCTTCTTTTCTACATCTTCACCACCATTATCTATTTTCCTCTATCTTTTTTTTCTTTCATCTTCTAGTTCTCTCATCGATTTCGAGAGCACACTCATGTTTTTTGAACCTGCCTGTCCTACCAAGGGGGCATACCTTCACCTATTTTACACTAGGGTATTACTAAGGCATATTTCTTATCGATTTTCTTTGACACAACGTTGAAATGACATTGTATCAAAGAGGGGAAAATGTAGACACCGAAATTTGGTCTAAGCCTGTGACTTCTATATTCTTCATAATTTGTATTCTTCATGGTCATGATTAAATAATGTCAATTATTTTATTATTCTCTATAGTCTGTTATTTCTTCTATTAATTAAATAATCTTAATTATTTAATTAATTCACACTTTTCTTTATTCCATCTGATTAATTAAATAAACACTTTTTATTTAATTATGTTACTAATTAACTTTATCCTTCTTGTCAAATTAAATAAATTCCTATTTAATTTACCTTTATCGTATTTCAACTATAATTAAATAAATTATTTTATTTATTTAATTATTCATTTAAATCCCTTCATCATTTAATTAAATAAATCGTGTTTATTTAATTATTCTTCAAATATCGAGTCTTGAATTAAATGAATTATTTAATTCATAAATTCTATTTTAACACATTCCTCTATATTTAGATAATTGTGTAAGTTATCTAAGTATTCACTCTTACTCGACTTGACATCTATTTAAATCACTCAGTGAACTCACGATTTAATGTCTGAGTGGCTTTCTCGAGTAATCTCTTCGTTAAATCATTCAATCGTCCAGTTTTAACTCAATTGCATGTACATGCATATTAATTAAATATTCTTATTTAATTAATTAAACCTTGTGTGTACATTCAAACAAGAGTTGCTTTAATCCATCTTTATCTTTGTCATGCAAAGATAATTCTTCTTTTTTTGAATACCAAGCTTGAAGATTAAATCATTTATTTAATATTTAATTCTATTTCTAATTTATATCACTCATGTCATTACTAACTATTATCAGAATGCATGACTAATTAGTTAATCTCAACCGTCCATTGATCTTTCAATCTTCGCCTGTCGTTCGAATAATCAATTTTCTATAAATTGATCTAGTCTTCATCATTCCAATCTCTCTCGAAATCTTATAACTTTTTGGAGCACCTATCTTGAATCTTCGATGTTTTACTAAATCATTATCATAGGCTATACTTGCACGAACCTTTGAAAATCTGAAGGAAATTATACTACTACAAGCGAAACGAAGAAGGACAACGGAGATAGGTCATGGAAGAATGTAAATTGGGTGAGATTATTTCTTTATTTACGTTTTGAATTCCTTTGTACTTTGTTGATATAACTTAGATTGCATTTAGATTTGTATTGCACATTTGCTCTAGTATGTTTCTTTCTGCATTTTCTAGACATTACAATGGCCATAGAAGCCTAGTTATGAAATCATTGTAGGAGGAAGACATAGACCCCCACACTCCATTTGAACAAGGAAATAGTGATCGTCCCATTTATCATTTTGAAATGGACCAAGATAGGATGTAGGATTTCCTTGCTAAGAGATGATGAACAAAGACAGAGGTGGGAGGAGTATGAGCATGAAATGGCTCATAGACAAGAAGGAAACCAATGTGGGCCTAGGGATAAATCAACTTCTATTAAAGATTTTTAGCACATGACTAATAAAGAATTAGAAATACAAAATCAGTGGCAGGAATAGGAGCTTGAAAGAAGACACTGGATGATAAAAATAAACATAGAGTTGAGTCAACAGTTGTCTCAACTGAGTATTAATACATCAAAACCACCATGTATGTCCCTCCACATAATAGGGTGGTAATATCAATCCCCAAGGGGCATCTCAAAACACAAGAGCACCACAAAATGTAAATGAAAGACAACATTATCAGCCTAATATGCCATCTTAGAGATCCCAACATCCAAATGCTACCACTACTCCCCAACACAATACACCTCTAGGTCAGCAATATCCTCCACAATATCAACAACATGTGTCCCATCAAAATATATACCCCCAACAACACATCCAACAAAATGCTTATCATCAGCCTTAATATGGGTATTAATACTGCCCTAATCCACCACCTTTGAACTTTCCTCCAAAAACTCCTACAAACCCATGTAGACAATTTGATCTAATAGGGTATCAATTGTACCCATACCCAATGGATAGTAATTGGAGAAATATGGTTCCCAAGTTCACTAGGAATAATGTGATATCAACAGAAGAACATATCAAAAATTTTAATGCCTTTCTTCAAGATATTGGTATGGAGTATGAGGATGTGAATATGAGATTGTTTATGATGTCTCTAACAGAAGAGGTGAGGGATTGGTTCAATGGCCTACCTGATGGTTAAATTAATTCTATATCAGACTTCCAAGATTATTTTTTGGAGTAATATGGGAATTAGCATGCACTTGACTTTTCCTTGCATGAATTGATAAGTATCCAAAAACATCAAAATGAGTCAGTTTATGACTTTAACTAGAGATTTTCTAAATTGCACAATAATATAGCACTTGGGTCCAAACTAACTAACCCTGCAACATTAAGCATATACCTGAAAGCCTTTGATATGAAGACAGGGTATGAGCTTAGAAATAGGTTCCCTAGAAATTTAATTGAAGCACAAAAAGAAACATTGACTATTAAGAACAATAGAAATGCTATTGGGATGATTGGTAAGAGAGATAATCTTAGGGTTCCCAAAAAAATTTAACAACCCTCTTAATAGGCAAGAGAATACATACAGGAATGAAAGACCAAGGTTGCATGATATGCCAAATAATAAAAAATGGAAGGATGGAAATCCCATAATTGATAGGCCTAAGAATAAGGAGACTCTTGATCCCTTAAAGAAGAAGGGAGCATACATGGTTAATAATAATCCTTGGTGTCAAGTTTGCAAGTTGCCGCACTCCCTTGATCATTATGTTGTAGCACAATCAATACAAGAAGAAGAGATACCAGTGGATAATGAAGAGGAGGATCATACAATATATTTAACTTCTCACACACTCCATCAAATTGAGGAAGGATATTCATCTTCAGAAGAAGAAGACTACGAGTATGATGTTGATAACCAAAGGTACAATATTCATATGGTGGAACAACAAGTATTTTATGATTATGATGAAAATGATGACAACTCATATCTTCCTGGTGCATCATCTCAGTCAAGTAAATATAGAATAAGGAGGCCTACTGAGGAAGAGATAAAATAATTAACTATTGCTACTGTAGAGCAAGCAAAAAGTAACTATAGGCTCAGGAACAAAACAATAAACACTGATGGTGGTGCTCCAATCAGAATGTTTATGAAAGAAAAAGAAGCAACATAAGAAAAAAAAAGATGGAAAGTAAGGAACTGAATCAAAATGAACAAAAACATACTCCCAAACAAGAAAATAAGGAGCCACACAAAGAAAAGAAGAAGTATTATGAAACAACCAAAAGAGAAAAATGGAACAAAATAAATTAACCAAAACAAAAAATACTTCATTTGATTTTACACTAGCATTGTCATAGGTAAAGATGTCTATACCATTATTAGAAATGATGAAAATAAAAGAGTATAGGGACAATGATATTCAACTAATATCTAATGGAACTAATAAAAGCACAAACTCTGAGAACAAAGGGACCACTAAGATCAGTAACAACAAGTAGAAAGAAGTTAAGGTTCCTGAGGTTTGTCTTGGTGATGCATTGGAAAATCTTCCACAAGTTAATCCATTCTTTACTACTGTATATGCATAAAATTGGTCATATATGATTAATCCTGGCATTTAATTAAATATTTATTATTTAATTATTTTCTCTAAAGTCCTCTACATATGATTAAATTTAATTAATTTAATTATATTGTTCATTCAATTTATTCTTCTGTCGTGATTAAATAAATCAATTTTTATTTAATTATTTCACATTCATATGTCTACTTGATTAATTAAATAAATACACTTCATTTATTTTAATTAATTATCACTTTTTGAATTTAATTAAGTCTTTTTTATTTAATTAAATTTAAATATTTCTTTACAAATATTTCTTCTAATTAATTAAATATTTTATTTAATTAATTCCATTTACATGTCATTTCTTAAAAAGTTTAATTAAATATCTTCCATATCTTTTCAAAATCATAATTAAATATTTTATTTAATTATGAAATCCTCCATTATTCTTCAAATCTGGGGTAAATATTCTATTTTAAGAAAAATCTCCATGTCACCCATAAATGAATAATTGAATTTAATAATTCATTATTTATCTTCTTCAAAATCTTTCCAAAATCTTAAAAAAGATTATTTTTACAATTCATCTTTATCATCTCATCTTATCTCTTTTTCGAAAAAGGAAACAAAGCTTGCTTTCTATTTTCTTCTATTTTTCTCTCCAGTCTTGTCCATCTTCAATCGTTCAATCTACCAAGAATTTTCACAGCCATTGATCACCTTAGCCAATCAGAATTCTTTGAAAACTCTATAAATATCCCTGTGAATCCAAGCATTGGTTACACCTACAAGATATAACACATACAAATTATAGATTACTTGCATTCTAGCATTCTAACATCTTTAGCATTGTTCTAGCATTTTTAGTTTGTTTTTATCAATCATGTCTAGTATCAGCATAATCACATCTTAGCATAGTATTGTATGCATTCATATTTAATCTCGTTATCTAGGAAGACCATTTGTTGAGCCTAGCCCAAGATATAAGAGCCAGCTGGAATCAACAAAAAACTAGAGATAGAGGACAATAGGACAACATCAAAGAAAGAAGAAAGAGTTTGCATTTAAATTCCGTTTTAATATAATGTTCTTCTTGCTCAATTTTCACCTATGGGCTTAATCAGGTAGGATTAATTATGTTTCAGATGTTCATAAGGGAAAAATGGGACATTTGCATTAAGGGTTAGGTCATGCGTCCGATGACATTTCACAAGGAGCTCATTTAAAAAGCATGCCTGAATTAGTTTTGGCACAAAACTTATCAGAGAAGAGAGTCGACAAGACCCTCTTGTTGTCTCGCCAACTAGCAGTGCCCTCTATTTGCTTGAATGCATTGGTCGTCAGGACATTTGGGTCGCAATGACTCTTTATGTGTCTCTCCACGTGGGATGTCTCGCCGAAGGTACCTCACAAGGTTGGCATCGGGGAGAGTGGTTTGTGTTCGGCTTGAGGTCCCGACGACCAAGTAGAGTCTCACCGAAGGGATTTTTCCTTCGATATATTGTTTTGAGCTTGACGAAGGGTCTTGCCGACTAAGCAGGGTCTCGCTGAAACAGGAGGAGCCCTTGGCGAGATGTTGAACTCGTCATAAGGTGTCGGCGACTAATGGAGGTCTTGGCGAAGTGAGATGTCATCATGAGGAAAAGAAGGGCCTCGTTGAGATGTCTTGCCGACCCAAAATGGTCTTGCCGAAGTAGGGTGAGCTCGTACCAAAGGAAAGAAGAGTCGTCATGATGTCTCAGTGAAAACATGACGTCTCGTCGATAATGAAGGGTCTCCCTGACATAGATGACATTGATATAGGGTCTCACCATTGGGGTGAGGTCTCGTTGAAGTGAAGCAGTCTCGGTGAAGGAAGCAACTTCGGCATAAGGTCTGGCTGACAAGAGGAGGTCTCGGTGACAAGATGAGAGTTCGGCAAAAGGTCTTGCCAACCAGGCAGTGTCTTCCTGACTGAATGGGCTCTCGCCAAAACAAGATAGCTCGCCAAAAGTTTTTCATCTCCCTGAGACGTCTTGGTGACTGCCACAAGGTCACGCCAAAGAAGGATGTCATCGAGTGAGGTTTCGCTAAAACTAGGTGGTTTCGGTGTAAAATCTCGCCGATGAGGGGGAGTCTCACCGAAGTGAATGGAGCTCTTGGCGATAGGTTTTGACTTTGGCAAGAGGTCTTGTCGACTTCGTAATGTTTCACCGACATGGAGTCTCATCGGTATAACCTCTAGCTGACAACATGTGGTCTCCCCGGAAAAAGATCCGAGCTCGCCAAGAAAGGAAGGCTTCGTCATGAAGTCTCGACAACCGTTGGTAGTCTCGCCAAAGGGGCTAGTGTCCGAATAAGGTCTGGCCGAATGATGAAGGTCCTGCCGACAATGGGATGCCTTCGGTGTATATGGGGATTTCGCTAGGAGGTCTCATCGAAAGCAAGGGTCTCGGCAAGAGTTGTGACCTTGCCAAAAGGTCTCCCCGACTGAAACGAAGGGAGCTCAATGGAAGCTCTCGCTGAAGCAAGATGGTTTCGGCATGATGTCTTGCCAACCATTGAGGGTCTTGCTGAGAATGTGAGCTCGACACAAAGGAAAGTAGAGTCTCCATGATGTCTTGGTGAAAGCAGAAGGTCCTACCAAAGAATAAAGGGTCTCGGTATAGTGTTTTTCCTTCGGTAAGAGGTCTTCCCGACTTGCCAGTGTCTTGCTGAAGGAAGGATGCTTGAGCTCGGGGAAAGTGAATTTTGTTCGCTATGATGTTTTCCTGATAGCAATGGTCTCAGTGACATCTTGTGCAGTAATATAACTCACGAAGATCGGTATGACCTCCTGTAGACTAAAGGAGCTCTTGCCAAATGTAGATGACTAGGCAATGAAATGGTGATATCGATATGACTTTTGAGCTCGCTATGAACTCCTGCTGACTCTCGCGTGTCTTGCCGATAGCTGCTACAAGGTGTACTTGCATCGGGGAGACACGATTAGTGTCTCACCAACATGCGATTCTGATGAAGCGATCTTTGACCATCTGGGAATCTACATGGCATGATTTCAACCAATCAGAAGGAGCTACAGGCGAGCTGTGGTAGTTTGACCCCTATGGTGAACATCAACAGAACATAAGCAACGTGGATTCGCTCTAAGAATAAAGTGATGGATCAGTTCGATATTTAGGAGGTATCGTCAGCAATAGAAGGGCAAAGACTGCAAGGACAGTTGGGATGTCAACTGGCAAGGGTCGATTGAAATTTATGGTAACACTCAGAAGCATTCAAAACAGCTTGGCAGGGAGATTCGAAGAGGGATACGAGGACCAGAAGTTAATGCTATAAAAGATCTTAAGGCTTCCCCTAAGGGCGATCTGTCACCAAGATGGACACGAAGATGCAATTGGATGCAAAACTAATTTCATTTAAAAGATCTAAGGGCATATCTTTATGGATGGATATTTTTGTAATCCCTAAGGGGCCAACATCTTTTGTATATAGGGCATTTTTTGCCTCTTTGCTAAGGAGTTCGGATGATGCATTCTAAAAGAGTTAGTGATTTTTAACAATCCTTTCTCAGCTGATGTATGCTTTGTAACTCAACTGGAATCTAGAATATAAAACATAGAGTTTACCTTAGAAACTAGTGTTGGTGTTTCATATTGTTTTCATTTCTTTTTAGATTATGTAAGTTTTGAACTATGTTTTCTAAGTCTGCACTTGAACTTTAAAGTTGTGAAATTCATCTTTCCTTCTTAAAATACATATGCAGATTAAAATTTTTCAAGAATAATGCATAAGTTCACAAAGTTATGTTGAGTAAATGAAGTATCTCTCATTATTTTCTCAGTGTATGTTCATCTTGTTTTCATTCCACGATTTCTATCATTTTGGTGTATCATCGCAGGTTTAAGTTTTAATTTTCATACATTCCTTGTTCCCTTTTCTTTCAAAGAGCAGTAGTTTTAGGTGATGACACAAAGGAAGTTGACCTTCTCTGGAGGTTCATTTCAACTTTAGGTGACCCACAGCCTTGAAATGATCCCATGTTTCTCTAGAAAGCTTAGTTTATAACTTTGCATAGGGTTCTTTTCTAGGAGATAACAATTTCTGGCACGCCTAGTGGGACTAGTTCCACATTATACTATTGGTTTAGTATGCAACCAGCAAGTTCCAGACTTTACAGAAGTCATTTGTGCATACTTGGCGACTCCGTAGAGAGAAAGAACTTCAGAATCAACACCTTCTACAGTTTATGAGAAGAGTTCAGACAAGGAGCAGCTTAGTTCCTTTCGAGTATTTGTAGCTGTCACCACCAAGAAGACAAGGCAGAGCAACAGAAAGGCCAGGTATAACATTTGCTTATGCTAGAAGAGCCAAGTCTACTCCTCCATCCGTGAGATTCCATATTACTGTCCCATCTTTTGTTTCACCTAGAGTGCTAGTAAATCCATCTCAGCAACCTCCAATGGTTGCTCCAAGGAATCAACCATTTGTTGCTTTCAATGGAGGGAGTCCCTTAAATTTGGCACAACATAATGATATTCCAATGGTAGCCTTAAAAAGTCTGCCAAATTTCACTGGGGAAGATCAGACTACTCTGATTGAACATATGCGTGATGTGGCTTCGTTATGCGGAGTCCATCACATAACTCAAGAGGATGTTGCTGTGAGATTATTAGCTGATTCACTGAAAGGGAGAGTTGTGCAATGGTACAGGGGCTTAGTAGTTGGCTCAATTGCAACTTGGGACGAATTTGGAGACAAGTTGCATAAACAATTTTAGGACAAGTCTGATAATTTGTCTTTATTGGAACAATTAACCACGATTAAGAGAGCCCCTCAAGAGCAGATGAATGATTTCAATTTTAGATTTCAAAGAACCTGGTATAGAATCCCCACAATGGTGAGGCCTTCACCTGAATATGCCTTCCTATATTATCTGAGAGCTATAAATAGCGATATTTTAGTTTTAATACAGTCAATGGGAGGAGTGTCTTTGCCAGATGCTTTTGAGATAGCAATCAGAGCTGAAAATAGCCTAATATAGGCTAGTAAACTCGCTCCTAGGCCACCAATGCCTATATTTCCAAAGATTCATGCGAATATCCCTTTGCAGATACCACCTTTTACACCTTTTCCACCTATTCTAGCAATGTCTGTTGAGGTTCCCACTGCTACAACACAAGAAGCTACTATTTCAAGTTCTTCAAATGAGCTACAGGAGATCAAAAGTTTATTAAAAACTTTTGGTAATAAGCTTGTGAGCTTGGAAAAGAAACAATCATATAACAGGCCTTATCAGCAGCAAAATTCAGGTCAGCAACAACAATACCAAGGTAATAGGAAAGCTTATCAAGGTAATTACCAGGGCCCAAGACAGGGGGTAAATACTAGACCTTTTTAGGCTTATGCTCCAACACCTATTAGTGCAAATAGGGATCTTGTCCCTATTCAAAATAATTTAGCAACAGATTATGAGTGGTGTTACCCTTGTAACCAATCTCATAATCAAGCCACTTGCTCAAATGGACTCATTAATCAAGCACTGATGGTACAGAATGACTCAAGTTCACAACAGAATGAATTCAATGACACATCTTCACAACACCAGGAGTAGCCTACCAATGAAGCTACCCTACTTAACTGGCAGAGGTGAAGAATTTTGTGGATTGAATGTAGATAATTCTCTGGTTGCAGCTAACACCAGGGCAAAGAAAAGAGCTTTCGAGCTTGATCAAGCAGCTGCCAAAGAAAAGGTAGCAGCTGCAGAACCATCTACATCTCAAGTGACTCCTGTTTGGTAGAGAAATCAGCAACTCCCGGTCAAGGAGCAGCCACATTTGCAAGATGATCACGCTGGCATAAAGGTACATTATAAAGTAAACCCAACTGTACCCTATAATATTCTTGATAGTATGAAAAAGATGAATGTAACGATGTCTATGTGGGATTCATTAGCTATCCTAGGTCAAAAATATATGTTACACTCTACTTTGTCAAATTTTAAAGTGTCTAATTAGTCTGAGTCTCCAGTAGGTCAAGCTAGAGCTGTGTTAACAAACAATTCACAGGGAAATGATAAACATCCCAACAAAGATACATGAAAAGAAGTTAAACCACCTCCATTTTATGTGTCAGTAATCATAGGTGATAAGTTAGTGCATAACTGTATGGTAGACAGCGGAGCTAGTAGCTCTGTGATGCCAAAGTAGATTACTGACAAGATTGGACTAAAGTATCAGCCTTTAGAGAAAGGAGTGATTCAATTGGATGGTACTTCTTTCAATACATTGAGCATCATTAAATATTTGAGTCTTACTCTTCATGCTTGTCCAAATTTTTCAGTTCCTCAGGACATATGTGTCATAGACCTTCCACCTTTCTTTTCCTTGTGCCTCTCAAGAGACTTTACAGCTAAGATAGGTGGTTATGTTTCAGCTGACTGGTTGCATATGTTGTTTAGAACCAGATATGGAACCAAAGTCACTATTAAATCTGAGAGGCTGGCTAAAGATCACATTGAGCCATATAACCCAAGTCCCATCAATGTTGTTCCTATTGCTGCAAACACAAATTGTGTCATTTGTACTGACAGTGAGCTAGCTGCTGCTCAAGAACTTCAATTAGAAGTTGTTCCTAATGTGCTTCTACATGAGTGGGTGGCTGAAAACGTGTGGGACAGTCCTGTAGATCTTATTCAAGATGTTGGTATGGGTAATTATGTGATGCTTGAACCTGATGTGGAGATCCCAAACCTTGAAAAGGGTACAAATCAGTTGTTACAACAACAAAGTGGGCTTTGGGAAATATTTTTTGATGGTTCCAGAAGCAAGAATGGAGTAGGTGGAGGTGCAATGCTGATTTCTCCATAGGGCGATAAGTATTTTTCAGCCTTTCATTTTTCTTTTGCATGTTCTAACAATAGTGCTGAGTATGAGGGACTCATTCAAGGCCTTGAGTGGGCAAGGAAAAGAGGGATTGATTGTTTGAAGGTCTATGGAGATAGTGAACTGATAGTTAATCAGATCAGGGGGCTGAATGTTGCTAAGAATGATGCTCTGAAGTCTTACAGAAACATAGTATGGGACATAATTGAAGAATTTAATGCCTTCAATCTGATTTCTATCCCACAAAATCAGAAAAAGCATGCTGACAGACTTGTAGCAATTGGAGCGTAGTTTGATATTCTAGGCGATATCAAAAAAGAGAAAATATAGCAGTATGTCAAGGTGGTTATCAGGTCATCAATTCTTGATAACAATGTTAACTGGTAGGTATTTGAAAGTGATGAACAAATATTAACCTTTATGCTCCAAGAAGATCAATTTTCTGTAGTAAACCATGAAAAGACTAGGCAGCAGTATGATGATCAAGTGATACAGCTGAAGACAAATAAAATTCCCAAAGGGCTGGTTACCTTGGAATCCATATTCAATTATGATGATCAGCTTAAGAAGAATAAAGTCAGCAGTCAAGTAAAAGAAGATCATTATGAGGAAGTTGAAATCTTTAAAGGTAAGCTTCTCAAATTCGGAAAAATCTATTCAACTGCAGATAAGAAAGCTTTCATTGTTTTATGCCAAGGGTATCATGAAGTTTTTGCTTGGAAATACTTTGATTTAAGAGGGTTTGATCCTCATATTGCACAACATACAATTGAGTTAAGCTTGTTAGACAAAAACAAAGACCATTGAACCCCAAGCTTGAACCTTTAATGATCAAAGAGCTGACCAAGTTAGTTGAGGGGGTATCGTATTTCCAATTAAACACACATCCTAGGTTTGTAACCTTGTTCCAGTTAGAAAAAAGAGCAGTGAGATAAGATTATGTGTAGATTTTAGATACCTTAACAGAGCATCCCTGAAGGATCATTACCCCTTACCATCCATGGAACAAATTTTTCAAGTTGTTGCTAGGTCAGAAAGGTTTTCTCTTCTGGATGGGTATTCTAGTTATAACCAAATTCTAGTCAAAGAAGAGGATCAGTATAAAACAACATTTACAACAAAATGGGGCACTATGGCCTACAAGAGAATACCTTCTGGTTTATCTAATGTCGGTGCCACCTTTCAACATGCCATGGATATGGCATTTTAGAATTTAATTCAGAAATGTTTGGAAGTTTATCTAGATGACATAACTATGTATTCAAAAAATGCAGATGAACATTTGTCACGTCTCAAGCAGGTTTTTGAAAAATGTAGAGAGTATGGAATATCTCTCAATCCGACAAAGAGTATTTTTGCAATCCATGAAGGTAAGCTGTTAGGGCACATAGTGTCAAAAGATGGAGTTACCATTGACCCTAAAAGAGTTAAAGCCATACTTGAATGCCATTACCCAATCACAAGAAAGGATTGCGGAGCTTTTTCTGGAGAATTAACTTTTTGAGAAGGTTCATTCCTGATGTAAATTTACTACAGCCCTTGACCGCCATGCTTAAAAAGAATGCAGTTTTCAGTTGGACTGGAGAAGCAAAACATAGTTTTGAAGAAATCAAGGAAGCTTTAGCATCAGCTCCAACACTGGTAAATCCATATTTCTCTAAAGACTTCTTCTTGTATGCTTTTGGAAGCATTAGTTCACTTTCTGCTATGCTGGTATAGAAAAATAGTTATAATTTAGAGCAGCCAATAGCTTTCTTTAGTCAAGTACTTGTTGATTATGAAGAGAAATATACATTTTTTGAGAAACATGTTCTCGCTGTGATCAGAAGCCTAAAGAAGTTTAAGCCTCTAATCTCAAACAATAAAATTCATATTTTGGTTGCACACTCAAGTGTGAAAGAATTTATGTTGAACAAAGATTTGAATGATAAAAGAGTAGGATGGGTCACTAAGGTTATGGAATACGATGTGGATATCAAGATCACCAAGTTGGTTAGAGGTAAAGGTCTTTGTGAACAGCTTTCTTCAAGGTCAAGTAGTGAAAATGACTTAGAACAAGATATTGTTTTGCTAATGCAAAGGAACCCCAGAATGCTCGGGAAGATATGCCTCTGATAACAACAAATTGGGCTCAAGACATGACCCATTTTTTACAAACTGGTGAGTGTCCACTAGGTTTAGACAGAGCTAAATGAAGATACTTCAAACTATAGTCTATACCATATGTGCTGGTAGATAGTGTTCTTTTCAAAAAAGATCTAAATGGTGTTCTATTAAGATGTATTCATAGTGATCAGGTTGAGAAGATACTTCATGAGTTTCATGATGGAGCTGTAGGAGGTCATTTCGCTCCAAGAACTACTACTTGGAAAATCATGAGAGTTGGTTACTACTAGCCCAACTTTTTTAAAGATGCATATGCATTGTCAAGAAAGTGTATCAAATATGTTTTATTTGAAAGAAAAGAAAAGCTGACTGCTATTCCTCTACTTCCAATTCAAGTGGAGCAGCCCTTTATGAGATGGGGCATTGACTTTATCAGACCAATTAATCCACCATCTAGTACTAGTCATAATTGGGTGCTTACTGCTACAGACTATTTCACACAGTGGACAAAAGTGGTGGCTTTGAAATAATCAAAAGAATCTTCAATTTTGAGCTTTTATGAGGATATAGTAACCAAATTTGGAGTTCCTGACTCTATCATATCTGATAACGCTCTTGCATTTGTGGGATTAAGATTAACTGATTGGGCTATTAAACATGGCATTTATTTGAATAAATCCTCAAATTATTACCCTCAGGGTAATGGTTTAGCTGAAAGCACAAATAAGAATCTCATCAAGATTATTAAAAGAACAATGGAGGATAATCAAAGGACCTGACACATTAATTTAAAGTATGCACTTTGGGCAGATAGAGTGACTCCTAAGAGGTCTATTGGTAATTCACCATACATGTTAGTTTATGGTAAAGAGGCCAGATTACTTCTATCTATGGAGCTTTCAGTTCTAGACATTGTTCACCAGTTGGAGATGTTTGAGGAACAGGACCCAATGTCCGTGAGATATGCAGAGCTCATGGAGCTCGAAGAATCAAGAGACAAAGCAATGAAAAATTTGGAGTATCATCAGCGCCAAACAAAGATAACATTTGACAAGAAAGCTACAGCCAAAATCTTTAAAGAAGGTGATATTGTTCTCAAATGGGATGTTCTAAAAAGCAGGTCGGGCCATCACAAAAAGTTTGACAACATGTGGACGGGTCCATTTATCATCAAAGATTGCAAAGAACACAATGCTTATCAACTGGCCACAACCGAAGGTGAAGTGCTTCCTATCCCAGTCAATGGGATACACCTCAAACCCTATTTTCAAGTCTGACGAGTTCCTCTATTGTACATATTTGGTTAGGCTTTATGCTTTCAATAAGTGCTTATGCACTTGAGTTAAAAAAAAAAATTTCATTCCCTAAGTGTTGTTCCAACACAGTATATGGTTATTTTTTAGTCTCTCATGTTTCGTAGGTTTCAAATGTCCTGATCTGCTCATGAATCTCAAGTGAGTTGCAACCATGAATAAGGTTGACATTTTAAGTTAAACTTTGAGTGACTCCATTCCCAATGGATAGGCCTAGGCTACTGGTTTTCATGTTTAGCAGGAAAACATCCAGTAAAGGTTGCCATAAATGTTGCTCAATTTTCACCTATGGGCTCAATCGGGCAGGATTAATTATGTTTCAGATGTTCATAAGGGCCAAATGGGACATTTGCATCGAGGGTTAGGTCATGCGTCTGATGAAATTTCACAAGGAGCTCATTTGAAAAGCATGCCTCAATCAATTTTGGCACAAAACTTATCAGAGAAGAGAGTCGGAAAGACCCTCTTGTTGTCTCGCCGACTAGCAGTGCCCTCTATTTGTTTGAATGCACTGGTCGTCAGGACATTCGGGTCACCATGACTCTTTATGTGTCTCTCCACGTGGGATGCCTTGTCGAAGGTACCTCACAAGGTTGGCATCGGGGAGAGTGGTTTGTGTTCGGCTTGAGGTCCCGGCGACCAAGTAGAGTCTCACCGAAGGGATTGTTCTTTTGATATAATGTTTTGAGCTTGGCGAAGGGTCTTGTCGACTAAGTAGGGTCTCGCCGAAATAGGAGGAGCCCTCGGTGATATGTTGAACTCGTCATAAGGTCTCGACAACTAATGGAGGTCTTGGTGAAGTGAGATTTCATCGCGAGGAAAAGAAGGGCCTCGCTGAGAAGTCTTTCCGACCCAAAAGGGTCTTGCCGAAGTAGGGTGAGCTCGTACCAAAGGAAAGAAGAGTCGTCATGATGTCTCAGTGAAAACAGGACGTCTCACTGATAATGAGGGGTCTCCCCAACATAGATGACATTGATATAGGGTCTCACCAAAGTGAAGCAGTATCGGTGAAGGAAGTAGCTTTGGGATAAGGCCTAGCTGACAAGAGGAGGTCTCGGCGACAAGATGAGAGTTCGGAGAAAGGTCTCGCCGACCAGGCAGTGTCTTCCCCACTGAATGGGCTCACACCAAAACAAGACAGCTCACCAAAATTTTGTCATCTCACTGAGAAGTCTTGGTGACCACCAGGAGGTCATGCCGAAGAAGGATGTCATCGGGTGAGGTTTCGCTAAAACTAGGTGGTTTCAGTGTAATGTCTCACCGATGAGGGGGAGTCTCACCGAAGCGAATCGAGCTCTTGGCAATAGGTTTTGAGTTTGGCAAGAGGTCTTGTCAACTGCATAATGTTTCATCGACATGGAGTCTCATCAGTATAACCTCTGGCTGACATGTGGTCTCCACGAAAAAAGATCTGAACTCACCAAGAAATGAAGGCTTTGTCATGAATTGTTGACGACTGTTGGTAGTCTCGCCGAAGCGACTGACGTCAGAATAAGGTCTGGCCGAATGACAAAGGTCCTGCCGACAACAAGATGCCTTTGGTGTATATGGGGGTTTTGCTAGGAGGTCTCACCAAAAGCGAGGGTCTCGACAAGAGTTGTGAGCTCGCCGAAAGGTCTCACCGACCAAGTAGGGTCTCCCCGACTGAAACGAAGGGAGCTCAATGGAAGCTCTCACCGAAGCAAGATGGTTTCGGCATGATATTTTGCCGACCGTTGAGGGTCTTGCCGAGAATGTGAGCTTGACGCAAAGAAAAGTAGATTCGCCATGATGTCTTGGTGAAAGCAGAAGGTCCTGCTGAAGAATAAAGGGTCTCGGTATAGTGTTTTTCCTTCGACAAGAGGTCTTCTCAACTTGCCAGTGTCTTGCTGAAGGAAGGATGCTTGAGCTCGGGGAAAGTTATTTGTGTTCGCTATGATGTTTTCCCAATAGCGATGGTCTTGGTGACATCTTTTACAGTGGTATAACTCACAAAGATCGGTATGACCTCCTGTAGACTAAAGGAGCTCTTGTCGAATGCGAATGACTAGGCAATGAAATGGCAATATCGATATGACTTTTGAGTTCGCTATGAACTCTTGCCGACTTTCGCATGTCCTGCCAATAGCTGCTACGAGGTGTACTCACATCAGGGAGACATGATTAGTGTCTCACTGACATGTGATTCTGATGAAGTGATATTTGACCATCTAGGAATCTACATGGCATGAGTTTAACCAATCAGAAGGAGCTACAGGTGAGCCGTGGAAGTTTGACCCCTGTGGTGAAGATCAATGAAACATAAGCAATGTGGATTCGCTCTAAGAATAAAGTGATGGATCAGTTCGATATTCAAGAGGTGTCATCAGCAAAAGAAGGGCGGAGACCAAAGGGACAGCTGGGATGTCAACTGGTGAGGGTCAATTGACATTTATGGTAACACTCAGAAGCATTTAAAGCAGCTCGGTAGGGAGATTTGAAGAGGGACACGAGGACTAGAAGTAAATGTTGTAAAATATCTTAAGGCTTCCCCTGAGGGCGATCTATCATCAAGATGGACACGAAGATGCAATCGAATGCAAAATTAATTTCATTTAAAAGATCTAAGGGCAGATCTTTATGGATGGATATTTTTGTAAGCCCTAAGGAGTCGACATCTTTTGTATATAGGGCATTTTTTGCCTCTTTGCTAAGGAGTTTGGATGATGCATTCTAAAAGAGTTAGTGATTTTTAACAATCCTTTCTCAGCTGATGTATGCTTTGTAACTCAACTGGAATCTAGAATATAAAACACAGAGTTTACCTTAGAAACCAGTGTTGATGTTTCATACTGTTTTCATTTCTTTTCATATTATGTAAGTTTTGAACTATGTTTTCTAAGTCTGCACTTGAACTTTAAAGTTGTGAAATTCATCTTTCCTTCTTAAAATACATATGCAGATTAAACCTCTTCAAGAATAATGCATAAGCTCACAAAGTTATGTTGAGTAAATGAAGTATCTCTCATTAGTTTCTCAGTGTATGTTCATCTTGTTTTCATTCCACGATTTCTATCATTTTGGTGTATCACCGCAGGTTTAAGTTTTAATTTTCATACATTCCTTGTTCCCTTTTCTTTCAAAGAGCAGTAGTTTTAGGTGGTGACACAAAGGAATCCGACCTTCTCTGGAGGTTCATTTCAACTTTAGGTGACCCACAACCTTGAAATGATCCCATGTTTCTTTAGAAAGATCGGTTTATAACTTTTCATAGGGTGCTTTTCTAGGAGATAACAGTTCTATCAGTGTGTTTGATTTATTTGTTTTAATCTACATTTATCACACTCTAAAATTGATCACACATTTCTTGCGCCCACCGTGGTGCTTTGCCCCATTTTTAACATCTATTTGCAAGTTTTTTGATAGGATTTTGCATTCTGTAATTCATATTTTCGGAAAAATTTTCTATTTTAGCACATCCACGGGTTTCTACAGTGCATACAGGGTTTCTTTCGGCACATCTAGGAACCATTTTAGCGCATTTAGGGAATAGAACAATGCTTATAAGGAATAGAATGACACATATACCCAGCTTAGTTTACTAAAAATTTTGTAAAAATTTTCCTACATTCTCTTCTAGTGCATTTAAGAGTTCTTTTAGCGCATTTAGGACTTTCTGCAGTTCTTATAGGATCTATTTTGGCGCATTTACTTATTCTTGTGGTGCATATAGGTGATCTTTTAGCACATGTAGGTTGTAACTAAACAAGGTTCTGAGTCTGATGCCTTCTGCAGACAAAACCTTTTCTAATTTAAAAAGAACCAATCCAGGATAGTTACATCTAGTTTTTGAATAGGGCACAACCCTAGGGTAGACATGGATTTAAAATGAAGCAATATAGGATAGTCACCACACAATGATTTTTTGTAGTTAAAATTGAACAACTTGTTTTTGTGAAGCAACATTTTCACTTAAATTAGATCATTGTGATTTGGGTTTTAAAAAGAATATTGTCTATTGTGTTTGTGGCAATAGGTCTATGCTCTCCCCTTAACTGGGTGACCAAAATACTAGACTTTCCTTTTACATTCATGTAATTTCAATGCTTTATTACATCCTTTAGAAGGCCTACTCTTGTGGGAAAAAGTACTCACCCAAGAGGAATGACCTAAGTGGGAACAACTAAAGCCAAGTTTTCCAACCCACTATAATCAAAAGGGAATTTGAGGAAAGTCCATAATTAGACAGTAGTGTGCAGGATAACCATCCCCAAAGCCTTTTTTCTAAAGGTTGGGAGGTCTCCTGAGGGAGTTTATTATTGCTGCACCAAACAGAAACCCTTACTACGAACCTAGTGTAGTATCTCACTGTGTTAGTTTATGAACATCATAATAATCATAGTGCAATGGGAGGGAAGAAACTTGCCCCAAGATACTTGACATATAACTGCCAAGGACCATTTTCTCAAGGCATCCGGTATCCACTTCCATCACAATATTTGGAGCTCCAACAAGGATTATAACTAATAATGGAACATGTTTTAGGTAAGATGAATTCAAGGGGTTTTTCCAATCATATGGTATAGCAATTTCATACTCTTCACCATACCAGCCACAAGCAAATGGACAGGTTGAATCCAACAATAAAATTATTTTGAAGATCATAAGAAGAATTTTAAATAAAAACAAAAAGGCCTAGGATTCTAAGTTGAAGCTTGATTTATGGGAAGATGGAATCACTATGAAAAAGGCTATTGTTAAATCACCTTTTGAGCTTGTGTATGGAACTTAGGCTAGACTCCCTTTGCATAATCTAATACAAGTATGCAAGCTCATTTTGGAAGAAGATTTGGGCATTCCTAAACCCATGGAGGAGAGGATGGAGGAATTAATGGATCTTGATGAAATCAAAAACCAAGATCAACAACATAACAAGAAGAAACAATTACAAATGAAATACTTGCATGATAGGAAGGCTAAGAACAAGAAGTTTGAAAGAGATGGCATAGTTCTCATGTGCAATTCCAGGAGTCAAGACAAGGAAAATCATGGTAAATTTGAGGCCTTATGGTTAGGATCCTTTGTTATTGTTGGAAAGGGAGGTGAGGATTCATACTATCTCCAAAACATGTCAGGAGAAGACCAAGAATTTATAGTACATGGTCAATTCCTAAAACATTTCTTTTCTTGAAGAACATAAAGGATTAAGGATTGCCAGTGCATGGACAATTCTTAACAAACCTCTTAAAATAAATCATTTCCATGCACAATAGAATAGGTGAAGGTCAGATATTTCTAGTGCATGGACAATTCCTGGATAACCTTCTAAAATGAATCTTTTCCATGCACAGTAGTATAGGACTTCATATCATTTCCACCACTCTTGATTTTTCCTCATTTCCACTTCCATCCCATATCACAAGTCACTTGTTATGCTCTTCCAGTGATCTACATTCTAGATATACCCACTGGGGGTATACATCCCTAGTCGCAACCACTATTGGGACTGTAATTTTTTTTCACACTTTTAATAGCTTACATTCATGAACCCCACAAGGTAGCCACATTCTAAGTGTAAAGAGAAACCCAAATTTCTATAATCCATTCCGCATTCCATATTCACCAATGATCCCATCAAATTTGACCTTTTGACATACTAAAATCCCTCTGGTCATCATTGAGTAAGAGTTTCTAAACAAACAGTTCATATCAACATGACTATGTACATGTCTCTTTGATCCATAAGTCATAGCCTCTCAATTTGAGCATTTCTTCTTATCGGAAAAAGGTCAATAGTGTCACATCGATCAACAAATTTTGAGGATACATATTCAAGAAGATAAGGCCTATCGTCCCATCGACGAAAAGGTTATCAACAGGAAAAATATTATCAAGTGAAGTCCTCAAGTCATCCCGAGCATACATATCATGCCAATGGACCCTCATTGGTAATAAATTCACTTTGTCTCACCAATAAAACAAAGAGAAACAAGTTGGGGATACATGTGCTATCGGAGTGAGTTTTCCTTCTCCTTCTGACTTCATATGTTACATCGATGAAAGTGATTTCAGTGAGAGTCTTATTGATTCATCTAAAGGAAGAGGGTAATGAGAGAAACACATTGGGGAGACTAATGACATTGGATTAACTTACAAATCCCTCAGCGATGCCCATTCTCATACTGATGGTAATAGGAATGCATCAAAGTTCATTGGAGTGACACTTGGCGATAACTTTGATATCTAAGTGACTTCACAAATCTCTTCCCAAAGGTGATATGGATTAGAAAACAAATGAAAAACCAATTATTCATCATCAGTAAGAAAACTATTTGATCTCCCTAACCATGAAATATGATCTCTATCTAATGAAAATTTGACTTGGTTCAAATACATAGATCAACCAGAGTTTGAATAAGTCTCACTGATATAATCATTCGGTTGATAGTGAGAAATTCAAAAAACCTGTTAGACCCATGTTTAGAGCTAGACATTAATGGTTGCATGGATGTACATTGTATAGATAATTATCTAATGGAAAGAATAATTATTAAGGATAATCCTCAAGATTGGCAGCGAAAGGAATAGGAGAGAGGGTAGAGGCCAAAAAATTCAGTGCAGCCAGAATTTTCCAAGTAAGCTTGTGATCATTTCCTTGTGATTATATTTACAATTCTATCACTTTGAGAAAATAAAATGGAGGGTTCAAGATTTGGGAAATCAAAGAGTCAAAAACAACAGAGTGAGGGTAGCCAGCCTAGAGGTTAAAAAAATAAAAAAATTGAAACAAGGGATGAACCAAAAACAAATGAGAGGAGATTGAACTAGGATCTCATTGATCAATTACTTAGTTTAGGACCAAAATCCAGGAATTCTACACAACTTAGGGCTGATGTAGAAATATTTGAAGACAAGTGCAGGAATATATGGGATGTATGGACCCCTATTCAAGGATATGAGCTATTTATGTTTCATTATCATCAGAGGGATAGGTTTGAGCCAGTATGAAATCCCTAGAACTTTAACTTGGGAAAATTGGTTGTCCCTAACATATTTGTGAATGTGGAATTAGTAAAACTCCTGGCTACCCACTACAATCCAAACCTCAAGGCTATTTGCAATTCACTAGGTAAACCTTTTATACATGTGTCAGAAGCTGGAATTTGTGAAGTTTTTGACCTAAATGGCCCATCTGATGAAATTATTCTACATGAGGCTTTAGAGAAAGAATACTGGAGGATGGATACAACCTATAGAGGGTGGAGATTACCATTGCATAGGCCCAAGAAGGATGGGATTTTACTTCCTCTTGATGAAAATGATGGGCCTCCTTTTCATGTCGACTTATTTGAACCCTATTTAAAATACACACACTTCTTAGTGTGTCAGGTGTTAAGGACTGAGGCTCCTGAGTTTATGTGAATTGTACCAATGGTGATTGTTTTATATGTTCAAAACCATAGTACAAGGCCATTTGACTATGCTTCATATATTTTCAAAGGAATTGATTTAGTACTAAAGGTAATTAAAAATGGATCCCCTACATTGAATTTTAAGCATTATTCTATTTTCATGCATATAATAATGTATTTTGGGCAGGAAATAGCGATGTGGCTAGATGAATTAAGGATTGCACAATTTGACAAAGAGGGTAAACCACTGCCAATACAGTTATGGACTGCTATTTGGGATAGCAAATTTCTCAATTCCAGCTATGTTCATTTCGATGAGCATTTTGTCAAGACATTGTATAGATTTTTCAACTATCCTTGTGAACACTCATTATCTGATGAAATTAAAAGGTTTCTTAGGCCCAAGAATTTCAATGGACCTGTAACTATTGGTCACAATTGGGGTGATTGGTTATGGTTTTCCCAGGTTTGGACCTAAATTTTTCTCTTGTTTTTGATAGCTTCTTACAAGATAATAGTGCTACACATAAGCTCAGTCCTAAAAGAGTAACATAGGTGTACACAGGATCAAAGTATAATCTTGATGAAGGTTCCCTCATGATGTGGGCCCTGTATCCTCCATAGAAGAGGTTTGTAATCATTGAAATAGAAAAATAATTTGGCGGATGTCATGAATTTAAAAGCTAGAGAGGTTGATCTTGTGGCCATAGCCGAGATTGGCATCAATGTTGCTAAGTTAAACAAAGCTCGGATCCAAATGTTGATTAAGGAAAAGGACATGTACAAAATGAATAATGAGAGGATACTCAAAGAGAATGATTTCTTGAAGGATATGGTCAAAAATGCATTGAAGGAATCTACTAAGCTATTAACTCAAGGGGAGAGTTCACAATTAAAGGATAAAGGTGAAGGATCATATGTACAAGATCAAGTAGATAAAGCCAGGTTTGATATAATCTCTGCAGAATTTCAAAAAGGACATATTAATTTGATGATTTGGATGAATAAGCTGAGGTTAATCCATACCAAGAATCATGCTACAGTTCAGGAACACAAAAGGTTAGATGATTGAATACATGAGAAAATTCAAGAAATGCAAAAGAGAGGTGTTTCTGATAGTGGGGCTACCACAAATGCTAAAGATATGGTAAAGAAGCACAAAGGATATTATGAAGATCTATAGGTAGATGTGAAGGGACTAACTAATGTTACAAAAGGTGGAGTACCTACATTATTTGTAGATAATGTAGAGCTAAAGAGTCAGGATGAGTGGACAAGAGATTGCAAGGTGATATTGCATAAAGCCTTGGAAATTGCCAAAAGTGAAGAATCAACACTAGATAAATCATTCAAGGACTTGTTGAAAAGGGTAACCATGGAGATATGAGAAATTCCACAGATGATGTTGATACTCACTTAAGGAAGGATTATTTAGTTCATATTACTAGAGTCCATCTGTGGCTTGCTAGAGCCTAATTGTTTATGTTTAATTGTTGTTAATTATTTTTAGGTTTCAAAAGACATTCACGAAGGGGTGCATCATCTTCAAAGTTTTGATTTATATAAGTTAGTTACATAGCAATAGAAAGATATAGGTGAATAGGGATAGATACATAGTAGAAGGCTTCCATGATGTTTACATTTTGAAAGACTATGTTGCAAGCATAATTTTGAGGAAATCAATGAAAGATCTCTAATTTTGTGGCTTCATATTGGTATCAATTGTTTATTGAATATATACAATTATTTGGTTGTCTCCAACTTAATATTTCCTTTTTATTTAAATTGGTGTATCGAAGATATATTCAATTTATCAAAACACATTTGTTGTTCTTGTGTGGTGTGATTAATTAGTTTCTTTAAAAGAATTAAAATCCTTCTAATCAATCATAGTAACCTAGAAATGTTATTTGGATCAGTAAGAAGAACCATATAATTAGGATTTCCATTTTGTCTCCAATTTGGTATCATTTGTTGTTCCTGTGTGATTTATTCAATTGGTTCTTTCAAGCAAGGATTGAAATCCTTTTGATAAATCATAAGTAACCTAGTTGTGTCAATTGTATCCATAAGTATATTTTTTCAATCACTTTCTTGCATGTTTATACAAGATATAAAACAATATAAGTGTGCCAAACAGTTTGAGTTATAGCCAATACAAGTCATACAATCTAGATCTTCATTTGACTCCATTTACCCAACAAGGCACTAGTCTTACCTATTTTATCATTTAATTTTATCAAATTTGTTTTCAAGACCATACATCTATTAATTGAACATATTAAATTTTAGCTTGATATTGCCTATACAATTTATACCAAATTAGGCTTGCATCTCTCTACTCTCAATTGCCACTGTGGATAGATTTCTCAAGTAGGAAACAAATAGTTTAAGTTTGCTTCATCTGCATAGGTACACCCACCTAGGTCTAGCAAATCCTGAAGAGAAGAAGGTTCAAATACACCAATTGGCCTTGTTTGTTAGCCTAAAATGTAGCAAGAGCTTGGAACCTCTTGATGTTTTCCAACTGACGGTTTTGAGACCTAACACATTTGATAAACCTTCAAGTTTTTGTAAGTAGCATAAGTAAGAAATAGTCTCATAGCTTCAATCCTAGCAATAGGGGCAAAAGTTTCTTCAAATTCAATTCCTTCCATCTGAGAATATCCTTTACACACAAGTCTTTCCTTGTTTCTAACAACTTCACCTTGCTCATTCAGTTTGTTCCAAAAGACCCATTTAATTCCAATTACATTTTTTTCCATAGGTCTTGGAACAAGAATCTATGTATTATTCTTCTCAATTCGCTATAGTTTGTCTTTCATTGCTTCCACCCAATGTTCATCTTTGCATGCTTCATTGAAACTATTCGGCTCAGTATTTGAATTCAAACAATATTCTTCTACAATTTTTCTCCTAGTCTAAACACCTTTGTTCTTATCACCTATAATCTGATCTTATAAATTATTTAGCCTTACATACCTGGGAGTCTTAGGATGTTCTTGAACTTCAGGCTCTTGTGATCTCACTTCTGCACTTTCACTAGTTCCTTCCTCTTGATTTTCCTAATTCACCAAAATTATATAAACTTGATTTGAAGCCTAAACCTTCTTTCCTTTATCTGAACTATCATTCTGATCATCTGAATCATATACACAAGTTTTGGATGGTCTAACTATGTCTTCATCAACTTTGACATTAGCACTTTCAACTGCTTTCCTCAATCTCTTATTATAGCACCAGTAGGCCTTTCTTTTAGTAGAATAACCAAGAAAGATTCCTTCATCACTCCTAGCATCAAAATTTCCTATATCTTCATCTCTTTTGATAAGGAATTTACTCCCAAATATTTTGAAGTATCTAATAGTAGGCTTATGACCAAACCATAGCTCAAAAGGAGTCTTATCGGTATCACCTTTGACTTGTACCTGGTTGAGAGTGTAAACAATAGTACTCATAGCTTCTCTCCAGTAGATATTTAGAACAATTCCTTCCAGCATCATAGTCCTAGCAACATCTTGAATTGTCTTGTTCTTCCTTTCCACAACTCCATTTAGCTAAGTGGTTTGCAGGGCAGATAATTGTCTCTTTATCCCATGCTCTTCACATAAAGAATTAAACTCATGGGAAGTGAATTCACCACCTCTATCTCATATCAGATATTTAATCTTCAAACCCATCTTTGTCTCAACTATAGCCATAAAAATCTTGAATTTCTCTAGAGCTTCATATTTTTCCCTTAAGAAAGTAACCCACATCAATCTAGAGTAATCTTCAATAAGTAACATGAAGTACTTGTCTCCTTATAAAATTCTGATTCTAGAAGGACCACACAAATCAATATGAACAAGCTCCAACACTTTATTTGAACAATTTTGTTTGCTCTGAAATGAAATTCTAGTTTTCTTTCCTAATTGACATTCCTTGCATATAGTATTAGTAGGCTTTACCAGCTTAGGAAGATCTCTCACTGCCTAAGTAGATCTTATCTTAATAATATTTTCAAAGATTACATGACACAATCTCCTATTCCACAACCAACTTTCATCAACTTGAGCAAGAAAACAACTTTTAGTAGTAGCATTTAGGTGAAAGATATTACCTTTTGTTTTTGTACCTGAAGCAATCACATTTCTGGAAGTCCCCAATATTCTACACTTTCCATCATTGAATTGAAGATTGTATCCCTTGTCAACCATATGTCCAACACTTAAAATATTATTCTTCAAACCTTCCACATATAAAACATCATCAGTATTATTCTTACCATCAAGAGAATTGGATCCTCTACCATGCATTACACCAGCTTTGTCATCATCAAATATTACAACACCACCATCATACTTTTATCACCTATCATGTGATGAGAGCATCCACTATCAATCATCCATTCTTCTTTTTCTTCAACTTGGGTAGCTAGGGATTTCTCTATTGAAAATGAAGGTAAATTATGTAGTATAAATAGCTTAAAATATGTAAATCCTATGTAACTATTGATTCAATTTTAGTATTCTTTGTCACAATCCTTGTGAATGATTAATCTTGAATTAGATCAATTTTAATGTTGTAGAAAATAGACAAAAGATTGATAGAAGAAATATAAGACAGAATAGAAAGAACACTACATGTACGTGGAGAAACCCTCTTTAGGGAAAAAAATCCACCAAGAATTTGATCTTGCTTGTATTATTCAACCTTTGAATTGTTACAATAATAATGATTCAACTTCTTCCTTTGCTATGTTTCTTTGTTCTTCAAAACATCTTTTTCACAACTTGCAATTTTCTCACAGAAAAATCTCTCATACAATTGCTGCAATAGTAGATTGTATTATTGCTTACACACTCATAAGAGTTATTTAAATACTTGTTCACAAGGAATCTTGAGAAAATCCATGCCTAAGAATGCAAGGTTGAGTTAACTTATGCATGACATAGACAAACATGAGTCTCCCTCAAAGTTGGTGCCCAAGATTGAAGTGTCAACCTTGGAATTATCTAAAATATCTTCCACAAGCTCATGCATAAGAAAGGAATTCATCAAAGGTCCCACTAAATTGAGCTTCAAAAATATCTTTACCATGCATTGGTTGTATCTCAAATATCCCAACTTGGGTTCCCAAAGTGAGCCCAAGTTCATTTCTGTTAACTGAAACATAACTATCCCCAATTCATGCAAATAAACATGCATGGTTGATCTTCCATCTGTTAATTGAATGTAGCCACCAGTTAACTATGCTTGCAAACCAAGTTAACTAACATTAACTAACATGCAACTAAAGACAAATGAAACTGAACTGAACTAAACTTCAACCCCTATTTTCTAGGATCTCAACATGCACAAATAAAAAAACCCTATTTTGTAGGAACCATTGATGCATAACTGAAGTATATTCAATTCACCAACTAGTTAATTGAACTGAGATAGATCCCCACCTCCCATGTGTGCACCCATGTGCTCCTATTTTATAGGAGATATCTGAAGGTGTCCCCACATGCTTCTAGTACTTAGAAATAACTACAATTGTCAAATTAAATGTTTATTTTATTCTAAATTAATAACTCCCTAAGCCTAGTGTTGTGACAACACATTCCAAGGTGTTAGGAGATAGAATAAAATATGATTAGAATGAAATTAAATGGCATCCTACTCCAACATTCTCCACATTTGTGCACTTAGTAGATTCAGTAGGCACTGGATCATTTTATTTGATAGCAATAAATACCCATTCATAGTTGCTTACATTCCCTTTATCAAATTCATCATCTGCCACACGTTCATCAACAACATAGTAACACTTTCTTTGAAATATAGGCTTGTTAGGTATTGGCTTAGGAACTCTTTTCAGACATCTTGATGCAAAATGACCTATCTTATTGCAAGAAAAACATTTAATAGGAAATTTCCCTTTATACTTACCTTCTCCTTTGGCTTCCCTTTTGACATTAAGTGCTTCAAGCTCATCTAGTTTTCTCTCCTCTTCTTCAATCTCTCTCATTTCCTCCTCATACTTGAACACCTTTCTAGAAGAACTTTCTCCCGGATCATATCTTTGCTTATCCTTTCTAGAGGTAGTAGCTTTGAATAAATATTTTGTATTAGGAAGAGCATCACCAAACTCACTTAACTCAAAAGCAGTAAGCTTACCAATCGACATGTCTCTAGTTACATTTTTTACAGTCTGGATCTCCTCAATAGCAATAGCTTTGGCTTTGTATGCAACAAGAAAATATCTGAGCACTTTAGCAACAATCTTTGATTCATCCAATGTTCCACCAGCACATCTGATACTACACATAAGCTCATTCACTCTCTGCATGAATGAAGTAATGTTCTCATCATCACCCATTCTCAACATTTCATATTTCCTTTTAGGATTTGAAACTTAGAAACCTTCACATGTGCATCACCTTCATACAAAGTTTCCAACTTTTTCCAGATCTCATAAGCGGTCTTTAGATCCATTACATTTGTCATCTCAGAATTAGTCAAAACACTCAGCAATGCTTCCTTAGCCCTGATATTGTATTCGCCATGCTTAATCTTAGCAGTTGTAGAAGGACCATTCTATGGGATGATATACCTATTCTTTGTAATGTTCCAGAAAGGTTCACCAATACATCTCAGATGAAACTCCATTCGAGCCTTCCATAGAGAATAATTTGTTCCATCAAATATCAGACTATCCTTTTTTTATGTCACCATCCCAGATCACCTCAAGCTATCAAACTTCTTCTGAGGAACTAGCTCTGATACCAATTGTTGGCAACACAAGGGTAGGAAACTAAGAGGGGGGTAAATTTGTTGTCATAGAAATTTAAACTTATTAAACATATTAACCTTATTCTCAGATCTAATTAACAACCATGGAAGCATAAATCATCAACACATTAAACACACATAACACCAAGATTTTTTTACGTGGAAACCCTGTTAGGGGAAAAACCACGATGGAGGTTAGTCCACAAGATTATACCCTATTAAAAAGTATAAAGAAAAATAAATGGGAAATGCACATGCATTTAGGCACAATGCCTAGAGCCCACTTCTCAAATACAAAAAGGCTTACTTCCCAAAGGAAGACACACTATCTTATAGAAAGATTCAGATTACATCCATAAGATTTTGAACTAAGAAAATGGCATTTGCTAATGCCTGAATACAATTCTGGTTAAGAACATGAACACTTCTTCACACTCTGCTCACTCTTCTCCACACTTTGATTCTGCCTTCGAATGATTAGGACATTATTTGAACATATCATTCACACCATGCATTCAAATGGAATAAACAATCACTTATATATATCCACAACAAGAGATTACATCACTACATGTCAGCTTCAACAAAATAATAAAGAAAATACAAATTGTCGGTCCTGTAGACACGTAAAATATACTGATTGAAATCGTGCATCTGATCCTGACTTACTAACATCGTTTCTTCCTAAATCATCCCTCGGTCTAACCATTTAATCAAATTCCCCTATCTAATTAAATTCATCAATATTCATCCCTTAATTAAATATCATTTTCTCTAATCAAGTCAATCTCTTTTGTTAATTAAATCAATCCATCTGATCTAATTATCCCTATTTAATTAAATAATCAATTTATTTGATTAAATTTCTAAAGTCTATCCATTAAATTAAATAAATTAAAACCCTATTTGATTTAATCTAACACCATCCCTTTTAATTAAATAAATCAAAATCCTTATTTAATTAATCTCTTGTCATATTCCTCTCTTATTTGATTTAAATAAATCCATAAATCTAAGTCAAATAAGTCACATCATCAAATCTCCTGTTAAATTAATTAACCCTTGATTAATTTAATCTCATCTCATGTCAACTCCTCTAGATAATGCAAGTTGCACATGAAAATAGATTTAATTCAGTTATTAAATCTCTATTTTCCTCACAAGGCATCTTTTGGAATATTCTCTCAATTTGAATTCAAAAATTCCAAGTCAACATGTACATCCAACAAGGCAATAAATTCATCTTACATGTCCTTTGTCTTGAGCCAAGTGGCATTTATTGCATTTTCCCTTCCCTCTTGCATGTCATTTCAACAAATTTGAATTTCAAATATTTGCATTTATTGGCACAAACCCCAAATTTTGCACATCCTCCATCCATTCATAGCTTGACAAGTGGCATCATATCATTGGATGAACGTTAGTCCCACATTGCTCAAATTTGGACATTCATCCATCTTGAAATCCTATAAATAAAGAGCTCATATGCTCATTTTATCATCCACAATCCAAGAAAAGTTACCATGCTCAAATATCTCTTGAATTCCATTCATTATCATTGAGTCATAGCTAGGTTTTGCAGATTTTTGGCTTGGAGTCTTCATTCTTCATCAAAGTGGATCAATCTCTTCAACATTCGAAACTTGCAATCTTAGGAATTGGGAAAGGGCCAATTTTCACATCAAATTGGCACCAATTCCCCCATGGGATCATGAGTTTGCACATTTAAATTAGGATTCAATCTAGTTTTTTCATTTATATTGTGTTCTTCATTGTTTTCTTTCCTATTTTGAATTTGTAAATGGATTTCATGGGGAATCCTTGTTTTGGCTTGCAATATCTAACTTGAGGTGTTTATTCTCCTTGTTTTGCAGGTACCAAGGTTGGGGTTCGCACATTTGGTGCTAGAAGAAGGGCTTGATATCATTATTTCTAGTTCCTTTTCTTGAAATTTCTGCATTTTTCTTCACATAGGAAATTCCAACGCTGGGAGCTCAGCGTCGCTTTTTTTGGCACTGCGGGCTCGTCAGCGTCGCTGTTTTGGCATCGCTTGAAACACAAACTGTGCTGCTGGACAAGTCCCACCAAGATTTTTGAATTTTAAACTCCGCCGTTGGACTCGCCGACCTGTAGACAATTTCAAAAAAATATTAAATGACGCTAGACACAAACTGCGACGCTGGGTGAAAATTTCGACGTAATTGAGCTCTCTATCCTGACACAGAGTGTCGCTAACTAGTAAGCGGCGCTGTAAGAGGACCGCTCAAAATCCAAACTGTGACGCCTTCACGAGTTGCGACATTGGGAGGCAGTAAAAAGGGAAAATTTAATTTTAGCATGTGCTTTTGATTTATGACTGATTTTTCCTCTGTTTTCTGCTTTTTAATTTCTGTGTTTTTCCAGAATCTGACTTGTTTTTCTTCTTTGTAGGTTGGAAATCGAAATCAAAGAAAGAAGGAGCATGAGGGCTATGTCTTACGAAATCAAAGTGTTTTTAAACACTCTAGTGTTTGTTTAACACTTCTTTAAGAATTTGTTATCTTCTCCCTCTTAGGACACTAATTTTCGTTTGGGCTTAAAAAGAACATTTTCCATTTTTTGCAAAGGCTAAAATGAACTTTAGGATCACAACTTACTAGATTTTTTTTATTGGAGTAACAAATTGAACAAAATGTTTATCACTTGTCTTTTGGTGCTCTAAAAGGAATTCATTATTACTTTGTGGATCTAAAAAGAACAAGTTTAGCTTTGTTTTTCGTGAGGGCTTACTTAGACTAAAGGCATTGGAAAAGGATGTATGCGCTTCTCTCGCGCTTTATAGCAATCTTGAGAATCAAAAGGCCTTTTTCATGACTTTGGGTTAAGACAAAGTAATCACCTCCACACTTCGATTTGGGCTTAAAATTGAACAACATATTGTGCGAGTGTGAGTGGGGGTTTTGTTGTGTATATTCTCTCTCCTTGTTACCAACAAGGATTGATCAAGTTATGAATATTGTTCTTCATTCACTTTTGTTTATCCTAGAGGGCCTGCCTTGGGGAAAAAGTACTCACCCAAGGGAACGACTCAACTGGTAACACTCTAAAGCCAAGAGTATTTCCAGCTGGGATATAAATGTGGATATTGGATGAAATGCCAATATCACGTGGTTTATTCCGACAAGATGGATCCAAAAGGGGACTCTTGCCGTATGGGTCAATCTCCATGAACGGAAAGTCCTTACTAAAACCCATGTGCTAGAATTTTCAAAAATCCTTAATCTATTTGTTGGTGCAAGAACGGTCATTTTGAAGTCACCCCACACTTTTACGGTCTTCTAGTAGAAATGGAAAACATGCCATGGGAGTTTCATGGGTGTTGATGCTTGGCTGCCCTATATAAGTGAGTCTCGTGGAGGGGATCCAGTGGGGTCAAGTATCTAACCATTTGCTAGAGATAAGCATAGCTGGACTTGTCCAAGTGGGAATCCAACAAATATTGTCTTACACATCCATAGGATTGTACTTATTCTTAGGTTACAAAATGCATTGCTTGATCGAGAACATCATGAAAACAAACACTCAACATTATCCAAATTTCAAACCCTTTTGAGGATAAATACAATTGACTAAATCCATATGTTATTGATTTCCCTTGGGACTCACATCCTTAGAGGTTTCTAAACATTGGATTATATCTCAATTTGTCTCCTTAAGTAAACAATAGGAAAACCCTTGCCTTAAGTTCATTGAATTTCCACATAACATATCTTGTGGGGTTTGAAGAAATTAAGACATTGGACATCTTAGTTTGAAAACCTAATTGAAAGAAACTGTTTTTGGTAAAATAAAGACATTAAGCAAAGCTAAGCAAAATGAACTTTCATATGTGTTGAAGACTCCAAATCCCAAAGCACAAATCATTGATTGGAAATCCGAAAATGAATGTTCAAATGAAATCATTTCTTGGTTACAAAGGTCTATAGGAAGCATTTGCATGCTCTTCAATACCTAGGTCTAGGAAAACAAAGTGTACCTTTTTAGGTTCACCTTAGGATCAAAACATATCAAAATGTTTTCATCCATCCTCCAAAACATTGAAACAAAATCCATGTCATCACCACCTTTTGGAAAATCTTGAAATCATCCTTGATACTAGGCTTTGTGGCAAAATCAAAAACATCAAAATCATTGAGAGTAAATCCTTGAAAACATTATCAAAAACACCTTTGGCTAGGTATGTGTGAATGCATCCTTTTGCATATGCTTAGTCAAAGTTATCAAATTCATCTTGTCTAGCTTAGTATATGTAGATGAATCCTTCCTCATATACCTAGTGAAACAATCATCTTGTTTGAATAGGTGTCAGTAGATGCATCCTTCTCCTCACACATATTCAAATCATCATCCATTGGAAAAAACTATCCCTTATATCATCATCCAACATCTTTGGGTCTTTTTGGTCAAAATCCCAATCAAAAAGCAAATCAAAATCAAGGAAAAAATCCCAAATCCAAAAACAAAATCAAAATCAAAATCAGCAAGTCCTAAAAGCCTAGTATCTCATTCAAGATTTATCAAAAGTCAAAAGCATCCATATCATCCATCCCTAAACATCATCATCATATCATCACCTTTGATCCTCTAGGCATCCTAAAACTTTATACTTTGGGACATAAAATAGAGATCAAACCAAAGAATCAAGAGACTCATCTCCCATATTGTTGATCCTTGTTTTATGGTTCAAACGATATCTCAATACAAGAAGAGTATGGAAGCCAAAAAATAAACACCCGCTTCAAGTGATCTTAGCCAAACAAACGCAGAAATGAATCTCGTTGAATCAAGCAATCTGTTGACCCTCTCATCATCGCAAAATCCGCAAGAAGAAAACCAAGGAGAGGACCTTACTTTTGGAATGTCTCGCGAGGAAATGACTGAAATGCTACAAAATCCAGAAAATCATAGAATCATCAACATCATGATGAGACTCAACCCTTCGTTATACATGCTTGAGCTAGCAAAACAAGGGGCCAAGTTACCTTCAGATTTTGATGTGAGTACCATAATAGAGACATCATTTCCTCCAATTTCATCCACCATTCCCATTTCATCCACACCCCCATCTCAAAACATAATGCAAAACATTCTGCAAATCACAACATCGTTTGCTCCAACCCAACCTAATGCCAACAAGGGAAATACATTTCTCAATGCTCTTCAATCACATCACCTTGTTAATAATCAAAACTTGGACGCAAACATCACCTTGGAACAAAGTATACCCCAAAACCCATTACACAAAAATGTTCCTCTCACTTTCCATCACGATCCATCATCATCATTTTTTCACGCAATGCCTCAAACCCCTCTTCTCACAAATTCACAAGAAGAGGGAGATATGTTCAGACCAAGGGGCATATTTGACACCATGACATTCTCACAACAACTCACACCCCTTACATTTCCACCATTGCTATCATCATCTGCACCACTCCTTGGTTTAGGGCTTCCTCCCCTACCAAATATCAATCAAACCTATATCCCAACCATCAATCAAAGCATTGCACCAAACACTCAAAATTTATCGTTGATATTGCAACAACAAACAATAAATGCACAAGCAATGGCAACATCATCAAACACACCCCTAACATCACAAATCATGGTCTCTCAAGGACCAACCATCACATCAATACCACTATCCAATACCCAAAACATCAACACAACATCATCACCAACCACCATTCCAAATCCACCATCACCCCCACCACCACCAACATCCACCACATCAAGTCAATCCAACACAGCATTGCGAGCTATTTTTGAAAGGGGGTACCAACAAGTGAAAAAACAAAAATTCGTACAACAAGCCGCTCAAGCTGCACAAGCCACACTACAAGTGAAACAAGGCGCACAAGCTCAAGCTTTATTACAACAACAACAACAAGAAGAAGCCGCACAAGCCGCACAAGCATTGCAAGCACAAAGGGCCACTCAAGCACAACTTTTATTACAACAAGTTGCACAAGCACAAGCAGCACAAGCGCAAGCTCAATAACAGGCACAACATGCCCAATATCAAGCACAACTCAATGCACAAAGACAAGCAGTGCAATTGCAGGCATATCAACAAGCACTAAAGTAATACCAAGAGTAGCAAGAAGTAGCAGAATTGGAAGCCCAACAACAAGCATTGTTGGAACAACAACAAGCACAATAGCAAGACCAACAACAAGCGTTGTTGGAACAACAACAAGCGCAACAACAAGCACAAATCTTAGCACAACAACAACAAGATCAACAACAGGCATTGTTCATACAAAAGTAGGTAGAGGCCTACCTCGCACTCCAGAACATACAGATACCATCGAACAATGCACTGACCAACCCATCCATCCAACCAATGATTGAAACACCCCAAAACACTTTCATCCCACCCCCTGATCCACAAAATGATGTGACGACACAACTCAGGTTGCTTTCACAACAAGTGCTTGACCTTCAATCAGGGTGAACAACCAAAACACCAAGCAACTTGTGTCCCTATCCATTTGATAGGAGCCTAGACATGAAACCATTCCCCAAGGGATTTGAAATCCCCAAATTTGACAAATATCGAGGGATGGGAAACCCTGGAGATCACATCAGGGAATTCCAGGTTCATTGCATGGAGGTAGCATATGACGATACTTATCTGATGCGGCTATTTCCTAGGAGCTTGGTAGGTCCCGCTATAGAATGGTTATCTCACTTACCTTCAGGAATTAGAACATTCCAGGAAATTAGAGATGTATTCATTAAAAATTACGCATGTAACATTGCAATGGATGTTAGTCTCAAAGAACTCTTGGCTCTGAAGCAAGGAAAGAATGAATCTTTCACTTCATTCCTTCAATGATGGTGATCTAAAGCCAATCAGAGCAAGTGGACCATGCCAAAAGAACAAGTCTGCACCATCATAGCCAACCTTGAAGGCCGCTTAGAATTTCATCTCAAGTTTCAGGGCATCACCACATATGATCAATTGATCTACAAAGCGCTCAGCATCGAAAGAGCCCTTGTGACTCAACCCATGAAATTAACATCATACCACGAACAGAAAAACAACCGCCCATCATCCAATTACAATGATAAACCTCGTACATGGGAAAGAAACAAAAACATCACTAATGATGGCGTCGTTGATGCCAAGGTGGTCATTAGTGGTCCTCGTCAAAATACACCCGCACCGCAAATCCAAACACAACACCAAAACCACCGTTACACAACACACCAACCTAACAATAATCCAACCATCAATAATCTCAATGACCAAAGAGGACCACCCCAACACAAAATTTATCCCAAATGCAAATACGCTATTTTGGGGGAACCACTGGAGGACATAATGAAAAAGTTGATCGACGAAAAACTCATCAAGCCTCCCACATTCGAGAATTACCAAGAACCCGATGTCAAACTCCCTTGGTATAACGAGAATCAACTTTGTGAATTTCATAAAATCAAAGGCCACACCACAAACAATTGCATGAGACTCAAAAACATCATCCAAGATCTCATCGATAAGAAAATCATAAACGTGGAACAACCTACAGGAAATTAGGATCTTAAAATCTACACGAATCCGATGCCGAATCATGGCAACAAAGGGAATAAAAATGATAAAGGAAAAGGAAATGTAAATCATGTATATGAAATAGTCGTTGCCTCCCTAAATGAAGACTACATGGTCATCACTATCAAGGGCACCCATGCTAAAGATTGTGGAGTCACCACAAGAGGCGGCAAAGTCACCATTGCAGGATCATCCCAACCTAATAGAGTCCCTTCATCTAGATTAGTTTCACATAGCTACAATGTTGTAGAACAACTCAATAGAATGCCAACACACATCTCCATCATGGAGTTGTTAAAAATATCATCAGTGCATAAAAAGATCCTTGAGGAAGCATTAGCCTCATCCACTGTCCTCGCAGATCTCGATGCAGAGCAATTACAAGCTATGGTCGAAAATATCATAATGCCTAATCTCCTCACATTTTTTGACCAAGATTTGCCTGCCCAACCATCTCACAACCGTGCACTTCACTTGGAAGCCATTGTACACAAGTGCAAAATGAAAAGGGTCTTGGTGGATGGAGGTGTGTGTTTAAACATATGTTCTCTCAGCCTCATTAAGCAGTTGAAAATATCAGAAGATTCCATCGACAAAGGAAAGGGCATCATGATAAGAGCATATGATGACCAAGAAAGAGTGTCTCAGAGCACGATTAAACTCCCTATTCAAGTAGGGACAATTCTCATGGAAACCACCTATTAGGTCTTGGACCTCGACTTGCCATATAATATCCTCCTGGGACGCCCATGGATCCATGCGATGAAAGCTGTAGCATCAACCTTCCACCAATGTGTGAAATTTACACATAATGGACAAGAGGTTACTATCCATGGAGATCCCAAACCATTTTCATATTGCAAGAATCTTGAAGCCAAGTATTAAAAAATTCCCCAAGTTCCAAAGAATGATGAGGGCCCATCCACACCATACATCGACCCCGCCACTCTTGCGTCCACTTCTGCGATAGAGACACCCGCCATCCCCACTATCCCCACCATCTCCGACATCAAACTCATCATCCAAGAAGATGGTTGTGGAAGCTACAAACTCCCTAAAACTTCTTTTGTGATAGGAGAGTTACCACAATCTCCTAGATCATGGGGACGCCCACAAGAAAATAGCGCTTCCACATCACAAACCTATCCTGAAAACTATCCCGAATTCACAAGATGGGGAGACCTTGGCCATGAGGTTATTGAAGTAGATCCATCTCACATGTTGGTGCAGGAGCACCCAGGGCCTTCAAGGAGCTCTTCAAGGATCAGGAGTGTGCAAGGGTCAGGAGGACCTTTCAAGCAAGTCAAAACATTAATTATGACCTATTGGAGCCTATAATGGCATTTGAGATGAATAAATGTAATGAGAATGTTAAAAGTTGTAAGGGTCCTGAAAGGACCATAGGACAAAAGAATCTTGTAAGTGGACCAATAGTTTCCAAGAGTTTTAGGTAGGTTTATGATGTTCTAATTAGATCAATTATGGTTAGATATTAAATTCTAGATAGCTTTTGGTCAGTATAAATCAATAAAAGGTAAGTTTGTCATTTCAAAATTTTGAATTTCAGTTTAGGCGGGAAAGAGAGTTTTGAGTGTTTTAGAGTTAATAAAGCATTGTAATCAATCCAATTCGGTTGGATTAGTTGAAGGATGGGTCTATAACCCTAAAATATTCATTTGTACTGGGTTGGTCTTTTTTGAAGAAGAGTTGTATGGACTGTTCTCAGGAAAAGCAGTAAACTACAGTTTTTTGCATTATTTTGTGTCTTTTTTGGTAGTCTATTGATTTCCTATTGAAGTTTGATTCATTGTGATGGATTAAGGACTAGTATTTACATGATTTCAAACCTTTGTATGCTCTGAAAGACAATAGGGATCAATTCTTGCACGTTTTAATTGACTGTCCACAGGAAAAATACAGATTTTGCTCTATTTTGAGGGTTTTAATGATTGAATGATCCATTTCATGGAGTAATTTGACTAAAAACATATGAAATGGATCACATTTGACATGTCCCATAAGAAACTAACAAATAAATGTGTAGGGAAGAGGAAAACTAACATGTGCACAGTGAATTAGCAAAGGAAAAGGCATGAAGATGGACCCTAGGGTATAGCAGTGGAGAATCTACCTTAACAAGAGGTACACTTTTGAGTTGCAGTAGTTGAGAAATGATGAATTAATGGTGAAAAGTCAAAATTTAAGACCTGGAAGTGTTTGGAAGTCCTAGAACCAAAAAGGCCTAGTTTTAAGCCAATTTAGGGAGGGTTTTGTAATTGGGCATGTTAAGAGTAACATAGAAGATTAAAAGTCTGAAAATATTTGGTTTGGGAATGTTTTGGAAGAATTTTGAGAGTTTCAAGGTTAGGGGACAAATCTAAAGAGGGGTTGCTTTGAAAAATAGGGCTAATTAGGCCTAGTTTTGAGGAAACAACAGGGTTTGAAGAAAGATTGTCTGAAACAAGTGATGCCAAGGAGTTGACATGATGTTTGTCATCACAAAACACACCTGAAACAACCATTATATTGGAGGTTCATTTGCAAAGTTTGAGGAAATAGTCAAGAATCCTTTGCCAAAGGCCTAATAGGGCTAGAAGGCTAGTTGAGCAGCAAAAGTGAGTTTTGTTCAAAACAGAGGGTTAGGGCTTGAGAACCTTTTGAGTCAAGTTAGGTTAAGTCTTTTGAGATCATTCAAATGGTTTGGAACCACAAGGGAAGCAAATAGGTCATGAATGCAAAGTTGAGGCCTTATCTTCAGGTTGGTGCTTAGTTGAAAGGTTGAGAAGTGAAGCATTATTAGTCTTGTTATCTGGTGTTCCTTGCAAAGTCCCCGACCCTTTGCATCAGAGTGGTATTAGAGCAGTGAGTAGGTCCTTTAGGGATTGGAGAAATAGCAATGGAACCAAAAAACCAATTGGCAAGAGAGTTGGAAGAGTTGAAGGAGATCTTGGAGAGGGAGAGAAGAGAAAGAAGGGAACAAGAAGCAGCAAGAGCAAGAGAAGAAAGGCAATGGAGAAGAGAGAGAGACAATATGCAGGAAAGGATCAATAACCTTGAGAGGAGTAGGAGGAGAGAAGAACAAGAAGACCAAGAAAACAATGATGAAGAAGAAGAGCATGTGAGGGTAAATCAGGAACAGCAAGCAGATGAGACAGAGGATCCTAAGGAAAGGAGGTTACTGAGATTGTTGAAGGTAGTACAGGGTCATGGAGGGAAGAGTCACATAGACTTGCCTATCTATCAAGGGAAGATGGATAGTGAGGAGGTGTTGGGATGGCTTGATGCCTTAGAAAACTACTTTGAGTTTGAGGAGATGGATGAAGAGAGGAAGGTTAAGTTTGCTAAAACCAAGTTGAGAGGAACAACATTGACATGGTGGACTAGTTTCCAGAATGATAGGATGGCTAGAGGATTGGCAAAGGTCTCTACATGGGCAAGGATGAAGAGTTTGGTCAAAGAGCAGTTCCTACCATCTGATTATACCATTCATGTGAAAAGGATGAGGCATAATTTAAAGCAAAAGGACTTGGATGTTATGTCCTATACTGAGCAATTTCACAAGCTTAGTATCAGAGGAGGTTATGAAGAAGAGGATGAGAAAATAGCCAGGTACATCAATGGCTTGAGGTACAATCTACAAGATGAGATTGGTTTGCAATTGCCAAGGACATTGGGAGAATGTTTTCAGTTGGCCATTAGAGCAGAAGAAAAGGTGAAAAGGAAGCAAGAAAGATCAAGCAATGGTGGAAGAGGAGGTAGTTCAAATAGGGGCAGAGGTAATAGAGAGCAAGGACAAGGAAGTAATGATAAGAGCAGCAATGACAAAGGCAAAGAGATATTTTCTGATCAAAGAGGTGGATACACTCCTAGAGGAGGAGGTAGATTTGGACAAGGTAGAGGACCATTCACAGGTAGGTGTTTCAATTGCAATGAACCAGGGCATCCTTCCTTCAAGTGTCCTAAATGGGAACAAGCTGATAGGGGCAGAGAAAGGAGAGCTAACTTGGTACAAGAAGAAGAAGACAAGAAAGAGGAACCAAAAACATTCATTGCAGACCCTGTGACTGATGGTGAGTTTCTTATGATCAAGCAAGGAGAAAGACTTCATCAAGAACCAAAGGTAACTATTTTCAAAACAAATTGTCTCAGTCATGGTAAGATCTACAGATTGCTCATAGATTCAGGGTCACATAGCAATTTAGTTTCACTTGATATGATAACCAAGTTAGGGATTGAAACTTTTGATCATCCAACTCCCTACAAAGCCACTTGGGTAACTCAAGGACAAAATGTAGAGATTGGTAAGAGAGCTTTTGTTGATTTTTCAATTGGTTAATATCATGATAGGGTGCTTTGTGATGTCATTCCAATGACTTGTGGTCATATCATCTTGGGAAGGCCATGGCAGTATGCTAGAAGGACATTGCATGATGGATTTCTTAACACATATTTGGTTCACAAAGGAGATGTTAGATATCAGTTGGTTCCTTTACCTTTGGAGCAGTCTAATGATATTTTTGTGATTTGTTTTGAGAAGAGCCTGCAGGTGAATAAGCAGGGTGAAACAGGGGAAGGCATTGGTAAGCTAAAAAAAGACAAGTTGCAGTAGGGTTGTGAACTGGACAATCCTTCAAATCAGACTTTGTGGGATTTGGATAGTATCAGGGTTGGAGGCATTGAATGCCCTATGATTGAGGGTGATAATGGTGGAGTTCTTTCACAAAGGAGACAGTGGAATGAGGGCAGGAGTAGGGCATAAGAACCTACTGTTATCAAGCAGCAAAGAGGACACACTAATCCATATTTTGATTCTGTCAAGAATGCAGATTGGCAGAAGAGGAAGACAGTGACTTTGGGAGACTACATGCCTTCTCATTGGAAGATGAAAACACATGTGAGCAAAAGGTCTTTTGGTGGCAACACATGGGACACTTCTTGGGGCAAGAGTTCTTTCTTTCCTGGGGAGAATGGTGCAGGAGCACCCAGGGCCTTCAAGGAGCTCTTCAAGGATCAGGAGTGTTCAGGGGTTAGGAGGACCTTTCAAGCAAGTCAAAACATTAATTATGACCTATTGGAGCCTATAATGACATTTGAGATGAATAAATATAATGAGAATGTTAAAAGTTCTAAGGGTCCTAAAAGGACCATAGGACAAAAGAATCTTGTAAGTGGACCAATAGTGTCCAAGAGGTGTAGGTAGGTTTATGATGTTCTAATTAGATCAATTATGGTTAGATATTAAAGTCTAGATAGCTTTTGGTCAGTATAAATCAATAAAAGGTAAGTTTGTCATTTCAAAATTTTGAATTTCAGTTTAGGCGGGAAAGAGAGTTTTGAGTGTTTTAGAGTTAATAAAGCATTGTAATCAATCCAATTCGGTTGGATCAGTTGGAGGATGGGTCTATAACCCTAAAATATTCATTTGTACGGGGTTGGTCATTTTTGAAGAAGAGTTGTACGGACTGTTCTTAGGAAAAGCAGTAAACTACAGTTTTTTGCATTATTTTGTGTCATTTTTTGGTAGTCTATTGATTTCCTATTGAAGTTTGATTCATTGTGATGGATTAAGGACTGGTATTTACATGATTTCAAACCTTTGTATGCTATGAAAGACAATAGGGATCAATTCTTGCACATTTTAATTGACTGTCCACAGGAAAAATATAGATTTTGCTCTGTTTTGAGGGTTTTAATGATTGAATGATCCATTTCATGGAGTAATTTGACTGAAAACCTATGAAATGGATCAAATTTGACATGTACCATAAGAAAATAACAAAGAAATGTGTAGGGAAGAGGAAAACTAACATGTGCACAGTGAATTAACCAAGGAAAAGGCATGAAGATGGACCCTAGGGTATAGCAGTGGAGAATCTGCCTTAACAAGAGGTAAATTTTTGAGTTGTAGTAGTTGAGAAATGATGAATCAATGGTGAAAAGTAAAAATTTAAGACCTGGAAGTGTTTGGAAGTCCTAGAACCAAAAAGCCCTAGTTTTAAGCCAATTTAGGGAGGGTTTTGTAATTGGGCATGTTAAGAGTAACATAGAAGATTAAAAGTCTGAAAATCTTTAGTTTGGGAATGTTTTGGAAGATTGTTGAGAGTTTCAAGGTCAGGGGACAAATCTAAAGAGGGGTTTCTTTGAAAAATGGGGCTAATTAGGCCTAGTTTTGAGGAAACAACAGGGTTTGAAGAAAGATTGTCTAAAACAAGTGATGCCAAGGAGTTGACATGATTTTTTTCATCACAAACCACACCTAAAACAACCATTAGATTGGAGGTTCATTTGTAAAGTTTGAGGAAATAGTCAAGAATCCTTCGCCAAAGGCCTAATAGGGCTAGAAGGCTAGTTGAGCAGCAAAAGTGAGTTTTGTTCAAAACAGAGGGTTAGGGCTTGAGAAACTTTTGAGTCAAGTTAGGTTAAGTCTTTTGAGATCATTCAAATGGTTTGGAACCACAAGGGAAGAAAATAGGTCATGAATGCAAAGTTGAGGCCTTATCTTCAGGTTGGTGCTTAGTTGAAAGGTTGAGAAGTGAAGCATTGTTAGTCTTGTTATCTGGTGTTCCTTGCAAAGTCCCTAACCCTCTACATCACATGTTGTATCAAGATGAAAGACCGGCAGCTAATTTACCAATGGATGAGACAAGCAAGGGCCTACAAATGATGCTTGCAATGGGCTACGATAGAAATCAAAGACTAGGACAAAATGACAATGGGCTCATAATACCTATCATGCCAGAGACACGACCCATAAAAAATCTTGGTCTTGGATGCACCCCTTTGAGAATAACCATACGTGGCCGAAGTCCTCCGATTAGAACGGTTAATATTTCTCCTCAGCCAGTACTAGCACAAGTACACTCACCAATATTCACAAGTAGAGACACACATAACTTTATAACTGAGGCCTATATTAGTAGTGATTATGAAGATACTTTGAGCAATCTACCTAGGCTATTTGAAGATACCACCCTATCTATGATTAGTACCCTATCCTTCAAAACAAACCATCAAAATCATGAGATCCATTTAGTGTACCCCCAACTGATCGACTATGACCAACGAGGACCACTAGTTCTTGATACATTCAAAAATGATGAGGCACTCTCAGAATTCATGGGATTAAGGGACAACATTCCAGATGGGGATCACAAAGTAGGCTTTATAATGGAGTTTGACACACATGCCTATTATGGGGAATCAATTGAATCCTTTAGTCGCAAAAGTGAGAAACTAAGAATCATATCCAAGTCCTTGAGTGAAAACCACACTGTGGTACTCTTTGACAAGAAAATAGTAAAAAGAAAGGACGTATCCAACGGTGAAAACCTCTCTGAGGCACCCGAGGATGAAGGATTCAGTCTTCCTTTAAGAGCTCTTCATCAGGAGAAGTCAACAGTCTTGGCCGAAAAATGCAATCCGGTCAACCTAGGAACAGAGGAGGCCCCGCACATCACATTTTATTCGGAATCACTATTATCAAAAGAGCAAGAACTCCTAGCAGCATTCCTAAAGGAAAGACAAATAAACTTCGCATGGAGTTATGCCGACATGCCAGGGCTTGATCTAGAGACTGTGGTTCATCATTTAGTAGTGTATCTAGAAGAAAAGCCGGTCAAACAAAAGCTTCAGAAAATGCATCCTCAAATTGCCTTTTTGGTCAAAATGGAGCTCAAAAAGTTGTTAGATGTAGGATTTATCCGACCAATCAATTATCTAGAATGGGTGTCAAATTTGGTACCTATTTCAAAACCTGACGGAGCCATTAGAATCTACACGGACTTCAGAGATTTGAACAAGGCATGTCCAAAGGATGATTTCCCGCTTCCTAACATTGACATGATAGTAGACATGACAACAGGACATGAGATGCTATCACTAATGGACAGATTTTCAGGATACAACCAGATCATGATAGCAAAAGAAGATCAACATAAGACGGCTTTCACTTGCCCATGGGGGACCGATTATTGGAACATGATGCCATTTGGCCTAAAGAATGTAGGGGCAACCTATCAAAGGGCCATGACATTGATATTCCATGACATGATTCATAAAACAATCAAAGATTATGTCGACGACATTCTAGCTAAGTCAAGAAAAATACAAGATCATATAGCAACCCTAAGTTCTATCTTTGATAGACTAGAGGAATACAAAGTCAGACTAAATCCCAAGAAGTGCGTCTTTGGCATACAATCAGGTAAATTACTAGGATACATAGTATCAATGAGGGGTATCAAGGTGGATCCAGCAAAAGTGAAAGCAATCCTTGAGATGGAAGCACCAAGGACATTAAAACAACTAAGAGATCTCCAAGGCAGACTTCAATCCATCTGACGATTTATAGCACAACTGGCAGACAAGCAGAACCCATATTCTCACCTACTCCATAAGGGGGTAGTGTACAAATGGGACACAAAATGTGGAGGAATTTAACAAAATCAAGGAATAGCTATTGACACCACTAGTCTTAATGCCACCCATCCCAAGAAAGCCATTGATCTTATATGTGTCAACAACAGCAGTAGCCCTTGGAGCTCTCCTAGCTCAGCATGATGAAAACAGAATGGAGAGGGCTATCTACTATATCAGTAGAACAATGGTTGGTCATGAGCTAAACTACTCATTCATCAAGAAAGCATGCCTCGTAGTAGTGTTTACATCACAAAAATTTAAACATTACATGTTGGCACACAAGATCAAGCTCATCGCCAAAATTGATCCCCTCAAGTATCTACTATCAAAGGCAATGCTCACAGGAAGAATGGAAAAATGGGTAATGATATTATCAGAGTATGACATCGAGTATGTGGAGCAGAAAGCCATTAAGGGACAAGTTATTGTAGATCAACTAGCAGAGGCACCAATCTATTCTGAGAATCCTCTTGTCTTGGAATTTCCAAATGAATCTATTTTCAACATCAATATAGCTGACCACTGGAAATTATACTTCAATGGCTCATACACGTAGCATGGATCAGGAGCTGGTGTCTTCTTCATCACCCCACAGGGGGACTCCATACCAAGGTCATACAAACTAGCATTTCCTTGTACTAACAACATTGCGGAATACGAGGCTTTGACTATAGGTCTCAGGATAGCAGTACAATGGAACATCATAGCACTCAAAGTCTACAGAGACTCTCAGTTGATCATAAACCAAGTCAATAATGAATATCAGACCAAGGTTGATAAGCTCACTCCATACAATAAATTGGTGGAGACTCTCAAAGAATCTTTCATTGAAATAACATTTGAGTAGATTCCTAGAACCAACAACAGAGTAGCAGACACCATGGCAACAATTGGATCCTTGCTGAATATCCCCAAAAATGTTCCCAAATACAAATTATTGATTGAGAAGTTTCTCATTCCTACATTCGAGGTGCCAGAATCAGAATTTGTGTGTGAAATCGTTGGTCCTGGTGATCCTTGGTATCATGACATCTACACATATCTTTGAATAGGAGTCATACCCGCTGACCTACCATCAAACCTAAAATGAACCTTTGTCAAAAAGGCATCCAGATTTGTCACCCTAGGTGATACCTTATACTGTAGAAGCATAGAAGGTACCTTGCTACGTTGCCTAAATGTTGAGGAGGCATTAACCGCTCTAACGGAGGTTCATAACGGTATCTGTGGTTCACACTCGAGTGGAATGAGCATAGACAAGAAACTCTTGAGGATGGGGTATTATTGGCCCACAATGGAAAGAGAAGCACATGATCATGCTAAAAGGTGTTTACAATGTCTGCAACATGGGGACCTCATCCATGCTCTAGCTCAAGAGCTTCATCCTATTATCACACCATGGCCCTTTTCGCAGTGGGGACTCAATCTCTCATTGGGAAAATTACACCCACCTCATCTAATGGCCACAAATTCATCATAACTGCAACTGAGTACTTCACAAAGTGGGTGGAAGCCATACCCATGACATATATAACTGGGAAGTAGATCTCTAAATTCATCTTGAACTATCTCATCTGTCATTACAGTGTCCCATAAGCCATTATCTCAGATAATGGGAGACCATTCAAGAACCAGGAGGTTCACAACTTGTGCGAGAAATTCAAAATACAGCATCGCTTCTCCACCTCGTATTATCCCCAAGGCAATGGCCAAGGAGAAGCTACAAACAAAACCATCCTCAAAATCCTCAAGAAAACAGTCAATGATGCAGGTCGTGACTGGCATCTACAGCTTAATCCCGCCCTCTAGGCTTATCGAACCAGCATCTGCACACCCACTCGCACCACCCCCTTCTCCTTGGTCTATGGATCAGAAGCGGTTCTCCCCATTAAGATCGAGCTCCCATCCCTTAGGATATCACTGCAAAACCTCATCATGGATGAAGAGTATTGGGTATCAAAACTAAATGAGCTGGAGTTACTGGATAAGAAATGAATAGATGTTTTAAATCACTTGCAAGTCTATCAGAATAGACTTAAAAGAAGCTACAACAAGAAAATCAGAAGTAGTTCTTTCCAAGTCGGAGAACTAGTCTTAAAAGAAAATCAAAAGAATGTCCTAAACCCTAGCAGTAAAGGCAAGTTCGAACCTAATTGGTTAGGACCTTTCATCATCACAACAAGTTATAAGTTAGGGGCATATCAGTTATCAACACCCGAAGGGGAACCTCTGCAGGAGCCAATGAATAGCTCCCATCTCAAAAAGTTTTATGCCTAAATCTTTCAAGGTATAGAACCAAAAAATCCAAAAAATCAGAAAAAGTCCTAAAAAATGGTTACTTCAGTGAAAACCTGGAAAACAGGTGTCTTGGTGACAAGCAAAAAAAATCAAAAAGCATAAAAATCCAAAAAAAAATTAGAAAAAGGATTGAAAATAGTAAAGAGAAAAATCGTCCTCTAGTGAAAACCACTTCGGTGGGGCAAGTACCTCGGTGAAAACCTGGAAAACAGGCACCTTGCGTAGATAAGCACTTTCCATCCACCAGGATCTATACGACTTGTTCTACATCATCCCTCTAGTTTACTTCCATCATCCATCGCATTCAGGTCTCCATCCATCACTCATCCACTCGCATCTGCACCATAGCTTAGTCCTTTTTTCATATCGTGATCCCTCCTAGTACTACTCGGCCCATCCTCAAGGTCAGATTCTCTTGCCTTTATCAGTGTAGTTTGTTGCATCATGTTGGGGGAATGTTCTCATCGGATCAGATTCGTGTATGATCTTAAAATCCTCAAATCAAAAAATTAGAAAACATCAGAAAATCAAAAAATCCAAAAACATCAAAAAATCCAAAAATCCAAAAACATCCAAAAACAAGTCCAAATATATCAAAAGTCAAAAAAAGATTTGTCTTGTTGAACTACATCATCTCTAAGCTTGAATGTAGGCAAGGTTGATCTTTGATCATCCCCTGAGACATTTAGGTCAATTCTTTAGGAGTCCGTCATAATAAACTGGCATTTCATCATGTATATCTTCATCTGTAAATCGGTCGAGTCGTCAGTCGAACTACATGGTCTCTGCGTGTATAATGTAGGAAAGGCTAATCTGTTGATCAGCCCCCGAGGCCCCTAGGATAGGTCTTTAGGTTAGTTTCTTATCTCAAAAAATCCCAAAAACATTGGAAAATAAAAAATCAAAACAATTGAAAATCTAAAAAAAAACCAAAAATAGCCTCAAAACATTGCAAAAACATGAAAAACATCGAAATACTTGAAAAAATCCACCCGTCTCATCTCGCTTTCACCCGCAATAAACACCATCCATAATAAAATAATCATCATCCTCAATCTTTGGCAAGACAATCGGAAACAAGTCTAGTAGATTTAAAAGTAGAAATCAAAACGTCAAGTCTTAAGTCTAAGTCAGTGCATAAGCAAATTGGTCATCTCTTTGTATTGGTAACACATCATCTGAATTAGTCCCATATCAATCATCCCTTAGAACACTTTGGATAAACGAAATGACGTGCCGCCATCCACTAACATGTCCTAGGATGAATCCTTCCTACAATGGGCATTATCTTTTGGCAATAAGTTTCGGTTATCATCCTTAGAAAACACATCCTCTTTCCATTAGCCATATTGAAGAGCATCTGCTTGTTTGTTTACTTGGTCTTTATCTTTTGATTTATCTTATTGCGCTCATTCCAAGGATGTCTCGATGATATCCCAAAACAGAGGATTTAGAGAAATAGGAATGGGGCAACAATCATTATCTTTTGTCTGCTGTGCTTGTTGGACATTCTTGTAAAATAACTTGGCAAATACTTGCTTTGTTAGGTATGTATGGAAGAGGTCTAGGGCAACTTGTTGACTATTGCATGGATAGGTTTACCTTTCCGTGTTTTGGTCTGAGGTGTTTGAAATTTCTGAAGTGCATCCTAGCAAGGTTTCTGTATGTCAGGTGTGAACAAGAATACTCCTATCTGATTGTCAAGTCAAAGTCCATCACACTAGGTACAATGCCATCCTGGTTTTCTATAGCTCGATGCATCGTACCACATGTGTTGTCAAACATAAGAAAAGTTGTCCCTTTGAAAATCCCAATTCCTTGGCAAGTAATCATCATCATCATCATCATCATCATTCACATTTGCATCATCTTGTGTCTTGTTGAAATGACTTCTTCACTTCTTACTAACCGCACTAACAAGGTACTATGATAGTTGATCATTATTGCCATCATCATCATTGATCCTGCATCCACAAATCATTAATGCATTGCATAAACATATCATATAGGAAACATACACATTGCATTTTTATCATCATATAAACAAAATATCATTCTTCATAGATAGGTGCATCCATGTCATTGCATTTCACCCATTGCATTGCATCGCATAGCATGAACGGAAGCATTTCATAATCATTTTTCACATAATCATAAACAATAGGTATATAAGCATTTAATTCATTAGGCATACATAGTTGCATAGCATCATGACATCATAATACCACTTTTATGTTCACATCACATTACACATATCATTTTGCATTAACATACCATTGCATCACATACATCATCATTTATTACGTCTAGGATAATATCATTGCATCTCATGAAACCATCTCGTTATGCAGCATTAACACCATTTTATTTGCATTGCATCATTTCATATCACGACCATCGCATCCTATCACATCCATCCATAAATCATCTCATATATAAGTATATTCCACACATCATTGCATATACCATAGATCATATCATCTTACATATTAGAATCCATATCACATGTCACATTGGCACAAAATAAATCATCATTATAGATAACATCATTGCATATCATATCATAAGTTAGCACAATATAGATTTGTTAGTCATAATCATAATGCACACATCATTAGAAATAAATGAATCCATAGAAACATCATTGCAAAGCATATGGAAATAAGCCATCCATGCATAAAGGAGAACACAATAAATCACATCAAAATTGGCTCACATATATCATCAATCATGTCACTGTCATAGTACAAAAAAAAAATTGAATCACTGTACATATATGTCAATCAATACAAAACACCTATACGGCTATAAAAAATGAGCCCATAAGGCACAAAAAAACATATCATTTAGATCAAGCCCGATCTCTGTGAATGCTGCCCTCACCCTTGTCACCGTGACCCTCTGGTGGTCTCTGGCTGGCCCGCTCTGAATACTCTGGGACCCACTCTGCTCTAGGTATGGTGTCATGGTAAGCCCATCGGTAGTACTCTATCTCTCAGATAGCATCCCTATAGGATCGTACAGGCACTGTACCCTGGGAGGAGGAGGCTGTCATACTCTCGATTTGCTATCTGCGACCTAGCTCTATAGCTACCTGTAGCTCTACAGCCTGTCTCTATTGCACAACCTGATCCCTCTCTGCTCTGAGCTGCTCTCTCTCAGCCCTCGCCCTCATCTTCTCTCTCTGCCTCTGACCCTGCACACCTCTGGATCCTCACCTGGAATGGTCAACCGAAGAGGAGGTCTGAACCAATCTCTGTAGGATTGTGTGGTCCCTGGATTTGCCAAGCCCTGATCATAAGCCCACAATCAGGCTACCAAGTGCCTGAAGCTGTCAACTACCTTAGAGGTAGGAATACCGTGCCCCCATGACACCTGTGTCATGCTGCATGCAAAGACGCCTATGTAGTCATCATCAGGCCGATCCTGTGGCTCTCTGAATTGACGCTGTACGCGCCCAGGTAGGTACCTCTCGATCATTGTGTGCTCCTGCCCCTGCATATATCAGTCCTGGCAGCAATAGAAGAGCTAAGCAACATCGTCGGCCCATCCAGGCTGACCAAGGTATAGTCTCCATGTGAACACAAGCATCTCATCTAGGACCCACCTCCAACAGGGGATCTCGTGCTCACCAGTGTGTGTGAAGGACACACCGCCTCTATATCGTGCCATGAGGGCAACCTCTGCCCCCATCGGAACTAGAATGACATGTGGACGCAACACAAAAATGTGCTCCCATGCCCAGACATGAAGTAAGGTCACTCCAGCCCCCAGCACTCTGCCATCCATGTATACATACTCGTGAAGGTCCCTGTAAGGCGAAGCAAGAAGCACAGGCCCCCATGTGAAGAGAACCGCCTGTCTTGGACCATCCTCTCCTAGCAATAACCCTAGCTGGGACTGAAGTATCACCCTTGTCGTTCTGGGGCAACCAAACTCAAAATGATCGCTGCAATCACCCAGCGGAAGGGAGGTGCGATGACCCTATATCTCTCTAACTCAATCTATCCCTCATAGTAAATGATGTCTCGTGTGGCGAGGACTCTGATGCAGGACTCGTGTCCCTCCTCCATATCATAGATCACCCGACGACCATGAATAGGCAATCATAGAATGCGTAAAATTTCCTCCAAGGTGACAGTGGTCTCGCCAGTGGGGAGATGAAACGACGATGTCTTGCTATGCCACCTCTCGGCCAGCGTTGACAACATCCCTAGGTGAGTGCGCACGGGCGCCGCATACGCAATATGCCATAGTCCTGCAGCTCCTAGTCGATCCTGGTCCCTGTCACTCAGATCTTGTAGAATGCTCACCAAATCTCGTGACTGGTGCTCCCAAGAGTAGAGCTCCCTCGGCCCGTCCTGCATCAAGGAAATTCACCGTGTTAAATTTTTTGAAAAATTCTTGGTCGAATGCTCAAAGAAAGTTCCCAGCAGTGCAGTTTGTGAAGGCGTCACAGTTTGATTTTACTCAAACTCTGACACTCGAGCCTAAAAAGAACCACATGGTGCTGCCGCGGCGCAATTTATCCTCTAGCATCGTAGTTTGCATTAAAAGGGCGTCGCCGTGGCACACTTTACCCAAACTAACCTGCCGAGCCCGAGCCCAGCAACGGAGTTTCTAAACTCCAAACTGCACCACTATGGCACAAAATGACCTAGCGCGGTGCAATTTAAATGTCGAGCGGCGCTATATAGCACTGCTGGAGGTGATTTCTCCCTTTAAAGCAGTAATGCATGCATTAAATAAAAAAAAGCTTCAGTAAGGGTCACATACTGGTGCCCCGATGCCAGGTGGCCGCTGGTATGTTCGAACTCGGTCCGAGATGTGTAGGGGAAGTTGTCATTGCACCATATTACAGGAGATTCAGAGCTCGAATCTCAAGTTTGCTAGCGGAGGTGTGTGAAAATGACTTGAAAGTGACCCCTCGGGCCTCTTTTAAGCCTAAAAATTAAGGTTTTTTAACCCTAAATGGCTGTCCTGCTAGGATTTTGGACCCCCAAACCTGTTTTGGTCCAATTGAGGCTTGTTTTTCATCATTTTATTGTGTTTAGACATGTTTTTAGCCTCCTAGACCCCTTTCAGACTTGTCGGGTACTTTGTCACCTTTTTTCGCGAGATCACCCAAAAAATTAAAAAATTTCGTCCAATCTCTCAAGGGGGCATTATAATGGCATGTTTTCTCTCGCCATGCAGTAGTGGGGCAAATTTTTTAAATATAAAATTTTTTGGCTTTGATCGAGATCGTTTATTCTTTGAACCAACGCAACGAGTGCATTGCTTCAAAGAGGGGAAAAATGTAAACACGTAAAATATACTGATTGACATCGTGCATCTGATCCTGACTTACTAACATCATTTCTTCCTGAATCATCCCTCGGTCTAACCATTTAATCAAATTCCCCAATCTAATTAAATTCATCAATATTCATCCCTTAATTAAATATCATTTTATCTAATCAAGTCAATCTCTTTTGTTAATTAAATCAATCCATCTAATCTAATTATCCCTATTTAATTAAATAATCAAATTATTTGATTAAATTTCTAAAGTCTATCCATTAAATTAAATAAATTAAAACCTTATTTGATTTAATCTAACACCATCCCTTTTAATTAAATAAATCAAAATTCTTTTTTAATTAATCTCTTGTCATATTCCTCTCTTATTTGATTTAAATAAATCCATAAATCTAAGTCAAATAAGTCACACTATCAAATCTCCTGTTAAATTAATTAACCCTTGATTAATTTAATCTCATCTCATGTGACATCCTCTAGATAATGCAAGTTGCACATGAAAATAGATTTAATTCATTTATTAAATCTATATTTTCCTCACAAGGCATCTTTTGGAATATTCTCTCAATTTGAATTCAAAAATTCCAAGTCAGCATGTACATCCAACAAGGCAATAAATTCATCTTACATTTCCTTTGTCTTGAGCCAAGTGGCATTTATTGCATTTTCCCTTCCCTCTTGCATATCATTTCAACAAATTTGAATTTCAAATATTTGCATTTATTGGCACAAACCCCAAATCTTGCACATCCTCCATCCATTCATAGCTTGACAAGTGGCATCATATCATTGGATGAACGTTAGTCCCACATTGCTCAAATTTGGACATTCATCCATCTTGAAATCCTATAAATGAAGAGATCATATCCTCATTTTATCATCCACAATCCAAGAAAAGTTACCATGCTCAAATATCTCTTGAATTCCATTCATTATCATTGAATCATAGCTAGGTTTTGCAGATTTTTGGCTTGGAGTCTTCATACTTCATCAAAGTGGATCAATCTCTTCAACATTCAAAACTTGTAATCTTAGGAATTGGGAAAGGGCCAATTTTCACATCAAATTGGCACCAATTCCCCCATGGGATCATGAGTTTGCACATTTAAATTAGGATTCAATCTAGTTTTGTCATTTATATTGTGTTCTTCATTGTTTTCTTTCCTATTTTGAATTTATAAATGGATTTCATGGGGAATCCTTGTTTTGGCTTGCAATATCTAACTTGAGGTGTTTATTCTCCTTATTTTGTAGGTACCAAGGTTGGGGTTCGCACAGGTCCAAATCAATAAACAATTATTAATGCAAATCAACCAAAGTTGACCAAAATATAGTAAGGACCCAAAACAATATCTTTGAACATGAAACACCTCGAACAATTATTCCTCGAAGATGCACAACATGCTACAATCACCTTGTTGGCCATGAACATGAAAAACATGAACACACAAGAGAAAATCACCAATTGCGAGCATAACAATCAGTGTAGATGTGCAACAAAGATAGAGAATGATATAGAAACATCCATGAGCATCATGAATCACCACATAAGCATTTGCAACAACTCAAATTACTAGAATCACATCATTTTCTTTTAGGAATGCCAACTAAAGCAACAAAACAACTATCAAAACATAGACACTCATAACTCAATCAAATCTTCATGTGGATCTCTGAAACTTACCTTGGATAAACTAGATATACTAAAAAACAAACCCTTTAATCCACAACCTCTGATCATCAACATTCTAAGCTCAAAAACATACTAAACTTCACTTCATCACTGACAACCTACAACTCATCTTATTACAATTTTCTCAATATCCTTGACATATACAACCTCTAATGACATTAATGCTAATAGTGTTGATATCAATGAAAAACACATATCAACAACATCCAATAGGTTTAACATTAGGAAAAGTGATCATTTGTTTCCAAAGCAATTGATTCATTGTGTTATGGAGAGTATTGGGAAAGGGGGTAAATTTTCTCTTCCATCCCCATAGGTAAAGGGCGTCGCTGGTTTAACAACTTCCACTTGATTTGGAATGGGTTGGGTTGGTTGTGAAGAAGGATGATTGAAGCCTTGATTTGGTTTTCTAAAGTTTTGCACATTGTTTGGTTGTTTTTTTTAGACTTCTTAGCTCAGTTAGAAGTGGAATTTGAATCTCAACTAGAAATCCAGTTGTGATAGTCACAAAGGGTTGTGCATAAATGCATGAACGAAGGAAATTTCATCATAGTCAACTTATCATAAAGGTGAGTTTGCAAGTTTTTGATAAAAATATTTTGCATATATGTGAATCAAGAATCTTGATATCAATTTGAGCATACAATGATTGATATCGTGAAATGAAATCAATTACTTTTTCATTTTCATTTTTTTTACATCACATTAGATCAACCATTGTCTTTTTGGGAGTCATATTAACTTGGAAGTAACTTATAAAGGCATCCACAAGTTCATTAAATGATTGGATCAAATGATTAGGTAAATTTTAAAACCACTCCAATGCAGTGTCCTTTAAGGTCCTAGGAAATTTTTTTGTTAATAGCTTATCATCAAGAACAAAATCATTGCACAAGGCTATATAAGCATTGACATGATTAGTAGGGTCTCCTTTACCTCTATACTTCTCAAACCTAGGCATCTCAATCCCTTGTGGCATGAGGATTCTTAAGATCTCTAAAGATAAGGTTTTACTACGAACATGATATGTGGTTTGAGCATTTTTACTTTTGCTAATGGTGGATATTTTTTGTTGCATGGATGAAATGGTGTTAAAGAGTTGTGTAATGATGGGATCGGTGTAAGTGGTAAGAGGTGGAAGGGAAAATGGTGATGGAGTGTATGTAATGTTAGGATAAGTGAAAGGAACACTAAGAGGGGTGAAGGTGGAAGAGGGAACATTTGATGCTACAAAAGAACTAGGAATGCTAGTTGGAATAATGAAATAAGAAGTCACATGAATAACCTATTGCATGGTTGTTGTAACTTGAGGAGTGGTATAAGTTGGTATGGATGTTATGGTTACAGGGGGAGGATTGTGAGGTCCTCCTTGGCTTACAATAATGTTTGCGGATTGGGAAGTAGAAGGAACATGTTTATTGTATATCTCAGCGATTATTTTCATAACTTGTAAGCCATCATCGCTTTCAATCAAATGATAAAGGTTTTCTATGGTAGGTATGGCAGTGGTGGAAATGTTTTCAAGGGATAAATCTTGTTGTAAGTGTGAAAAATATTCATGAATACTAATGAATTTTTCTTACAGAATGGAATTAGTTTGTGTGTCAACATGCATTAGATGGAAAGGTGAAGGCATAGTAGTGGTATTATCCATGACTAATGCATGATTTCCCATACTAGGGGTAGGAGCTCTTGAGATCCCAAGGTCCACAACAAAAGTGCTATCATGGGAAGCCATGAATCTATAAATTAGTTTCACTAAAGTATTATCAATGGGGCACCAAACACTCATACAAGTACCACAAAGGATGGGGTGAATGCAAATGCAATGCAATCTAGGAGTGTAAAATGAAAATAACAAAAATTCTAGAAACTAAAATAGAGAAATAACAACAGAGAACAAAAATGTAGTAAATGCCCAGAAAATGCCTAAAAATGCTATTTAAAATGTGCAGGTGAACTAATTCACCCAGGGTGGACAATGAGTCCAAGTGAGATTTTTTTTGTTTTTTTCAGAAAATTTAAATTGATTTCAATGCTTTTCAGATGCCAACTAAAGATGCAAATGCAAATTTTTTAATTTTGAATTATTAGATATGCAAAAATGAAATCTAAATGAGTCTTTCACTAATGCAATATGAGAAACACTAGGATGCAAAAAAAAAGAAATACCTAATTGAATGGTGATGAAAATGAAACCTAGGATGTATGGGGAAATTGGAATAAAAAAGATAAAGTGTTCTATATCCAGGTTCACCAAAATGAACCAACAATTTTTGTAGTGGTTTGTGTATTTCTCTTGCACTCTTAGGGTTTTTCACCTAAAAGGAGAGAGATCGATCATTAAAATTGTTATGGTTCATTCCAAATAAGGTATGAAAGATGGAATTGAGACTAAATTCAATGATGTAGATGCAACTAAGTAATGAAATTGACTGATTATGAATGAAAAAACTAATAAATATGTAATGTTTAAAAACACAATGTGAAATGCAGAAAATGAAATAGAGATGTAAACTAATGCAAATAGAATTAAACAAGGTCAAACAAAGTGTGCCTGGGAATTGGATGATGAATCTAGAATGTCCCAAAATCTGGTAGAAATCAATGTAAATCACTAGTGGGACTCATTTGCCACTGATGGTGAATCGGTCCTGCTACTAGAAAAAACTCCTAAAAATAGGTTTCCGACTGTCGGGATCTAAAATCTGACAGAATCTACTTTTCTAGCCTTAAGGTGGGACTCATTTGCCACTAATGGTGAATCAGACCTCTCCCAAAAATTTGTGAAATCAAAGGTCAATTTTGTAGCTCTAGATTTGCACTTGTCTTCTTGTCAAGTTGATAGAGTCAAATCTGCAGAAAATAGATTGTAGGTTGTCCCCAAGCTTGAAATAGGATATAGTTGACTTGAAACAATTTTTTGACTTCTTGTCCACTTTTCAACACCTAATTGCTTGAAAAATATACACACATAAGTCCGCAAACACATATGTAAAAGGGGAAAAATGGTTAAGGGTTAGGATATAGGGATTTTCCTTTGTCAAATCCCACTTTGGTAATCAAACCCTTAATGAAGAAATTAAATTAAAAGAAAAAGGAATGATAAATAAATAACATGTAAATGTCCTAAACTCACCAAAACCTTGTTGAATAAATTTGAAGATATGTCAATGGTTTCTCCAAGATGCTTGATGTTTGCTTGATTGGATGATGCAAAGTTCTCAAATCCTAATTGATGTTTAGTGAATGCAAGTGAATGAGGAGATGGGTGGGGGATGTAAAATGAGGATAAAAACACTTATTTATACATACTTATGCCCTAATAACCCAATAATACAAGATCATAGGCTTACATAGGGTAATTTTGAATAAAAACCTGAAATAAAATTTGAAATATTTTGAATTTGGAGCCAAGAGGGATTCATTTGCCACCATGGTGAATGGGTCCCACCTTGGGCTTGTAAGTGAGTGTTGGGAATTATCTTGCATTTAATGTTGTTTGTTAGGTTTACATTAAAAAATACATGTAATTAAGTCTAATGAGTGCATAAAGGGGTCAAATAAAGCATAAGTAAGGTGTAAATAATGAAATCAAGCCTAGAAAAGTATGAAAGCTTGTTACAAGACTTTACAAAACTTTAGAATAGGACTTGATAAGTGATGAAAATGTGATTTTTAGGTGAATTGTAATGAAAAGAGTCTAGGAGAGTGTAGAAATGTTTTACAACACTTCACAACACCTTCACAAGACACCGTAATTTTAATTTTAAGGACCTTATGTGAATGTATAAGTTACATTGCAACATTAAATCAAAGAAAAATAGACCAAGCATCATGAGAGAAAGACCTAAAAGACCATTAAAATGTCAATGATCCATTTTTATATGGTATAGGGGGAAATACAAAAGAAAAAAAACTTGTAGAAGCTCATTGAACTTGTATCCTCATACATGTCATCACCTCACTTTGCAGAAAAAACATGAAACATGAAAGCTGAAGAAATCATAAAGCAAAGAGACAGACTTGGATGGATCACCTCATGCATTTTCAAATTGAGAATATATAGATTTTTTAAAATAGTTATTTCAAAGGCCAGACATATATTATACTAGACCATGTTCTATATCCATCTCACCATCCTTATGGATTTTTCAACATAATTTTCCAGCCAATTTTTATATTCATCCTCTATGGGCTAGTTGATATCCAACAATTTCTACACCTTTATGTTGTATGCATTGTATTTTGTATCAATTACTACTTTGGCTTCTTTCACAAAGGTGTCCATGTCTATCTGAATCCTGATGAAACTATCAATTATACCATTTAGCAAAGTTAAGTCCAACTTATCATCAATGTATGTTATCTGTTTATCAGTAGTAGTTTGATGCTTGAAGAAATCCCTCCATTGTTCATACTCTTTGAGTGTTCCATCTTCATTAAGGATTTTAGGAACACCCTATGCTTCCATATCTCTGAAGACCTTGATTTTACCTTGCAGCTACCCATTGATACTTTCATAAAATCCTATGACTTCACCAATCATTTCAATTCATCTTATTGTCTTGGAGGTTTGTTAGAGCTTCAAGATCTTCCTTTGCATTTTCTTGAATCTCCTTGAAACTATTTAATCCACTGCTCCATTTATTCCATGTTCTCTTGAAAACCTCTTGAACATGTTGGACCTTTCAAATTCCTCATGCATACCTTTAAAAGTTAACCATGTGGCTTTTGCTTTAAGGGCTTCTTTGGTCAATCTGTGGCATAGAATTTCTTTAGCCATATCCCTTGTGACCTTTTTCATGTTCTCTTGGAGCTTATTCTTCTCAGAATTTGTTACTTGGAGCTCCTTTTTCAATGCATCAATCCTCAAATTTAAAGTATCCTTGTATTGTGGTGAAGTAATAGATGGGGAAATACGCAAGGTCTTTTGACCTACCATGACCACAATAGCTTTCACTTTATTGTATTCGTCAACTAGCTTATTATGCTTCTCCAATAATTTCATATATTTTGCATGAGATATTTTTGCAGTATCAACGCTCAACATGGTCGTATGCATTGTTAACCTTGCATCCTGTGGAGTTGTCATCTCTGAAGCCCTTCCAATAATCAAATCTCCTGAAAGGGAAGTCATTGTTCTACTGAGCCTACACCTCCTTGAATCTAGTGTTAATGACCAAATAGCTAGTGCATGCAAACTGGGGCTAAACCCTAAACCAAAAGTCTCCTTAAACACCATAGCATTTGGTTCATTCTTGATCACATCTAAAGCAATTATTAATGATAGGTTCCATCCTGGCATCACTAACACCCCACTATCTTTGACCAATCTTCTAGCTTCCATAGGATTCATTTGCTCAATTTATTGAATAATCTCTTCTTCAGTCTTCTTTTTGACTTCTTCATATTGTGAAGGATCCACTCCCTCCTGAGTCTTTTGCATCCTATTATTTATTTCATGAGCTTTCAACTTAGCAATGACTCTCTTACTTCCCTAGATGTCACAAAAGAATCATCCTCTAAAAATTTGGCACAAGCTAGAACCCTTGCATCATTATCCTAGATTTCATCATATTCCCAAGGTACTAGCCTATCATCTGGAACAAATGGTTCCATTACATCTTCAACATTAGGGTGTGAAAATTCATGCTCTACTCCTTACTCAAGAGGAACTAATTTAGCAGACGGTTGTTGCACATTTCCCTAAGCACCATGTGTTTCATCAACATTTGTAGAAGGAAACTCCATAACAGGAGTATCCTAAATATCCATTGGGTTTTTTTTACACTTCTAATGCTATGGATTCCTTTGATTGACCACTAGTCTCTATTAAATTCTCTTGTGAAGCCTTTTGAGCCAACTTCTATGCTTGTTGTGCCTTTTCTAGAAAAGTACCATAATTAAAATCATTAAAGACCAATTCCATCCTTTTAAACTTGTCAGTGAGGTGCTTGTAAGGAATTTCATAGTAGGAATTCTAGGTAGAATCCCTATGCTCAACCTTAGCAAATTTCATCTAAATATTTTCTCTATCCTAGATAGCAGTAGGTGTTGGCATGTTCCTTATCACATCTTCCTTGAAATAGAAAGCATGAGGTCCATGCCTTGAGATTACCCTTTTTATCTTTTCTCAGTTAATGAGCCCTTCTGGATCAAACTTTTTGGTAGGGGCTACATTCATTCTCAGGATATTTATCATTATACCAAACACCTAATATGCTTCCTTTTCCAAGAAAATAAAATAATCAAAGGAGAAAGTTGATGCAATGATAGAGGCCTACTCAAATAATCTAAAATTCTCTACATCACTATGATCCATTTGCCACATTATCTCAGTGAAATCCAGCCTATCAGAAACAAGCTTAGGTAATATATGTGGCACCAAAGGAGTCCCATAGCACCCGATGACTATCCAATTATCATACAAATACCAATCTCCCCAAATGCACTGACAATCAGGGTCATCACCACATTCTCTTGGTCTTAACAATGCTTGAACTGTTTTATAAATTCGCTCAGTTGCCACCAACCCCATTTGTACCAAAATGCTATGTTTTATGGTGTTATTGTTGGATGTTTCTAATATTTGGTTGTCATTGATTTCAACGCTATTTTCATTAATGTCTTTGAGGTTGTATATGTAGAGGATATTGAGAAAATTGTAATAAAGAAAGTTGTAGGTTGTCAAGTTTAGTATGCCCAACATGCTAATGGCTTTCTTAGTATGTTGAAAATCAAATGTTTTGGACTAAAGTTTTTTTTTTGAGTATATCTAGTTTATCCATGTTAAGTTTCAAATATCTGCATGAAGATTCGATCGAGTTATGAGTATTTGTGTTCTGACAGTTTTTCTGTTGCTTCAATTGGTGTTCCTGAATGAAGATGATGTGATTCTAGTATTATGAAGTGTTGTAGATGCTTCTCTAGTGATTCATGATGTTTTTTGATGTTTCTAGATCATGTTTTATCTTTTTTTTACATCTGCATTGATCGATGTGCTCGCGATTGGATATTTTCTCTTGCATGTTCATGTTTTCCATGTTCTTGGCCGACAGGGTGGTTGTAGCATGTTGAGGATCTTTAAGGAATAATTTTTGAAGGTGTTTCATGTTTGATGATATTATTTTGGGTCCTCACTATGTTTTGGCTGATGGTGGTTGATTCAAATTGATAATCATTTATGTTTTGGGCTGACAGTTTGTATTCATTTTTTCATTTTATTGGAGCCGACTTGTAGATGGTGTTATTCTTGGTTGTGGATATATATGAGTGATTGTTTTATCATCTAGATGTGTGTAAGAAGTGTGTGAGCATGTTGTGAAGTTAAGTTTGTGAGTCATGTGTGTGAAAAAAGTTCAAATCATTCGAAGGGAGAAGTAAAGTGTGAAGAGAGAAGATTTTCTATGCTTAATTGAAACTGTAATCAAGCATGATCAGATGCTATCTTCTCAGTTCAATCTTGTGGATGTAATCCAAATATTTATGTTAGATAGTGAGTCTTCCTTGGGAATTAATCCTTGTTGTAATTGAGTAGTGAGCTCTAGGCAGTGCGCCTAAATGCATGTGCATTCCTATTTATTCCTTTATACTTTGAACAAGGTATAATCTTGTGGACTAACCTCCACCATGGTTTTTCCCCTAACAGGGTTTTCATGTAAAAATCTTGGTGTTATGTGTGTTTCTGATGTGTTGATGATTTATGCTTTCATGGTTATTAATCTTATCTGAGAATAGGGTTAATAAGTTTAATAAGTTTGAATTTTTGTGACAACTGATTCACCCCCCTCTCATTTGTCTGCCCTTGTGTTGCCAACAATTGGTATCAGAGAAGGTTCCTTGGAATAATTTTAACAGCTTAAGGTGATTTGGGATGGTGACATATAAGAATGATAGTCTGATATTTGATGGAACAAATTACTCTTTTTGGAAGACTCGAATGGAGTGTCATCTGAGATGCATTGGTGAATCTTTCTAGAACATTAAAAAGAATAGGTATGTTATTCCATAGAATGGTCCTTCTACTTCTGCTGAGATCAAATATGTTGAGTACAATATCAGGGCTAAGGAAGCATTGTTGAGTGCTCTAACTGATTCTGAGATGACAAATGTAATGGATTTGAAGACTACTTATGAGATCTAGAAAAAGCTAGAAACTTTGTAAGAAGGTGATGCACATGTGAAGATTGCTAAGCTACAAATTTTGAAAGGGAAATACGAAACATTGAAAATGGGTGAAGATGAGAACATTACTACTTTCATGCAAAGAGTGAATGAACTTGTGTGTAATATTAGATGTGTTTCTAGAACATTGGAAGAATAAATTTTTTTTGCTAAAATGCTCAAATCCTTTCCTTTTGCATACAAACACAAAGTTGCTTCTATTGAGGAGATCTAGACTGTGACAAATGTAACCAGAGACATGTTGATTGGTAAGCTTGTTGCTTTTGAGTTAAGTGAGTTTGGTGATACTCTTCCTAAGATAGAATCTACATTCAAATCTACCACCTTCGGAAGGGATAAGTAGAGATATGATCTGGTAGAAAGTTCTTCTAGAAAGGTGTTCAAGTATGAGGAAGAAATGAGAGATTGAAGAAGAAGAGAGAAAGCTAGATGAGATTGAAGCACTTCTTGTCAAGAGAGTACCCAAAGGAGAAGGTAAGTATAAAGGGAAATTTCTTCTTAAATGTTTTTCTTACAATAAGATAGGTCATTTTTCCTCAAATTGTCTCGAAAGAGTTCCTAATCCAAGACCTAACAAGCCCAAATTCCAAAGAAAATGTCATCATTCTGTTGATGAAGGTGTGACAGATGATGAATCTGATAAAGGAAATGAAAGTGAAGATGAATGGGTATTTATTGCTATCAAGTAAAATGATCCCATACCTACTGAATCTACTAGTTACATGAATGTGGAGAAAGCTCTAGCTACCAAAATTGAAGAAAAGGATGAATGGGTGATTGACGATGGCTGCTCTCATCACATGATAGGTGATAAAAGTAAATTTGTGAGTCTAGAAAAGTATGGTGGTGGTGTTGTAAGATTTGGTGATGATAGAGGTAGTGTAATCCATAGTAGAGGATCCATTTCTCTTGATGGTAAGATTAATACTGATTATGTTCTATATGTTGAAGGTTTGAAGCATAATATTTTAATTATTGGATAGATGGTTGACAAGGGATACAATATTCAATTCAAGGATGGAAAGTGTAGAATATTGGGAAGTTTCAGAAATGTGATTTTATCAAGTATAAAAACAAAAGGTAATATCTTTCACCTGAATGCTACTAGTAAAAGTTGTTTGATTTTTCAAGTTGATGAAAGTTGGTTGTGGCATAGGAGATTGTGTCATGAAAACTTTGACAATATTATCAAGATAAGTTCTATTCAAGCTTTGAGAGATCTTCCTAAGTTGGTAAAGCCTACTAATGCCATATACAAGGAATGTCAGTTGGGGAAGCGAACTAGAGTTTCATTTCAGAGCAAACAACATTGTTCAAATGAAGTATTGGAGCTTGTGTTTACTAATTTGTGTGGTCCTTCTAGAGTCAAAAATTTACAAGGAGATAGGTATTTCATGTTACTCATTGATGATTATTCTAGATTTATGTGGGTTGCTTTCTTAAGAGAAAAATATGAAGCTCTAGAGAAATTCAAGATTTTTAAGGCTAAGGTTGAGAAAGAGACAGGTCTGAAGATTAAATGTTTGAGATCAGATAGAGGCGGTTAATTCATTTCTAGTGAGTTTAATTATTTTTGTGAATGATGCAGAGCATCATAACCAAACACTCAACACCATAATTTATTCAAGGGATTTCAATCCCAAACAGAATTAGGAGAAGATCAAATATACAAACTTCAACATTTCATCTAATTTCCTCAAAAACAAACTCATTTCACTATCTTTACAACATTCTCCAAGTTCTATAGATTTCATCTAATTTTCCTCAAAACCACTACATTTATCATGACTGATTACAATAGTTAATTTATAGATTTGCAAAGTCACAACTCACCAAATTCACCATTCTTGACAACTTACATCATAAGGAAAAATACCACCATTCTCTAAATCTCACCTTAACCTATTACCAGATCTTCAAAGCACTGTAAAACATCATAAATTTGTCCATAGCATCTTACAAAATATTGTCCAAGTTAACTTTCATTAGCCACATGATTGCCCCAAAATATCTACAAACAAACACCATTAGAACACACAAGTCCAAACACCATACTGTAAAATTTTTCCTTCCATACCTTAACCAAGCATAGGCACAATTGTAACTTTATCCCATAAACAAGATTCAAGCATTTATGATCACTTATTTTCACTCTACATCAGATTTCCCATTTCTATGACATCAACGCATTATTTGCTAAATAGGATTCCATTCCCTAAAGTGGGTAAAACTCACAAACTAATGAAAATCCCAAGTACCAAACCATATTTAGAGACCACTTAATGTCCATATCAACAAAACAAAAGATTACAATGACTGTCTCAAAGAAATCTTCATATTCTCATACAGTGTGCCTAAAAAAGCTATTGGAATAGGCCTAGTTTATAAAGCATCCACCTTTTTTTCAACTCCAATTTGTCAAACAACCTCAAAAATTCTTTAATCATGTCATAAAACTCAATATCTCATCATTTTTTAGAATGGAGGAACTTAAAACCACACTGTTTTTCCAAACCCTTGTTTATAGGGTGAAATACACCAAAAAGAGAGAGGGTTTCATGAATATCACCCTTACAAACCTCATGCATTGCAGCCATCAGTTGAAACATGTCACAATATGTTTGGTAAAGCACTTGAATCCATTTTCTAGTCCATGCATGCATTATTTCTTCAAAACCCTTATTGGAACCTCCATTTTTAAGTAGGAAAACTCAAAATTTTTGCTTGAAATAGCAACATTACTTTATATCCTTGCTACCCCTGCACACACAAGCATATCTAAATTGAAAAGAAAATAAAATAAATCCATTCCATTGATCTAATAGCCCTATGTCGCTGGAATGGCCGTTAGATTTATATGGGAGTCTCAAATCTACTTGTAAAAGAACTATGCCTAGGTACTAAAAGTTGCTTTTAATACATTTTTTCCTTAAAAATTAACCTTCCAACTGCTTGAAATGATACTAAATCCTTATAATTTGTAAACACACAAAGAATCTGATGTGATATTATTGATCTATCAATGTAAAGATGAAAAGAATGGAGTAAGGTGCCGCTAACACAGGAAAACAGGGAATTTTTATTCAAAATTCTATTACAAGAATACAAGATTGCTCCTTTTCGTCGCCTCTCCAAGATTTTTAAAATTTTTCCAACTGATAAACACCCCTTCAACTACCTTGAATGACCTTACACTTTTCTCACACTTTTTTTTTCACATTTCTTCTTTTTATGTTTTTTTACATATTTTACAATATGACAATATTACTAGTTTTGCACTTTTCCTTTCCTTGACCACCTTAGACTTACTCATGACCTTAAATACATTAAATTTATCCTTTACATGGTTTTGAAACATTAATTTTGACTTGAACATTATAAATTCACATATTATCCTTTTGAAGGCATTCAATGTCCTGGGTGCTCCTGCACCATACAACCAACCAACAAAGCTTTCCAAGTCTCTTGGAAACACATGTTGCATCATCTTCAATTGTACCTGCAAAACAAAAACCAAATTGCCTTATTCTTTATGTGATTCATCTTCATTTGTCTTCATCTCTTTCACTTGTCTTCATCTTCACTTTTCTTTCTCTTGTCATCTCCTTTCTCCATCTCTATCTTCATCACTTTGCCTTGTACCTTTCTCAATCTTCATTATCAGGTTCTCAAACTAATTTCTCTTTCAAAAGGATAAATGACTGTCCTTTTTATCTCTTCTCCAACTCTTTGCTCAACCAAGGACATAGGACTATCCTTGCACACTTTCTTTGATCTTCTCAATCACCATTCATCTTCATCTTCTACTACTCCCATCAGTGGAGTATCCTTCAACAGGTTGCAACTCTTCAGTGCTTCTTTAGATAGGAATCCATTAGGTTCTAACTGCAACACAACTAAACTTGCCTCACCTAGGTGTCTCTACTTACTCTTGCCTAGTCTCTTGGAATTTCTCAATGTAGCTTAGATGGATAAGCACCTGCAACCAACCAACAATCTCAACCTTCTATAAACAACAATGTAATCATAAACAACTTTCCCAAAGCATCTTTAGGATTTGATACCAATTTGATGGAGAGCATCATAACCAAACACTCAACACCATCATTTCTTCAAGGGATTTCAATCCCAAACAGAATCAGGCAAAGATCAAATATACAAACTTTAGCTCACCTAATTTTCCTCAAAAACAAACTCATTTCACTATCTTTACAACATTCTCCAAGTTCTCAAACTCAAAACCACATAGTACTTCAAGAAATCACCGATATATTCATTCTTCAAGGAAAAATACAAACTAAACATTCTCCCTTATCAAACCATCAAACCATTGCATTTATCATGATTGATTACAATAGTTCATTTATAGATTTACAAACTCACAACTCACAAAATTCACCATTCCTGACAATTTACATCATAAGGAAAAACACCACCATTCTCTAAATCTCACCTTAACCTATTACTAAATCTTTAAATCACTGTAAAAAATCATACATTTTTCCATAGCATCCTTACAAAATACTGTCCTAGCATATCTTCATATAAACACCATTAGAACACATAATTCCAAACACCATACTATCAAAATCTTCCTTCCATACCTTAACCAAGCATAGGTACAATTGTAACTTCATCCCATAAACAAGATTTGAGCATTTATGATCACTTATTTTCATTCTACATTAGATTTCCCATTTCTATGACATCAAGGCATTATTTGCTAAATAGAATTCCATGCCCTAAAGCGGGTAAAACTCACAAATTTAATGCAAATACCAAGTACCAAACCATATTCAGGTACCACTTAATGTCCATATCAACAAATTAAAATCTTACAATGACTGTCTCAAAGAAATCTTTAGATTCTCATACTATACGCCTAAAAAGGCTACTAGAATAGGCCTATTTTATAAAGCATCCACCTTTTTTTCAACTCCAATTTGTCAAACAACCTCAAAAATTCTTTAATCATGTCATAAAACCCAAGTTCTCATCAATTTTCAAAGTGGAGGAACTTAAAACCACATTGTTTTTCCAAACCCTTATTTATAGGGTGAAATACACCAAAAAGAGAGAGGGTTTCATGAATATCACCCTTACAAACCTCATGCATTGTGGAAATCAATTGAAAAATGTTACAATATGCTTTCTAAAGAATTTGAATCCATTTTCCAATCCATGCATGCATTATTTCTTCAAAACCCTTATTGGAACCTCCATTTTCAAGTAGGAAAACTCAAAAATTTTGCTTGAAACAACAACATTACTTTATATCCTTGTTACCCCTGCACACAAAAGCATATCTACATTGAAAAGACAAAAAAATAAATTCATTCCACTGATATAATATCCCTACATCATTGGAATGGCCATTGGATTCTTATGGGACTCTCAAAACTACTTGTAAAAGAACTTTGTCTAGGTATTGAAAGTTGCTTTTAATACATTTGTTCTTTAAAAATGAGCCTTCTAACTACTTGAAATGAGACTAAGCCATTCTAATTTGTAAACACATAAATAATATGACTTGATATTATTGATCTATCAATGGAAAGATGAAAAAAATGGAGTAAGGTGCTGCTAACACAAGAAAATAGGGAATTTTTATTCAAAATTTTGTTACAAGAATACAAGATTGCTCCTTTTCCTCACCTCTCCAAGATTTTAATAACTTTTCCAACTGATAACCACCCCTTTGACTACCTTGAATGACCTTACACATGCCTCACACTTGTTTTTTCACATTTCTTCTTTTTATGTTTTTTACATATTTGACAATATGACAATATTACTAGTATTGCACTTTTCCCTTCCTTGACCACCTTAGACTTACTCATGACCTTAAATACATTAAGTTTAGCCTTTACATGGTTTTGAAACATAAATTTTGAATTGAACATTATAAATTCATATATTAGCCTTTTGAAGGCATTCAATGTCCTGGGTGCTCCTGCATCATACAACCAACCAACAAAGCTTTCCAAGTCTCCTGGAAACACATGTTGCATCATCTTCACTTGTACCTACAAAAAAAAAACAAATTTCCTTATTATTTTTCCTCTTCATCTTCATTTGTCTTCACATCTTTCACTTTTCTTAATCTTCACTTTGCTTTCTCTTGTAATCTCCTTTCTATATCTCTATCTTGATTGCTTTTCCTTGTACCTTTCCCAGTCTTCATTATCATGTTCTCAAACTAATTTCTCTTTCAAAAGGACACAAGACTATCATTTTCATCTCTTCTCCAACTCTTTGCTCAACCAAAGACATAATACTATCCTTGCACACTTTCTTTGATCTTATCAATCACTATTCATCTTCATCTTCCACTACTCCCATTAGTGGAGTATCGTATAATAGGCTGCAACTCTTCAGTGCTTCTTCAGACAAAAATACATTAGATTCTAACTATGACACAACTTATCTTGCCTCACCTAGGTGTCTCCATTTACTCTTCCCTAGTCTCTTGGACTTTCTTAATGTAGCTTAGATGGGTAAGCACCTATAGCCAATGAACAATATCAACCTTTTATCATCAAAAACTTAATCATAAACAACTTTCCCAAAGCATCTTCAGGATTTGATACCAATTTGATGCAGACCATCATAACCAAACACTCAACACCACCATTTCTTCAAGGGATTTCAATCCCAAACAGAATTAGGAGAAGATAAAATATACAAAATTCAACATTTCATCTAATTTTCCTAAAAAAAAAACTCATTTCACTATCTTTACAACATTCTTCAAGTTCTCAAACTCATAAACACGTAGTACTTCAAGCAATCACTGATATATTCATTCTTCAAGGAAAAAGACAAACTAAACATTTTCCCCTATCAAACCATCAAACCACTGCATTTATCATGATTGATTACAATAGTTAATTTATAGATTTACAAACTCACAACTCACCAAATTCACCATTCTTGACAGCTTACATCATAAGGAAAAAGACCACCATTCTCTAAGTCTCGCCTTAACCTATTACTAGATCTTCAAAGAACTGTAAAACATCATAAATTTGTCCATAGCATCCTTACAAAATACTATCCAAGTTAACTTTCATCAGTCATATGACTGTCCTACCATATCTGCATACAAACACCATTAGAACACACAAGTCCAAACACCAGATTGTCAAACTTTTCCTTCCATACCTTAACCAAGCATAGATACAACTGTAACTTCATCCCATAAAGAAGATTCAAGAATTTATGATCACTTATTTTCACTATACATCAAATTTCCCATTTCTATGAAATCAAGGCATTATTTTCTAAATAGGACTCCATGCCCTAAAGTGGGTAAAATTCACAAATATAATGCAAATCCCAAGTACCAAACCATATTTAGAGATCACTTAGTGTCCATATCAACAAATTAAAATCTTACAATGACTGTCTGAAATAAATCTTTAGATTCTTAGACTGTGCGCCTAAAAGGCTACTAGAATAGGCCTATTTTATAAAGCATCCACCTTTTTTTCAACTTCAATTTGTCAAACAACCTCAAAAATTCTTTAATCATGTCATAAAACTCAAGATCTCATCATTTTTCAGAGTGGAGGAACTTAAAACCATATTGTTTTTCCAAACCCTTGTTTATAGGGTGAAATACACCAAAAAGAGAGGGTTTCATGAATATCACCCTTACAAACCTCATGCATTGTAGCCATTAGCTTAAAAATGTCACAATATGTTTGGTAAAGCACTTGAATCCATTTTCTAGTCCATGCATGCATTATTTCTTCAAAACACTTATTGGAACCTCCATTTTCAAGTAGGAAAACTCAAAAAAAATTCTTGAAACAACAACATTACTTTATATCCTTGTTACCCCTGCACACACAAGAATATCTACATTGAAAAGACAAAAAAATAAAATAATTCCACCAATATAATATCCCTACATCATTGGAATGACCTTTAGATTCTTATGGGACTCTCAAAACTGGTTGTAAAAGAACTCTGCCCAGGTACTGAAAGTTGCTTTTAATACATTTGTTCTTTAAAATTAACCTTCTAACTACCTGAAACGAGACTAACTCCTTCTAATTTGTAAACACACAAAGAATCTGACTTTATATTATTGATCTATCAATGCAAAGATGAAAAGAATGGAGTAAGGTGCTACTAACAGAGGAAAACATGGATTTTTTATTCAAAATTCTATTACAAGAATACAAGATTGCTCCTTTTCCTCGCCTCTCCAAGATTTTTATAACTTTTCCAACTAATAACCACCCCTTCAAATACCTTGAATGACCTTACACTTTCCTCGCACTTTTTTTTCACATTTCTTCTTTTTATGGTTTTTACATATTTGACATATGACAATATTACTAGTTTTGCACTTTTCCTTTCCTTGACCACCTTAACTTACTCATGACCTTAAATACATATTATTTAGCCTTTACATGGTTTTGACACATGAATTTTGACTTGAACATTATAAATTCACATATTATCCTTTTGAAGGCATTCAATGTCCTAGGTGCTCCTGCACTAATGAAGAACATGGGATAAAGTGACAATTACCTACCCCGCGGACCCCTCAGCAAAATGGAGTTGTGGAAAGGAAGAAAAAGATAGTTCTAGATGCTACTAGGACTATGATGCTTGAAGGAAATATCCCTCATATCTACTAGAGAGAAGCTATGAGTATTGTTGTATACACTCTCAATCGGGTACATATCATAGGTGATACCAGTAAGACCCCTTATGAACTATTGTTTGGTCATAAGCGTACTGTTAGATACTTCAAAATATTTGGGAGTAACTTCCATATCAAAAGAGATGAGGATATGGGAAAGTTTGATGCTATGAGTGATGAAGGTATCTTTCTTGGTTATTCTACTAAAAGTAAAGCCTGTCGGTGCTTCAACAAGAGATTGAGGAAAGTAGTTGAAAGTGCAAATGTCAAGGTTGATGAAGACATAGTTAAACCATTTAGAACCTATGGATATGATTTAGAGGATCAAAATGTGAATTCAGTTCAAACTCAAAATCAAGTGTAGATCATTTCAATGAATCGGGAAAGCCAAGAGGAAGGAAGTAGTGAAAGTATTGAAGTGAGAACACAGGAGCCTAAAGTTCAAGCACATTCCAAAACTCCGAGGTATGTAAGACTGAATCATTTAGAAGATCAGCTTATAGGTGATAAGAACAAAGATGTTCAAACTAGGAGAATAATTGCAGAAGAATACTGTTTGATTTCAAAGATTGAGCCTAGTAATGCCAATGAAGCATGCAAAGATGAACATTGGATGGAAGCAATGAAAGAAGAACTATTGTAAATTGAGAACAATGATACATGGATTCTTGTTCCTAGACTTAAGGACAAAAATGCGATTGGAACTAAATGGGTTTTTCAAAAAAAACTTAATGGGCCAAGTGAAGTTATTAGAAAAAAAGCAAGAATGGTGTGTAAAGGTTATTCACAAATGGAAGGAATTGAATTTGAAGAAACATTTTCTCGTATTGCTAGAATCGAAGCTGTGAGATTATTTCTTGCTTATTTTGCTTACAAAAAATTCAAAGTTTATCAGATGGATGTCAAGTTAGCCTTTCTAAATGGTGAACTGGAAGAAGTGTATATTGAGCAACCTGATGGATTTCAATTGACTGATCAAGGAGATATGGTTTATTGGTTGAAGAAAGCCTTGTATGGACTTAAGCAAGCCCCTAGAGCATGGTATGCTAGATTGGATAAGTATTTGTTGAAACTTGGATTTAATAAAGGTACTGTTGATAGTAATATGTATTTCAAGATTGATCATGATAAAGATTTGATTGTTGAAGTCTTTGTTGATATCATTTTTGGAGGAGATGATATTTTGTGCATGAAGTTTATTGATGAGATGCAAAGTGAGTTTGAGATGTCTGTGATTGGAGAACTGAAATTCTTTTTAGGATTGCAAATTACTTAGCTAGACAAAGAGATCTTTATATCTCAGTCCAAGTATGTGAAGGAATTTCTAAAGAAGTTTGGTATGGAAGATTCAAAACTAGTTGGTACACCTATGGTGATTGGATGTAAGTTGACACAAGATTGTGAATCTTTGAAAGCAAACCAGACTAGATACAAATCCAAGATTGGTGGATTGCTTTATTTGACTCAAACTCTACCTGATATCATGAATGTTGTATGCATTGTTGCAAGATTTCAAGCTGATCCTAAGGAATCTCATGTGACTGTTGTGAAGAGGATTTTTAGATACTTGAAGGGGAAGTTGACTTTGGCCTATCGTATCCTCAAGAAGATGACTTTACTTTGAGTGCTTTTACTGATGTTGATTGGGTAGGGGATGTGAATGACATAAAGAGTACCAGTCGTGGTACATTTTTCATGGGTAAGAAGTTGATTTCATGGTTAGGTAAGAAGCAAAATGCCACTTCTTTATGAACTATAGAGGTAGAATACATTACTGCTGCTAACAATTGTACTCAATTATTGTGGATGAAGCAAGTGTTGAAAGATATCATAGTTGTGTATGATGAACCTATTGCTATATTATGTAATAATTCAAGTTCAATTAACATTTCTAAGAATTTGGTGTTGCATTCAAAAACCAAGCATATATCTATCAAGTTTCACTCTTTGAGAGAGAAGGTGAGTGACAAGGAAGTCAGATTGGAGTATGTACCTACTAAGGAACAGATTGCAAACATCTTTACTAATCCTTTTCCTAAGGATACTTTTGAGTATCTCAAAGGGAAGCTTGGCGTGACTACCCCTCCTAATCAGAACTAAGATGCAACTCATTGCATCAGTCCATGCATTTGATATTCATATCTTGATCTAGATTGATGTTGTGGTGGTTACTACTCAGGGGGAGTAGTCAGATGTTCATAAATGTGTTTCAAAGCTTGTGTGAGAAGATAATGCTTATATTTTTCATTGATGTCAAAGGGAGAGAAGAGTCATGTGAAAGAGTTGGGGAGAATAGTCAAAACTTAAGGGGGAGAAAGTGCCAAGAGAAAGTTGGGTTGATGGTGTTTTTCACATCATGTGTTACCATCAATGCCAAAGGGGGAGATTGTTGGATTTTTATGATATGTTGTTGTCATTGATGTCAACACTATTGGCATTAATGTCTTTGAGGTTGTATGTGTCAAGGATATTGAGAAAATTGTAATAAAGAAAGTTGCAGGTTGTCAAGTTCAGTATGGCCAACATGCTAATGGCTCACTTAGTATGTTGATTATGAAAGGTTGTGGACTAAAGGGTTTTTTTTCAAGTATATCTAGTTTATCCACATTAAGTTTCAAAGATCCACATGAAGATTTGATCGAGTTATGAGTAACTGTGTTCTGATAGTTTTTCTATTGCTTTCATTGGTGTTCCTAAATGAAGATGATGTGATTCTGGTAATGTGAAGTGTTGTGGATGCTTTTGTGGTGATTCATAATGTTTTTGGATGTTTCTAGATCATGTTCTATGTTTTTTGTACATCCTCATTGATCGATGTGATTACGATTGGAGATTTTCTCTTGCATGTTAATGTTTTTCATGTTCTTGGCCAACAGGGTGATTGTAGCATGTTGAGGATCCTTGAGGAATAATTTTTGAAGGTTTTTCATGTTCGAGGGTATTATTTTGGGTCCTCACTATGATGTGGCTGACAGTGGTTTATTCTCATTGATAATCATTTATGTTTTGGGCCAACAATTTGTATTCATTTATTTTATTTTATTGGAGTTGACTTGTAGATGATGTTATTCTTGGTTGCATATATATATGAGCAATTTTTTTATCATTTGGATGTGTGTAAGAAATGTGTGAGCATGTTGTGAGGCAAAGTATGTGAGTCCTATGTGCAAACAAAGTTCAAATCATTCAAAGGGAGAAGTAAAGTGTGAAGAGTGAGCATATTTTCTATGCTTAACTAGAACTATAATTAGGCATGATTAGATGTTATTTTCATAGTTCAATCTTGTGGATGTAATCCAAATCTTTTTGTAAGATAGTGAGTCTTCTTTGGGCAGTATGCCTTGTTGTAATTGAGCAGTGAGCTCTAGGCAGTGTGCCTGAATGTATGTGCATTCCCATTTATTCCTTTATACTTTTAACAAGGTATAATCTTGTGGACTAACCTCCACCATGGTTTTTCCCCTAATAGGGTTTCCACATAAAAATATTGGTGTTATGTGTGTTTTTGATGTGTTGATGATTTATGATTTTATGGTTATTAATCTTATCTTAGAATAAGGTTAATAAGTTTAATAAGTTTGAATTTCTATGACAACTAATTCATGCCCCCTCTTAGTTGTCTACCCTTATGTTGCCAATAGTTACAAAATCCAACATAATTTGAATTTTGGCAATGTAAATCCTAGATGTATGTCCACATTTGGATAGGCAATCTATTACCCCTTTCATTCACTTGTTTTAGTTTCATGGCTTGACCAAAAAATTCCCTTCCATGGTACAATAGCATATGCATCAGTAATGAAAAATGTTTGAATGTCAATGGGGTTCTCCTTTCCTTCAACCTCATCAAATCAAAGTGTAACTACTTAGCAACTCTATTGGCATAGTCAAACCATGTGTGCTTGTTCTTATGTTGAATATCCATGAACATAACTAACAAGGATGTCATTATCCTTCCATCACATTTCACCCCAAACACTTGATACAACACAAAGTATGTGTATCCTAAATAATCTAAAAATTCTTCACAATCCAGTGGTTCAACTTTTTTGAGTGCAAGTACATAAACCTTCTCTAGTCTATTCTCTGGTAGTTCACCTCTTTGGAACCCAACCCTATGTTCAACATATTCCTTTTGCAGCCTTTCCATTCTAATCTTTTCACTAGTGTTAGGTTTCATTCTAAAAACCTCCATGACTTTACTTTACTTTACTTTAATTCCAAAATGATTTTTCCCTCAGTATCTATGATTAACCTATCTACATTATCATACTTGTCTATGAAGTGAAATATTAAATCTACCTCAACAAAAACATTAGGGACAACCAATTTCCCCAAATCAAAACTCTAGACATTTTTATGAGGATACCGAGCATCTCTTCTTGTGAAAGCATACAAAAATAACTCCCATCTAGGTTTTGGCATGGTAATGTCACCAATTCCAACTGGAAGGTCCTTGAAATTGGTGGTTAATATTCCTTCTCCTGTAGCCTTCCTATCACTTGCCTTAACATCTGGTGGTTGGAACTTGTCCATGAAATGGGTATAATCTTTTGGTTGGCCCTTTTTCTTCTCAGTCCCTTCAGATGTTTGGGATGAGTCATGGGAGACCTATTTTTCTTCTTGGGTATGGGTTTTGAAGATGATGACTCACCAGGTTGACTCATCTTTGTTTCTTTAGGGCTTTCAAGTTTGAAACTAAACTAGGCTGGGAATTGATATCCTATTTTGACAGCTTAAACTCAAATTTAAATAAAATTCTACCCTTTTTCTTTGACCCCAATTAGAAAACTATACTTAATCAAGAGAAACCAAGAACCCTAATTTACCTTTGAAAACCACCTAGACATTTTGATTCAATATACCAGTTCATACAAAATAACAAGAAAAACTAATGGAATTTGATGAGGTCTTACCTAGGAGAAACTCCTCTATAAATTTATTTAGCCTCATCTCTAGTCGCTCTGAACTCTTCCTTAGCTCCTCAAATGTCAGAATGAGTGAAAAATGAAAATACAAACCTTTTTGCATGAATTCGGTAGAGTACATTCACCATTAATGGCACAAGAAGGTTTACATGAGTGAACAATAAATCCATCAGTTGGCCATTCCCATTTGAATTCGAGCCATTGATTTACTCATGTGGAAATTCCATCCAACGACTCACATCATTCAATAATCTCCACGAGGCCCTACCAGTGATTTGATACATACTTTGATGAGTTAAGGAGCTACCACTCATACCTATCCATATTCCATGAGTATCACTCATCACGTCTTCCAATTTTTCATTGGGGGATCATTAAGCGATGGCTTAGAATCCAATGATGAGATATTAGCCATTGATTTCGATCATGAGAGGATCTTAGTCAGAGACCAAAATTCCATCGCTCATCGTACCTTTGCTTTTCATCAAGCAATATTAACCCATGATAGACCAAGCTCTCACAATGGGGAGAAACTCCACCCATTGGTAGTCACATGTTCCCTTTTGGATATCATGAGATAACTGAAGATAGTGATAAAGCCATTGATGGGTTAAAAACTTAATCACATCGCTCATTGGGAGTTGCTTTCTAGTGGTAGCAATGAAACACACAATGGGTGATGAACCAAGTGTGGTATGAAAAATTGTGTATTGCTCATTCCAAGATGGAGATGGGATATTATGAAGTAACACACGATGAGTGATGAACCTCCCATGACACACTTAAGTAATGTTAAAAGGCACATGGGTATAAATTGTTTTAAAAGGGGAACTTCCTAGGCATGACAGATGACCAAGGTGTTGGGGCTGGTTGAACAATGACAATAAAGACCATAAGAAGCCACTTAATTAATGGGTAACCTAATGCAACCAATAAATGCAAGAACATAAGGAAAAGGATAACCAAGGTGGAAAGTATATAAAACTCTTAAACCCTAGACCCTAATGGCAACAGGATGTAAGCAACCATAAATATAACCATGAAACCAATGGAACCATGAAATTTTTTTAGGGTTCCACCATACCCCTCAAGGGGTATTCCCAAGACATGATCCCTATCACTTTAAAATACATAATATTTTTAATATTAGTTTTTAGTCTTCTCCCAGTCCACATACTTTAATGGTATGCTTTTATTGTCACCTAAAATCATTGACTTCCCTAACCAATGGTATGGGTTAGGGTTTCTCTTACCCAAAAACCACTATTTATCAAAGGAACACATTTTTACATGTTGGTTGTAGCAATAAAGAAAAAATATGGCCTAAAATGCCAAAATCAACCGAAAGGGTCTCCACAATTATTAGATTGAATCCAATTTCTTCACAATTTTTTTTATCCAAAATATGCATATTTGAAGAAAATAAAAGATGTTAACTCACACATATTACATTTAAAATGGTGGATATGATTTTTATTCTCATTTTTTTTATGTCATCCCATGTTAACATCTACAACATTTTTCCAAAGCTTCTCCATGTTATTCTAGTTCAAACATAGAGGCATCATTAATATACCAATAAATTTCAATTTTAAGTAGAGTTCCTCCATGATGTACACAAAGTTACGCAAGTAAAAATTTCTTGGAAAATTTCATACTATTTCAATCATGAAACATTATGTGTAGATGGTGTTGGGTAGGTGATGATGAATTTTCACATTCCATCTACATTTCTATCATCCAAAGACTTTCTTAAGTGATTTGGGTACTAGAATGATGGATCTACATACACTAATTAGATTTTCATCCAAATAGTTGTTCATTGAACTAATTTTTGAGTCTAGAAAAGTTTATAGAGTGTTTTAGGTAATACAAGTTTGAACATCTATACCATAAATTAAGGAATATGCTTTATAATAGTATATGGAAGGTTTTGTAATGTATATTCTTGTAACTACATGTTTCCATGGTTGTTTTTTAAGATTCAAGGATATTGTAATCATAGTTATGTATTTCTTCTTGCAACACTTTATGGCATGAATATAATGATGGTTTGGTGCATGTATGAAAAAATTTATGTATCACAAATACCTTTTTAATAACCATTCATTTATTTCATTTGGGTCTTTTGTAGTTTTAGTTACAGATTATTAAATATGTCGGTTGCACAAAATATAAATATGTGACTATATGAAAATGCAATCAATATTATGTTGATATTGGATAAGATTTATATCACTCCTATTTGTTGGTCATAACATTGGTTCCTAATGGATTAGGTACCAATCCACATTGGTGAGGATAAAACCTCCATATTCTAATCAACACTCATCCTTGCTATCTTTAGTATTAGATAAGGTTTATGTATACAATTAATGGTTTAAGTATAATCCACTCATCTTTATTGGAACAATTGCAATCCATTTCATGGGTGGTTCTCTAGAAAGTTAGTAGAAAGATTTTCTTTTACCATTCTATAGCAATAGAAAAAGTATCCCTTCTACTTTTCCCTTGCTTGTTTAGTCCCTCCTTGTGAACTAGGCTTAATGGTTCCTTGAATTAGTCTTGTAATCTGCTTAACATGCTCACATTAGGTCTTGGGCCCTTATGAACGAATGAATTTAAATGGTACCTTGCTAAAGTGTTGTGAAGTATTGTAACACACTTTCACACTTTTCTAAGGTTGTCATTAATAATTGGGATTTCTTATGCTTTAATTGGCCTTATTTTACACACACAAGCCTCATTTAATGTATATTTTCAAGGATAATCCTGACACAAATCATTAGTCAATCATAATTTATGTGTTTTCAGCTTGTGTGGCCTAGATTTTGTGATCTAGGACTCATTTCCCACCTTGGGAAAATGAGTCCCAACTAGATTTTTGGGTCCTAAACCTGGTTTCACACCTTTCTAAGCATTTTTAAAAATGGTCCCAAAAATTATGCTTGGTAGGACTCATTCACCACCTTGGGTGAATGAGTCCCGTGTGGCCCAAAATCAAAATCAATTCAAAATTTTGGTGGGATTTTATCCTCCTAGATCTAATGTCAACTTGTAGTGTTGTAATTTCTAGAATTTTTGCATAATTTAGTATAAATAAAAGGTTCTTTCACTCATGCTAACCCCAAGAATTCAAGTATTCATCCTTATAACAAGTTTGAGTTCACAAGTGCATTCAACTATTTACAAGAGAATTCAAGGGAAGATTATCAAGCATTTTAGAGCAACATTCAAGTATCAATCATCATGTTAAGGAATTCATGCATCATGTTTATTTTTGAGCTAACAATTGTGATGTAGGGTTTTATGAATCAAGTAATCATTTCATTCAAGATATATCACCTTCAAGCAAGAGTCAAGGTCTACATCCATTGGATCCATCTCACACATGTTTGCAACACTTCATTAATATAGTTTGGTGAGTTGAAACATCATATCTTGTTTATTCATCATTCTCCATTCCTATTTTATTTTGTTTCAAGGTTTAATTACCAGAATGGGGTTTGAACAAGGAAAAACCCTATCCACTAACCCAACAAAATTTTCCCCTCCTTTGAGTGTGATTTACAGGTCTAGGTTGCAAATTTCCTAAGAAGAAAGATTGGAGGAAAGTTTTCAAATCATTCAAAGTTGTCAAAGTTGTCATCAAGCCTTGGAGAACATTGGAGAACACATATAGGTTGCAAATTAGGTTTTGGATTCAGAAACCAATCAGGAAGAATAGAGCAGCAAGAGAAGAGTAGGATTAGACTTTGAAGCTTCATAAAACCCTAAATGGTTTGATTCACCACTTCTGGTGAATGAGTCCCAGTTTCATCCAAAATTCAGCATTAAAGTCAAATTTTCTAGTCTTCCAGGCCTCCATCCATTCATCTCCAAATTTCCAGGTGCACACAATCCCTTTTGTAGCTTTTTGTGTTGTTTCATTCACATTTCTAGGTCATTTAGTGAAGCATTTCATTGAATTAGGGTTTTGCGTTATACTTTGCATTGCATTTGTCTTTCCAAGTTCTTAGTTGGTGGTGAAACCCTTATTAGTTTACATTCAGCTGATAGGACAACCCTATTGCAAGACCTCTTTCTCCTTTGCATTGAGATCTCTAGGGTTATCCTTGAGTGGAATATCTTGAAGGTGGGTGTGCTCTATGTCCTAAACCATATGATAGCACTTAATAGAGGTTCCACATTCAATTTGATGTAATGATTCACCAACTCCTGACTTGGAGAAGCTTACCTTTGAGATATCCTAAAGTAATATGTGCAACTCAATATTATATATATAACTCAAGGGAAACCTGAAATACACACCACTATCCTAATAAATATTGTACTTAGGAATTTTCTTTCTCTAGATCAAAGCCTTGCTTTCTTCAACCATTTTTGATGTTTTGCACAATGGAAGTCTAGAATGGTAGGGTTTTGAATTTGTGCTTTCTCTGGCTTTTGGTGTCCATACTTTTGTTGAATGGTGCAAATTGCCATAGTAGTAAAAAGAAGCTTCCAAATCCCTTTAGGAATCTTGTTTTGTATTTTTATGATATTATTTACAATGGTAAAAATTTCCATAATAAAAAATCTTCCCTTGTTGCAACCCCTAAAGGACCTAATCTCACCATTATGACTGGCAATAAGCATTTTGGAAATCTTGTTATATTTGATGATCCTATCACTTTGGATAATAATATGCGCTCTCCTCCAGTGGGAAGAGATTATGGATTTTATTTCTATGACATGAAGAATAAATTGAGTGCCTATCTTGGCTTCACATTTGTGTTGATCTCAATAGGTTATAAGGGCACCATTAGTTTCAATGGAGTAGATCCAATTCTGGTAAAATACAATGATATAAACAATGTACTCTAATTATTTTTGAATTACAAATCAGGGAATAAGGCTTGTGTTGTTGTATTAGGGTATGTGCAGGATCATGATGGGCCAAAAAGTGGCAATATTATGGGTATTTGTAGGGTATGTGGCTGACGACTTTTTTTTTACCCAAAATTGATGAAACGAAAAGGATTTTTAGAGGAGATTCTCAGCTTTCCACCAATATAAATTATTCTTTAATTTTAATTTAATAAATAATTATTATTTATTTTCTATTAGAATTACGACTAAAGTCTTGATCGATAGGCTGATTGAAAAACATCTATAACTTTCAAACAGTGTCACATTTTTTGAATCTGAAACATGCATCACATTCTATGCTTCACATACTATAGGATTAAAAAATAAAAAAATAAATTTCATGAAGTTTTGACCAAGTTAAGGTGGTCGACATGTTTTATATTTTTAAAAGTTGTAATAAAAATTCATAATTAATTATTTACATGGAAAAAATTACAAAAAATATGCATCACATCCGGACATGAGTCATCTACTTATATATAAAAAATTATAAAAAAATATTATCATTTTATTATGGTTAGGGTGGCTAGACAGACACCTACTTCTTATTTTTTCACTGAAATTTAAGTACTACTGCATTAAAATTTCAAATTTTCACGAAATAGATTTTATTTATTTTTAAATAAACCTAGTAGTTTAGAAACTACATTCAATTTTATACAAATTCTATTCTTACATATTTTTGAAATAATATAGATAACTTATTCAAATTTTTACGTCAAGTTGCCTAACACTGATTTTTCTGAATTTTTTGCCACTTAAGGGCCTATTTTTTCCATGATGATCCTGCACATACCCATTATGTTACACATTGTAGTTTGATTATGAATATGTGTAACATTATCATTTAATTAGTAATATTATTCATAATAAATAATTTGATATAATTAATAGTAATAGTTTTTAAAATAATTAAATAAAATTAGAATAAGACTTTGTAAAAGTGAAAATGTTTTTTAATTTAGTTTTGTATTTGATTTTGTTCATTAATTTGATATGTTGATATAGTCATAACTAGTGGATTTTGTATAATATCAAATCCAAATATTTAGCATTATTTGTACTTGATTCTATGCTTAGGGGAAAGGAGTCACTAGCCACCCACCCTAACTTCGTGCACCCTAAGCTCCTAAATGGTACATTGGATATCCATGAATTTTTTGGGTTTCTTCCTATGTGGCTTAAGATATTAAAGCTATTGTTTCATCCTTTGAATAGTTACAATGAACACAGGACAACTTGTTATGTGCACAAAGGTAAAAAAAATGGTCATTTAGAAGTGATGCCTGATAATAATTCATAGATGCCTCAATAACCATACGCTACAACTACCAAAATGTTTATGCAATTGATCCAATACCTATGCACAAATACCCCACTAATCATGCGTTATGGGTACCAATAAACTTAGAGAAATTAAAGATTTAGATTTTAATTACTGAGTGTAGAAGTGGATGACTATTATACATATGGATTTTTTAGTGGGATTTTAATTTTATGTATTAATGAAAGGTTAGGTATGTGGGTAGCTACTAGGTCTTTTCCCAATCTAATTAGATTATTTGTCTAATTCTAATCTCTTATTGATGGCGAACAAAGTTTAAGTACCTAGTAATAAGCTTTCTTGCATGCATAAGAAAAAGTGGAGTTAGAGTAGACACATACATGTGCATCGATATTTAAATTTAATAATAATATAAAATTTTCACAAAGTTAGCCTCTCACTATCATTTTCATGCGCAATGTTACACAACAATTTAGATTAACAAGTAAATAGAATTTGAGTTGTGATTGTTAGTTTTAATTAGAATGTTTTAAAATGTGATGGCTAGTTTTAAGAATTAGGTATTTATGGAGTTATTTTAATTTTTTTTAAATTAAATAGTTATGGTAGTTATTTTAAATAATTAATTTGAAGAGGAAAACATAATGAATTAATTAAATAATTAAAAGTTATTCAATTAATGTGGATGAGAGAAATTGACAAATTAATTAAATATTTAAAAACTAATTTAATTAGCATGGATGAGAGAAAATGATGAATAGAGTGTTAGCTTAATCAAATAAATGAAATTATTTAATTAATATTTGATGAGAAATGAGAGATGATGAGAAAAATGCATTACTCATTTTAAATCATCTACACTTATTATTTTACCTATTTCATTAATGATTTGAACGAAAAAAATCTATATTTTATGTCTCTTCCTCCTCTTGAGATAGCTAATGTGACTATTATACTACACATGCATGCTTCTCCTATGGTTGAGGTTTCAATTCTCATGAGTGCTTAGAGGTTTAAGTAAATTTATGTGAGTTAGTTTTTTAATGTAGTAATCATTACTCTACTAAATATAGCCAAATTATTTGTTATACCAAATGGAATAATTATATATACATGAATGAGCCCCATTTAGTGTTGGGATTGATGCCTCAATCTCACAGGCTAAAACTTCTGAGAAAGCATGGTCGCTGTGACATTCATGTTGTCTGGCCGATCTGCTAGTTTCATGAACTGTCACTGTGACCTCCTGAATGTCTTGGTGATCGACATCTGAAACCTTCAGCATAACTTGGATAGTCGGAATGATGTCTCGGCGATGATAGGAAGTCTTCCCGATATCGGCGAGACTTTTGGTTTGTCTGGCCGATGTGATAATTGACATGGCTTGCTCCTATTGATATGAAGTCTTGGCGATTGGGAGATGTCTGGCCGACTAATGTTTTCAGGGAGACCCTTGGCCGAAAGGATTGCTTCGGTGTGATGTCTCATCGATAATGGTAAGTCTTGCCAATGGGTATACCTTGGTGCTTTCGTAGTAACAAAAGCCTTCAGTGTGAAGTTTTGGCGACTTGGAAAGTCACGCCGATAGTCTTTGGGATGACATGTGATGCTTGATGTAAAGTCTTGGTGAAAGAAGATTGTCTTGCCGACTCGGTATGACATGGTGTGCTCAGTGTGATGTCTTGGCGAAAGATGAATGTCTTTCCGACTATCGAGCACTTCGGTGTGACTTGAAGGCATCAGTATGATGTCTTGGCAAAGAGTGATTGTCTTGCCGATGAGAATCTTGATGTCGGTATGACCTCTCAGCGAAAGCGATAAGTCTTGCCGACTGTTGTTTGGTGTTCGGTATGACTTGAAGGCTCAGTGTAACCTCTTGGTGATAGCGGTATGTCTTGCCAACTGATGAACATTTCAGAGTGACCCTTGAACTTCGATATGATGTCTCATTGAATGGCGATTGTCTCGCCGATGAGAATGTTGAGGTCGATGTGAGTTGGAAACTTCGGTATGATGTCTTAGCAAAAGATGATAGTCTTGTCGATGGAAAAGCTAACATCTATGTGACTTTGGAGCTTTAGTATGATGTCTCACTGATAGTGATAGGTCTTGGCGATAGCGGTACATGTGATGGATATCAGTAAGATGTCTTGGCGACAAGGGGAAGTCTGAGCGACAACTTGTGAACTTAGTGTAACATCTTGTCGATGGGGACAAATCTTGGCAATATCGAATGCTAGTTGTGTTGGCATCGGGGAGACACAGTTAGTGTCTCACCGACATGCCAACATAGGTTGAACGCCCTTGACCATTTGAAGAACTATCCTACGTGGTGTGACCTGGACGTATTATCTTCTGTGCAAGGAAGTGGAAACATCTACGATGATGAGCTAGATGATTTGATCATTGTGATCCGACAGTTAGAATCAAACCGTTTCATAGAGGTTGTTGACAACAAATGTATTTTTGTATGCATTGGACGTTCTGTACAAAAGGTTGGGTCGAAGAACCAGAGAGAACAAGAGAAGAAGAGAGAGAGTTGAGTGGATGGCTGAAAGGCCGAGGCCATGAGGCCGAAGTAGAGGCAGGGTTATGCTTTCGAACTCTCTCCTGTGTACTAAATGATCAGTTGCTACCAGTTGTATCCAGAATGAATAAGATGTAATCTCTAAAAAGGCTATGAGCCTAAAATTGTATTGTAACTGTTTGTTGCTGAATAATACAATGGATCGATCTTTGGAGTGTGGGGTTTTTTATCCGAAAGGATTTTCCCCACGTAAATCTTTGTGTTATGTTGTTTGTCTCATCTTTCATGTTTGTATTGGTTCTGTTAGAGAATATGTTAATGCATGTTGTTGAATTTACATGTGCTTCTCTCAAAAGGATCAATGTGGGAAATAAATTGTGTTTGTTCCACTTTAGGACATAGTTGTACATGTCTTTGAGGCAACCTAATGGAAATGAAAGTTACCAAAGGCACTACTATTTGGAGTTTTCATTAGATGTGCTCCATTTATTTTCTTACAAGTGGTATTAGAGCCATGTTTTGGTTGCTGGTTATGGGTATTTCTCCTGTGAAGATTTCTTAGTTTGTTTGGCTGGAGGAAATCTAGAGGAATCGTTTGGTGTATTGATCCTTTGATGAGTGGAAGTCTTGTGATATTCGAAGACAACATGCAACTTGAAGGATGGTGGAGATGGAGAAGGGAGTTGATCATGTTGTTTTGTTGTGATTTGTATCTCCTGGATGGTAGCGGTATAACCTTGGTGTATGAGGTGGATTTCTTTTCTCTGTGGCTATGTAGCAATAAAGCTTTCATATTGGGTGTCTGTCTGAGAGGCTCCTTGATGATATGGAGAAGCCTAGGTTGTTTCTCAGCCATGGAAGAGAGTGCTTATGCTAGGTGGTGTTCCTTGGTGTTGAAAGGCATGGTTTCCTATTAACCTCGAATACATAAAGGATATGGAGTTAATCATTAGATGATTTGCAAGCTTCTAAAATAGCCTTTCTCTCTTTCTTGGATGCATGTACATGTTGGTGGTTTAGATTTGGCTTGAAAGGGGCCCGAATTTTTTGAACTATTGTTTCCTTTTTAAGGATGTTTTGTACTTGCATGGCTCTATGGTTTTGTAGGTTTTACACGGTTAAGAAAAACTTGTGGTTATGTGGAGTTGCTATTAAGCTATTGTCTAGACCCTGGCTTTCGGGGTGTTGCTAGTTGAGATAGTTGCAGTTCTACAAGCATGCTTTGTGCATGGTTTGAGAAGGTGTTATTTCTTCTCTGCATGGGAGTGTTGGTACGTAATTTGTCACTCAGCATTCTTGTGGTGGTGCTTGGGGGTTCCTTGATTATGGTGCTTGGTGTGGACATGATTGGCAAATCAGGTTTGGTATGATCTGGTGTTTGAGTCATGTTGTTTACATGGTTATTCTCTTTGATATCTCAGTTTTGCAGTGTCCAATGCGATGATGAGTTTGCATGTTCGATGTTTGTGATCTACGAGTTATGCATTTGGTGGATTAGCTACCCATTGGCTGCAGTGTGATAACTTGGATGTGGATTGTTTTTATCCACGAGGTTGATTCTTTGCATGTGCAGACTTGTTATGATAGGGTAGGGTTGTCTTTGGAAACTTTCACCGTTCCATGCTCAGAATCCTTGTCTTGAGAACTCCTAAGGGATCTTTTTCACCCTGACCTATAAGTCCTATTCCTGATAATAGAACTCTTGATCTTACTGACCAACCCTGCTATCATTTACAATGCATTCAACCAAGCAATTCTTGGTGCTTTTTCTCACATTCTCCATCTAGCCCTTAATGCTCTTAAAGACTAGCTGATCTCCAAATGTTTACAAATCTTGTTGCAGGGGTGTGATATCTCTCCCATGGCTTCAAAACTATCCTACTATGTTTCTTGTTCCATCTCAGGTCTTCTTTCTTCTATCACTGCCCCAAAACCTAGGCTAGGGTTTTAGGAGGACTAGTAGCCCATGAGCCCCTATTAGGTCTCTTAGCCCGAGGTTTTAGGCTATTGCTCCTTCTACTTGGTGAACACCATAAACTCAAAGAAAGAACCCTAGCTCAATTTTGGAGCTCTTCAATATTTTGGGGGTTTTAGACCTTCTCAGGCCGTACATAAGGTTACCCTGATTTTAAAAGATTTAGGGCTTTTTATAGCCTTTCTTGGTCACACAGTGGACTGTTTCCTCCTTCCAGCCACCAAATGGATTGGTGATGACCCCTAGATCTTGTCTAACCTTGGTTATGGTCTCTTGCAATCATTTCACACCTTAGTTGTTAAAGAGTTGACACCCCTGCTGCATTAAGACTTGTCTCTGATTGTCTTTTCCAAACCGGGCATCACAAGCTCGCCTAGGAAAAGATTTGTAGCATGCTATCTAAACTTCTACTAGCTCCTACCCCTGAAATATTTACACTAATGGAGTTTAGCCACCTTCCCAATGTCTCCATACTTCTTGGTATGGTGGGAGTGTGGGCTAAATCTCCATTTTCAACACATTTACTAGTCAAAATAGCAACAAAAAAACACACAGAAATTTATGAATGAATGAAAGCGATGGAAAAAACTATCTAATATGCCAAAAAAGTGATTAAAGAGCTTCCTCTACATGCTATCCAACTCACAAATCACCCTGTCCAATACATCTAACTACTGTCACGCCAATAAGAATAGGAAAATAGATTTCTCCACAGTAAAATCACTGTTTCTTGATTATTCTCATGAAGACTCCCATAACAAAAACATCCAACCTCTGGAAAAGGTCGAGAGATTCCTTTACAATCCTTGGAAAATAGTTAGGTTTTCTCTTTTTGGCCTAAGGATGGCCAAAAGCTTCTTGTTTGAAAACACAGTGTGTTTTACAATTTTTGCCTAAAGCTTAGGAAACAACCACAAAAATGATTACAAGCTTATTCAACTTCTATTCTAAGAAGAAAGAAGGTCCTCAACCACCAATAAGGTGATCCACAAGACCAAATAAAACAACAAAAAGGTTTTTAAAACAAAACTTCAAAAATAAGCTTGTGCTTTGGCACTTTGGCAGGTGCTCTTGCACCATTCTCCCCCTCTCAACACAAACACTAAGAACTAGAAGGAGGGATCATTGCTAGGTCAATTCCAAGTTTCTTAAATTGATCTTCTTGTACCCATGTAGCCTCTGAGTCAGGCTTGCTCTTCCACTTGATAAGGTGCTCCATGTATACTTTATTCCTTGTAGACTTTTGCAATCTGGACTCCAAGATCTGCTCTGCCTGAGGCTACTCTGGATTAGGTAGGGGTACATTACTGATGTCTTTGAAGATCTCATGACTGTTCTAAACCTCATCACTGACTGTTCCCTTATACTTGATTAAATCAGCAACGTTGAACACTGGAGATATGCCCAAATCTGATGGTAATTCCACCTTGTAGGCATTCTTGCCATATTTGGCCAACACCTTGCATGGTCCCACTCTCTTCATTTTCAACTTGGTGGACATCCCCTTCTGTAATCTGGATTTTTTGAGGTGAACCATAACATAGTCCCCAACTGCAAATTGCACATCTCTCTTGGACAAATCAGCTTTTTCCTTCAACCTTTGGGTTGTTGCTGTAACTGTTTGTTTGACCTACTCATGAATCTCCTTCATGGTTTGACTGAAGTCTTCTGCATGTCCACTCCTATTCTCCTAAGATCTAAGGTCTCTAAGCTCACAAATTCCCCTTGGGTGCATCCCATACACCACTTCAAATGGACTTTTTCCTGTAGTCTTGTTTACACTGTCATTATAAGCATACTCAGCTTGAGAAATTACCATATCCCATGTCTGTCCATATTCTTTAGTCAAACACCTCAATAGGTTACCTAGCACTCTATTAACCACCTCTATTTGACCATCGGTTTGAGGATGGTAAGCTGATCCAAAAGACAGATTTGTTCCCAATCTGCTCCATAGAGTCTTCCAAAAGTGACTCATAAACTTCACATCCCTGTCAGAAACAATACTTAATGGCAATCCATGGATCCTTACTATCTCCCTGAAGAAAAAATGGGCTATGTAACTTGCATCATGTGTAGTCTTGCAAGGGATAAAGTGACTCATCTTGCTAAATCTGTCCACAACTACATAAATACTGTCAAACCCTACCTTAGTCTTTGGTAGTCCTACCACAAAATCCATACTAACACACTCCCATGGTCTATTGGGAATGGGTAAAGGTTGATACAAACCTGCATTGCTGGCTCCCCCTTTGGCTTTCATGCAAACTACACACTGCTCCACATATTTCCTAACATCTCTTGCCAACTTAGGCCAGTAATAGAACCTTTGTACCAGCTCTAAAGTTTTATTTATTCCAAAATGCCCACAAAGACTGCCATTGTGTTTCTCTTGAATCAGATTTTCCCTCATTGATCCTCTTGGGACACATAACAGATTACCCTTAAATAATAGTCCATTTTGCAATGTATACTCAGCATACTGACTATGAAAATGATTTTCAAAATCAGAGCATACCTTGTAGGTGTCTGAAAAGTCTTCATCATCACCATAGAGGTCTTTGAAACTCTCTAATCCAATGCTTTTTAGTTGTATCTCTTGGACTGTCAACATTCTCCTGCTTAATGCATCTGCCACCTTATTCATTTGTCCCTTCTTATGCTTGATTGTAAAAGTGAAATCTTGGATGTATTCCATCCATTTCAAGTGTCTATTACTCAGCTTCTCTTGGGTGTTGATGTAACTAAGTGCCTGGTTATCTGTGAAGACCACAAACTCTTTGGGCAATAAATAATGCCTCCACTTCCTAAGGGACTACACTAAAGCATATAATTCCAGATCATAGGTGGAGTATTTTTGCTTGGCTTCATTGAGTTTTTCACTGAAAAATGCTGCAGGCCTACCTTCTTGACTAAGGACTCCTACTGCTACTCCACTTGCATCACACTCAACTGTGAATAACTTATCAAAACTAGGCAATAATAGAATAGGCTGAGTTGCCACTTCTTGTTTTAGCTTATCAAACCCTTTATCAGCTTCTTGTGTCCATTTAAACTTTTTTTTAAGACCACCCTTAATAGTATCTAGAACTAGTGCACATATACCACTAAAATTCCTGATGAACTTCCTATAAAACTGAGCTAAACCATGAAAGCTCGTTACCTCTGCTGCTATGGTTGGTGTGGGCCAGTTTAGGATGGCTTCCACCTTGCTTGGATCCATCTTCAATGTTCCTTGGGATACTAAAAAGCCTAAATACACAAGTTCTTGTTTGAAGAACTCACACTTCTCAAAGTTGATTGCCAACTGTTCTTCTTGCAGCCTTTTGAGAACCATCTCCACATGCTTCAAATGTTCTTCTGCTGTCTTACTAAAAATCAATATGTCATCCACGTAGACTACCACAAATATCCCTGTGAAATCCTTAAGCACCTCATTCATTAGTCTCATGAACGTGCTAGGGGCATTTGAGAGGCCAAATGGCATCACTTTCCACTCATACAAACCATCATTTGTTTTAAAGGTTGTCTTCCATTCATCACCCTTCTTGATTCTGATTTGATGATACCCACTCTTAAGATCCAACTTGGTGAAGAATTTTGCACCTCCAAGACAATCCATCAAGTCTTCAATTCTAGGAATAGGAAACCTATACCTAATTGTGATTCTATTAATTGCTCTAGAATCAGTGCATAATCTCCACTTACCACCTTTTTTTTTTGCCAAAACCATTGGGACTGCACATGGACTAATACTCTTTTGAATCAGCCCTTGACCCAACAATTCTTCCACTTGCCTAGCCACCTCTTGGTTCTGCTCAGGGGTAAGCTTGTATGCTGCTTTGTTAGGCAATGAGGCTCCAGGTATGAAGTCAATTTGATGACTTATTGCTCTCTTTGGTGGTAGAGTTGCAGGTGTTCCATCACTCACTATGCTCTTGTATTTATTAAGTAATCTTTGGACTGCTTCTGGTAAGACTTCCCTTTCAGCCTTTTCTTCCTCTTTGGACTACATAACAACCACATAACCTTCACCTCCTTGATGTAGATTGTTGATAAACTCCTTACCACTACTCAACATGATGTTTGGTACCTTGGACTGCCCCTCATCATCCTCAGTCAATGACTACAGCTTGAAGGTTCTTCCATCCTTCTTGAATTCAATGGTGTTCTCCTTCCCATGATATATAGCACCTCTGTCATATTGCCAAGGTCTACCAAGCAGAAGATGGCATGCATCCATGGGTAGTACATCACAAACTAGCTTATCTTTATACCCTCCAATGGAAAACTCCACTGTTACTTGCTCATTAACCAAAACACTCTACCCTTTATTCAGCCATGTGACCTTGTAGGGGTTAGTATGAGGTACCTTTTACAATTTCAGCTTAGTTACTACCTCCTCTAAGATTATATTATCTGTAGAACCAGAATCTACAATGACCTTGCATACCTTTCCCAATATTTTGCACCTTACTCTAAACAAAGCTCTCCTTTGCTTGGGTTCTTCTCTGACCGGTTGTCTGATCAACACTCTATTAAACATTAGATTTTCTCCTACTTCTGATTCTATATGACTGATATCAGGTGATTTGACACTCATGGCATCCTCTTGTGCATAGGCCACTCTTTTCTCATTGCTAGAAGAGGATGCTTTCTCCAGGCATCTATAAGTAGGGTGACCTAGCTGATTGCAGTGATAACATTTCATGGTGGCAAAGTAAGAGTTATTGCTGCCTGCTCCTCTTCCCCTATTTGAACCTCCTTGAGGTCCTCTTCCTCTATTAAAACCTCCTCTTGAAGATGTTTCACCTCCATATTCAGTGAGCTTAGATTCACCTTGGCTTCTTTGATCACTACCTCTTCCTTGGTAACCTCCACGCTGTCCTCTTTGATCTCTGCCCTTGCCTCTACCTTTAGAGGACTGATCATGCTTTCTTTTGTTCCTCTCTTCAATCTTTACAGCCAGCTGATAACATTGGTGGACTGTTTTACGACTCAAAAGAGCCATCTCTTCTTGAATGTTCCATTTCAAACCATTAAGGTACCTAGCCACTTTCATGTTCTCATCCTCTGTCACATTTGATCTCAAGCAAAGCTTCTGAAATTCTTCAATATAGGTGCTGACATCTTGGTCTTTCTGCCTTAGACTCTACCTCTTCTTATGCAACTGAATCTCATAATCATCTGGCATATAGGCTTCCTTCACCTTAGCAACCATTCCTTTCCAGGTTGATATGGGTTGCTTGCCTTCTTTCTCCCTCTCAGCCTGAACAAATTTCCACCATGTCAAAGTTGATCCTCTCAATCTTGACTTAGCAACCTTCACCTTCTAAGCTTCAGTGACTCCATCAAACTCAAAGTGATTCTCCATGCCTTCTATCCAGTCCATGACTAGGTTAGGTTCCATCTTTCCACTAAAAAGTGGTATACCTTCAAGTGATTTTCCACTCAAAGCTTTTAATGCCTTCAAGAAAGGCTCCTCCTTCAAAACAGAGTCAGGTTCAGGGGTCTTTTCTTCCTCTGCAACCTCTTCTTCTTTTGGAATTCTCCCCTCAAACTGTGCACTCCTCACTGCTGCCTCAAGTTGGGCTATTCTTTCCCTCAACTGCTTGTCTTCTTCTTGCTCTTCAACCATCTTTGCTAGTTTTTCATTGGTCACCATGGTGGAGGAATCACTTGACTCAATGTCTGACATGCAAGACTTCTTTCCCAAATCTTTCACTGGCTCTAATACCAATCTGATAGGGTAGGGTTGTCTTTGGAAACTTTCACCATTCCATGCTCAGAATCCTTGTCTTGAGAACTCCTAAGGGATCTTTTTCACCCTGACCTATAAGTCCTATTCCTGATAATAGAACTCCTGATCTTACTGACCAACCCTACTATCATTTACAATGCATTCAACCAAGTAATTCTTGGTGCTTTTTCTCACATTCTCCATCTAGCCCTTAATGCTCTTAAAGACTAGCTGATCTCCAAATGTTTACAAATCTTGTTGTAGGGGTGTGATATCTCTCCCATGGCTTCAAAACTATCCTACTGTGTTTCTTGTTCCATCTCAGGTCTTCTTTCTTCTATCGTTGCCCCAAAACCTAGGCTAGGGTTTTAGGAGGGCTAGTAGCCCATGAGCCCCTATTAGGTCTCTTAGCCCGAGGTTTTAGGCTATTGCTCCTTCCTACTCAGTGAACACCATAAACTCAAAGAAAGAACCCTGGCTCAATTTTGGAGCTCTTCAAGATTTTTGGGGTTTCAGACCTTCTCAGGCCATACACAGGGTTACCCTGATTTTAAAAGATTTAGGGCTTTTTATAGCCTTTCTTGGTCACACAGTGGACTGTTTCCTCCTTCCAGCCACCAAATGGATTGGTGATGACCCCTAGATCTTGTCTAACCTTGGTTATGGTCTCCTACAATCATTTCACACCTTAGTTGTTAAAGAGTTGACACCCCTGCTGCATTAAGACTTGTCTCTGATTGTCTTTTCCAAACCGGGCATCACAAGCTCGCCTAGGAAAAGCTTTGTAGCATGCTATCTAAACTTCTACTAGCTCCTACCCCTAAAATATTTACACTAATGGAGTTTAGCCACCTTCCCAATGTCTCCATACTTCTCGGTACGGTGGGAGTGCAGGCTAAATCTCCATTTTCAACACATTTACCAGTCAAAACAGCAACAACAAAACACACTGAAATTTATAAATGAATGAAAGCGATGGACAAAACTATCTAATATGCCAAAATAGTGATTAAATAGCTTCCTCTACATGCTATCCAACTCACAAATCACCCTGTCTAATACATCTAACTACTGTCACGCCAATAAGAACAGGAAAACAGATTTCTCCACAGCAAAATCATTGTTTCTTGATTATTCTCATGAAGAATCCCACAACAAAAACATCCAATCTCTTCAAAAGGTCAAGATATTCCTTTACAATCCTTGGAAAACAGTTAGGTTTTCTCTTTTTGGCCTAAGGACGGCCAAAAGCTTCCTATTTGAAAACATAGTGTGTTTTACAATTTTTGCCGAAAGCTTAGGAAACAACCACAAAAATGATTCCAAGCTTATTCAACTTCTATTCTAAGAAGAAAAAAGGTCCTCAACCACCAATAAGGTGATCCAAAAGACCAAACAAAACAACAAAAAGGTTTTTAAAACAAAACTTCAAAAATAAGCTTGTGCTTTGGCACTTTGGCAGGTGCTCCTGCACCATGTTAGCTGGCCTTGTCTGTGGTCACTTGTGTATTGGTGTGATTGATTTGAGATGATAGGATGGATATTGTTGAGTACCTGAATAGTTAGTTATGGGAACCTAAAGCAGGTGGTCATGATGCTTGAAGAGCTCGTATGTCACGTTTTAGTGGGAGCTTTAGCAGTGACTGTGGGTTCATCACATGGTGGTGAATGGTCTTCTTTAGTGTTGTAGATGTTTCAAGGGGAAGCCTTTAGATCCTATTTCTGCAGAAGGTTTCTTTCGCATTTGCATGGACATTATTTGAAGATGTGCAACATATTGGATCCATGGAGGACGCTTGGAGTCTTTGGTTGAGGTGTTGGTGGTGCTTGATAGGTGATGTTGGTTTTGAGTCTGTTTGCTTTATGTCATGTATACTCTTGTGCACTGGAGTTTTGGCATTGTGCATTGTACTTGAGACCATGGTGAAGTCACTTGAAGCATGGTATCTCCTGAGGGGATATGTAGATCATGGTGTCATGATAAGTTCCTAATTCAGATGATTGGAGCTTTGATAGTGGTCTAGTAATTCTTTGTGTATTGGGTGCTTTGATTATTTAGTTGATACTTCATGATAGTGCAGTTGCAGTTGAAGTTTAGCATGAGATGATCAGTTGCTAGTACTCATGGATACATGAAGAATAAGGTGAGGCTGTTTTCTCTTATGAGAGAGGTTTTGTTGATTGTTACTCTTGATGAGTGTTTAGCAGAAAGTCCGAGAAGCCTACACCTTGGTTGAACGTGAGTTCAATAAGAGACCTATGAGGAGATTGCTCTTGGATTAGTCATGATGACTTGTATATTTTGAAGGAGTATTCTCATTCCCACTCTTGGTCTACTCGGCAGTTTATCTGAAAGGTATTTTGGCCCATTATATTTTTCAGATGTGTTTTATGTTCACTTTCATGATATGGATCTTGAATTGTTGTTCAATGGTTCTAGGGGATTCATAGTGGAAGATGTACATCGTGTTTCATCTCCTTGAGTTTTACTGATGAGAATTGGTAGGAGATGATGTATGGGCTGATTTCCTAAAAGGGGAATGAACTAGCTTGATCTTCTTTGAGATGCTTACATCCATGTTGTTTTTTAAATTGGTTTGATCTTGGTGATTGAACGGATGGATGTTGTTAAGGCTTTTCTTTTGGGTTGTGAAGAAGATCATTCTTGGCACAGCTGGCTATTAGAATTGTATGTAGGAGGATGTTCTACAGGAAGATGATGTGTACAGTTTCTCTCTGTGGCCGTGAAGGTTTGTGGTGAGAGAAATGTTTCATGTAACAGTTTGTTGTAGGTTGTGCATGTCATTGTGGATATTTCCTTGGTACTACATGGTTACATTTTCTATATGCTATTATTGATAGACTTGTGATGTCTTTGGATTATTCAGACAGTGGGAGTTCCGGTTGTGTTTTGTCTTCTTCGATTGGTTGGCACTTGGAGCTTGCATTCACTGTTGATGGGTTGGTTTTGGAGCAGCATGAGTTTACTAATGCTTATACCTTTGAGGTATGAGAGATTGGATGGAATAGCACGAGCTATGGGTGCTATTTTCAGTTGCATGGGTTTATCAGTTGGATGGAACTAGTTAAGTATGATTGTTGTTCTAACTGGCGTTGTTTATTTTGTTTCTGGAGAATGAATTCACTGTTGTGTTTTGTTTAAAGCTTTGAAGTTCATATTGCTTCTATATAGCGTTTGAGCATAGTGAATTGGCAGCAGTATCTTGTTGATGATATCACTGGGATCTTTTTCTTGTGTTCGTTGGAATGGTGCTTATTCACCTTGGCTTGAATCTTTCTTCCACATGTGCCATGTTGGAAGATGACAAGGTTTGTTGCCTGAATTGTGGACATCTTGGATGTTGGAGCAGAATTCTTGATGGAGCATGAGAGCATGTTTGAGGTCTATGTGGTTTCCTAGAAGGCTGTGATCCATTGCTTTGTTGGACAGTGAGTTGTAGTTGGATGGCTGGTCTTTGTTGTAGATTATGCCATGGACTGTTATCTATGGAATCTTGTTGATTGGGTGTCTTGAGTATTGCGGGGTCTGAACTGGTGGAGCTAGTGTGATTTTAGTTTCTGGTTGCATTGGAGGTGCCTGTGCGATCTTCGTCAAGTGGGAGATTTTTGGGATTGATGCCTCAATCTCATAGGCTGAAACTTCTAAGAAAGCATGGTCGTTGTGACATTCATGTTGTCTGGCCAATCTACTAGTTTCCTAAACTGTCGTTGTGACCTCCTGAATGTCTTGGCGATCGGCATCTGAAACCTTCGGCGTAACTTGGATAGTCGAAATGATGTCTCAGCGACGATAGGAAGTATTGCCAATATCAGTGAGACCTTTGGTCTGTCTGGCCGATGTGATAATCGACATGACTTGCTCCAATCGATATGAAGTCTTGGCAACTGGGAGATTTCTGGCCGATTGATGTTTTCGGGGAGACCCTTGGCCGAAAGGCTTGCTTCAGTGTGATGTCTCATCGATAACGGTAAGTCTTGATGATGAGTATACCTTGGTGCTTTTGCAGTAACAAAATACTTCGGTGTGAAGTCTTGGTGACTTGGAAAGTCACACTGATAGTCTTCAGGATGACATGTGATGCTTGGTGTAAAGTCTTGGCGAAAGACGATTGTCTTGCCGACTCGGTATGACATGGTGTGCTCGGTGTAATGTCTTGGCGAAAGACGAATGTCTTGCCGACTATTGAGCACTTCAGTGTGAATTCAAGGCATCGGTATGATGTCTTGGCGAAGAGTGATTGTCTTGCCGATGGGAATCTTGATGTCGGTATGACCTCTCAGCGAAAGTGATAAGTCTTGCTGACTGTTGTTTGGTGTTTGGTATGACTTGAAGGCTCAGTGTAACCTCTTGGCAATAGCGGTATGTCTTGCCGACTGATGAACATTTTGGAGTGACCTTTGAACTTCAATATGATGTCTCATCGAATGGCGATTATCTCGCCAATGAGAATGCTGAGGTTGATGTGAGTTGGAAACTTCGGTATGATGTCTTGGTGGAAGACGATAGTATTGCCAATGGAAAAGAAAACATCTATGTGACTTTGGAGCTTCGGTATGATGTCTCCCCAATAGTGATAGGTCTTGGTGATAGCGGTACATGTGATGGATATCGGTAAGATGTCTTGGTGACAAGGGGAAGTCTAAGCGATAGCTTGTGAACTCAGTGTAAAGTCTTGCCGATGGGGACAACTCTTGGTGATATCAAATGCTAGCTGTGTTGGAATTGGGGAGACACGGTTAGTGTCTCACCGACATGCCAACACAGGTTGAACACCCTTGACCGTTTGAAGAACTGTCCTATGTGGTGTGACCTGGATGTATTATCTTTTTTGCAAGGAAGTGGAAACATCTATGATGTTGAGCTAGATGATTTGATCATTGTGATCCGACAGTTGGAATCAAACTGTTTCACAGAGGCTGTTGAGAATGAATGTATTTTTGTATGCATTGGATGTTCTGTACAAAAGGTTGGGTCGAAGAGCCAAAGAGAACAAGAGAAGAAGAGAGAGAGTTGAGTGGTTGGCTGAAAGGCTGAGGCCATGAGGCCGAAGCAAAGGCAGGGTTATGCTGCAGAACTCTCTCCTGTGTACTGAGTGATCAGTTGCTACCAGTTGTATCCAGAATGAACAAGATGTAATCTCTTAAAAGGCTATGAGCCTGAAATTGTCTTGTAACTGTTTGTTGCTGAATAATACAATGGCTCGATCTTTGGAGTGTGGGGTTTTTTATCCGAAAGGATTTTCCACACATAAATCTTTGTGTTCTGTTGTTTGTCTCATCTTTCATGTCTATATTGGTTTTGTTAGAGAATCTGTTAATGCATGTTGAATTTACATGTGCTTCTCTCAGAAGGATCAATGTGGGAAATAAACTGTCTATTCCGCTTTAGGACATAGTTGTACATGTCTTTGAGGCAACCTAATGGAAATGAAAGTTACCGAAGGCACTACAATTTGGAGTTTTCATTAGATGCACTCCATTTATTTCCTTACATTTAGTAGCAAAGATTGTTTTGGGGTGGTCCTCCTCTTGTATTTTGACTTGATGGTACCTAGAGAATCCATTAGTGAAGGAATATGTTTCTTTGCCAACAAATAATGTTAGAGTAATACAGTCATCACCTAATTAATTAATCAATCATTAACTAATTGGGTCACTTTATGCTTTATTAAACTTAAGATAAACTTAGGACTGCTTTTATTTCTCTATTTGCTTTAATTAATTAGTTGCAATTTTCATGATTAGAGCCTCTAATATTAGAACATGTTGTCTCATTCATTCCTATGAGGACACTTGTCATGTTCAAATAAAACCCTAATCTAGGGTTAGCTTTCATCATTTTCATAAGATTGATTCATTTGTAATAATTTGTCAATTATGTATGGCAACACATTCACGGTAGTTGTTCAAATAATGAAAATTGGTGTTTTCATTAGATCTAAGTTGTAGGGAAATTACATCTTGCTTATTTCTTCATAATGTGATAGTTTTATTATTACAGGTGTTCATAGGAGTTGTGGATTGAATCAGTCAATTCCAACATGGTATTAGAGCCCATATGTATAGTCCCCTATTGAATTTATGAAGGGATATGACCTTGAGCAATTTTTAGGTGCATCCTAGATCAAAACGGGCCTCACCGTCGCATTCGGACTGGTTGAAAACCTTAAGATCGCCTATCATTTTTCTCAAATCTAAGCAGTTGCAAGAAAAGCAAAAAAAATTAGAGGCACAAAGATTCGTACAGATCTAGGTGCCTCGATTTGCGTACACAATGTAGGTACAAGATTCTTTGGTTTTTAATTTTTTTTAATCCATTGATCAACAAAAAAATTAGGTGTTTTTTTTTATATTTATCATCACAATCAAAAAAATATATCAAAAATTATTTTTCGAAAAATCAAATGGAAAAGTTTTTTTGAAAATCAAAGAAATAAAAGCAGTCCCAAGTTTAGCTTAAGTGTAATAAAGCATAAAGTGACCCAATTAATTAATGATTGATTAATTAATTAGGTTATTACTTTATTACTCTAACACACCCCCTTAAGATGAACTAGGGAGAACCAAACCATGTGAAACATAGATTTTTGGGACCCTATGGACTACTCTTGCACTTCTAGGGTTTTTCACCTAAAAGGAGAGAGATAGGGCCAAAAATGCTTATGTATCACTCAAATCAAGATATGCATGATATTGTATGAGCTAAATGAAATGATATAACTACATCTAAGTTATTAAATTGATTGAATATGAATGGAAAACCTAAGAAACAAGTGATGTTTGAAAACACATTGTGTAAGTTACAATAATGAACTAGAAACAAATGCAAAACTAAATAGAAATAAATGAAACTTAAAGTGTGCACCTAGGACTTTGAAGGAGACTGGAAATTTATTTTGAAATGTTGTTGATGCTGATTTTCATTCCTGGAGGGACTCATTTTCCATTCTAGGTGAATCAATCCCAGTTCTGTAAAACTGAACCGAAACTAGTTTCAGACATAAGGGTATCTAGAAATGTAGAAAACCAAAAAATGACCCTGGAGTGGGATTAATTCACCAGCCATGTTGAATCAGTCCACTTTTGAATTTCTAAATATTCAAAGGTTGATTCTGGAGCTTTCGGTTTGCACTTTAGCTTTCTATAGGTGTCTGCTTCCAAAACTGTCATATTTAGGCCTGCATGTGACTTTTTATTGATATTTTAACTTGAATGAATTTGAAATATAATCTTCAATGACTCTTAAGCCTCCAAGAGTCCTAAATATGCATAAAAACAAGACAAGAATGATAAATTGTTGATTGTTAGGGCATGGGGGTTTGCCTTAGTCAAAACTTGTTTAGGTAATTAAACCAAAATGATGAAAGAATGGAATGAAACATGAAAAATGGAATTGATTACCTTTCCATGATGTTTTATCTTGTATATCTACAAAAAAACATGAATACTCAGCCCTTGAATTTCTTAGGGAGCAATCTAGATGAAGAAACCCTATCTTACTTCACTTGAATGTGAAGATAGATGATGAAACAATGATGAGAGATGTAATAATGAGCATGAGATGAAAATTAGGGCTTAGAAGGTTGTATTTATAGGAATTTCATCTTGTTTACCCATTAATACCTCATCACAGGCTGACATGAAGAAAAATTAAAGTTAAAACCTATTTTTTCCCACTCAAATCCCAAAAATGACACAAAATGGGACTCATTTTGCACTAATGGTGAATGGGTCCCATAGGGGTCATTTTTGCAAGCTAGAATACCGAGAAGTTGGAAAATTAGGCTTATATGATGACTATGCCAATTATTTGTTGGAATTATGCCTCGGGATGCATAATATGGTTTAATAGGGGCTTGTTAATGATGACGTAAATGTCAAATAAGGCTTGGGGTACACAATTCAATGTGAAAGTGTAATTAAATGCACTTTACAACACTAAAATGAGGTCCACATAGCCTAGGAATGCACAAGAACCAATGTGAATGTGTAAAACACACTAGAACAATAGTTTAACATTAAATTCACTTTACAAGCCTTCTATATTGATGTGATGATGTAATTAAGTATGTTTTATAATGTTGAATTAAGGAGAAATAGGTTCATTAGGTCTAGAAAAGATGAAAGTCCTTTACAAGACTCTACAACACCTTTACAAGACTTCAATAAATACATTTTATTAATTTGCAAAGGTCCAAGACCTAGTGTGGATGCATAATATGCCTCACAACACCTAGATGAAGGCTTTATTATGTCCAATTAATCTCATGTCAAACAAAGGGAACCTTTTTCTATGACACATTTAGCCCCCACTTTAGTGAGAGGATGAACCTATTTCAAACTCACACTAAAGTAGACATTCAAGAGTGATCCAAGTGTACAGATGCAAATGACAAAGAATGAAAAATATCAAGGAGGTTACGCAAGCCCCTAGGATCAAGATGCTAAGTCAAACCATCAAGATAAAAAATCATGGAATGGAAAGAATGAGAAGATGAAAATGAAAAGGATGGGTCAAGCTTTGACCCTTTGTCCAACTAGTTGTGGATCAGATCTAGGATTGTTTGTTTGAAAAAGAGAATGCACTCACTCTAGGGTGATAGAACACATAACGATCCGTTGGGTGAGAAAGCCCAACTATACTCACTCTAGGGCCACAAAACTTCTGACTATCCATGGGGTGAGAAAGCCCAAAAAGGTAAGATACATACTCTATTTGGTATGTACTCACAAACACAAAGGTGGCTATGGGGAAAATTCATGCCACTAGGTAGGCTTCCTGCTCAACCATGTCAAAGTTATACAACCTAATAACTTTAATAAGGTGCCACAAAGAAAAAAGGAAAAGGTGTTAATTCGAGCTTCATAAGACAAGAAAATATTTTTATGCTTATAACCCATGAACAAACAAGATGACACCATAGGCATGCAATTTGTGCTATGCAAGGTGGCCATACAAAATGTAGAAATGTAAAATGCAAAAATGTAAAAATAAAAACACATAAAATGAAGGATGTTCAAAGGAGTCTTGTTAAGTTCATGTAAGGTCAATCACTTAGGGAACATTGTGCATAATGTCTCTAAGAGAGGACCAATCAAAGGACAGTAAATTCACAACTTAGGGGATGCAGTGCATTGCATCAAGCCACCAAGAGGAATGTAATATGCTTAGAAATATCACACTTATGAAGGACATCATACCCAATGTCATCCAAAAAGTAACAAACATGTCAACAAGGATACGCTAGGAACAAGGAATGAAAATCAATTATGGTGATGTATGCCCCCCACTTTAAAGTAGTTGCGAGCACCTGTACTGTGAGCAATTGCTTTAAAGTAGAAAAAGAGAGAAGAAGACATGAGAGCTTAGTCAAAAATCCCTATGCCAAGTCATATGTTTTTGATAAGCTATGTCATGAAGAAAGGGTAGTATGTCACATGTGATTCAATCTTAAGACATGTTGTCCACATCCCAAGCTTTCTCATATATATTCATGAGAGGTCAACGACTAGGTCAAAAGAGACAACTGCAAGTGACATACATGGATAAGGCTATCAAACCCCTTGCCCCCCACTGAGTGTAGGACAAAGGTGAGATTGGAATGGAACAAAAATTTGTTTGGGTTGAGATTGGGATATTGCACAACCTCCTTTAAAGGTAGGTGTGAAACTCCAATGACTACTAGAACTTGTGTTTGAAAAGGAATTTTTTGTATATGACTCTTTGGGCCATGAGGGTGAGATTTTGGAAATGTTATGGAAAGGAGGTGTATAATCTAATGACCCCAATTATCACAAAAGAGTTTTTTTGTAGGTGAAGAGTTAACATCAATGTGTATAGGTTCAATTTTTGAGCTAGGAATGAGAGTATTAGGGGAGTTGGAAGTGTTGTGATTAGTTAACACATAGCTTCACTCATCTGCATCAATCGAGTATATCTTGTTGTTGTATTCAAACTTCATGACATGGTGAAGGGTAGAGGGGAATCCTTTCATATCATGAATCCATGGTCTACCTAGGATAAGATTGTATGGAAGGGGTTCTTGCATGATATGAATAGAGGTAGGTAACATGATAGGTCCAATCTCAATAGGTAATGTGATCATCCCAAGTGGTTTCCTATCAACATTGTCAAAGCCACAAATATGAACATCATTAAGTTGAATGAGCTTTTTGTCCATGCCAAGTTTGTGTAGGAGGTCCATGCTACAAACATTAATTTATGATCCATTGTCGATGAGGGTGTTCCTAACTAGAGTTTCAATAATGATCACCTTTATCATCAAGGGTTCATTTTTGTTTTGAATGGAAAGTTAGGGTAATTCATGTTTAGGGAATGTGATTTCTAATTGGGTGGCTTGCATGGGATGAGAAGAGGATGTTACAGGATTTAGTTTTATGTAATATTGTATCTCTTCCTTTTGTATTCCCAACATTTTATGGAAGAGAAGTTTGACTATTGGTGAAAGTTGAATGAGCTCCCATATAGATATATTAATAGGAGTCATTTTAAGGTCTTCAACACTAGGTTCTTTTTAAGGAAAAGGTAATGGTGTAGAAGTGTCATGTGGTCCTCTAGATGTTTGAGTCACTAAGTTACAACTTAGCAACTATAAAACATTATTATGAGTAGATTGCATCATGGATTTCAAGACAATTCTAATTTTTTTGTGTTTTTCACTAATGAAAGATGACTTAGGAATCTCACTAATTAAAGGAGATCCCACTTGTGTCGTCATAACCTCAAAAAATTTGTCTTTATTGGAATGATATGTTGGTGAAGGGGATTCTAATGCCACTTGATTATCATCTCCTAAGGAAATGTTAGTAGTTGAAGGATGTGTGCCCATGGTCATATTGTTTTGCATTATGATATTCTCCCTAGGAGAAGAGTTGTTAGAAGAACTACAAGCCAAATATTGTTGACATTCAAAGTTTGCTTCTTCTAAAAGAACTTCATTGCTAGTAGGGGAATGATCAATGGGTGAATGATTGTTCTCCATAAGAGTTTCCCTAGGAGAAGGGGGACAACTAAAATATTAATAACCTTCCTCAAACAAAGCATCTACTTCATAACTATGAGAGACACTAGGAGAAGGGAAAATGTTATTATCATGATTATTTATGTTTAAGTTGTCTTGTTGATCAATGTATTGTCCACTAAGAGAGATAAAAGGAGAGAAACAACTTAAATTCTCAACACTCTCATTGATTGGTTCTTCTATCACCAAAATATCTTCTTTTCCAATAAGAGAGATATTAGGAGAAGAACAATTATGATCGTGAGGAATGTCCAAAGTTGTATTATCTGTCACTAAAATACTCTCATAGGGAGGGGATAGGAAGTGTGTCTTAGCATGTTTACATATGCAAGGTACAAGCATTGTTTGAATAAGAATGAAAAGAAAATGTAACCATTTCATGTGATGTTTCAACAATAGGAACAATGTATATGCAAAGGTATAAAAATTTCTTATCCAATATATGCAAGATATGAAGAATACAAACAATGTACATGGAAGAAGGAAAAAGACTTTTAACAAAATTATGCAAAGTTTTAGGAATAGAAATATTTTATATGCAAAAGTGAAATGTACTTTTATCAATGTTATGCAAAATTGCAGAAATGGAATTTTTTTTAGATCTAATGATGCTTGGAATTGAAGTGATTGGAAAATGGACTATCTTAAATTGATGTTTTTGAGATAAATGTGTAAAATAAATGCTCTAGAAACCTTCCAGACTTATACTATAGGATACTAGGAGCCTTAGGAAGCATAAAAATGAGATTTCAGATGTTGTTTTAGTCAGTGAAAAATCTGTACAAGGACTGATTCGCCATAGATGGCAAATGAGTCCCAATAGGGGTGTTTTGAAATTTTTTTAGAAATTATGAATGGTTTGTGATGTGTGTGAGGTTTTAAGGTGCATACCTAAGATGGAGATGCATAATTTCAAAAAAATTTAAGGAAATTGTATGCAAAAATGCAAACAAAATGCACTTTGTCCTAATGCAAAGATTTGAAACCCTCAATGCAACTCTAATGCAACTTCAAATGCAGGCTAGGATTAAGATGAAAATGGACTCCAAATTAGAAAATGAGATGTTCAAAAATTCAGGTTCACGAAAATGAAACATAGATTTTTGGGACCCTATGGACTACTCTTGCACTTCTAGGGTTTTTCACCTAAAAGGAGAGAGATAGGGCCAAAAATGCTTATGTATCACTCAAATCAGGATGTGTATGATGTTGTATGAGCTAAATGGAATAATCTAAGTGTATCTAAGCTATGAAATTGATTGAATATGCATGCAAAACCTAAGAAACAAGTGATGTTTCAAAACACATTGTGTATTACAACAATGAACTAGAAACAAATGCAAAACTAAACAGAAATGAATGAAACTTAAAGTTTGCACCTAGAACTTTGAAGGAGACTGGAAATTTCTTTACAAATTTTGATAATGCTAATTTTCAATCCTGGAGGACTCATTCGCCATTCTGGGCGAATCAGTCCCAGTTCTGTAAAACTGAACCGAAACCCGTTTCAAACAAAAGGGTATCTAGAAATGAAAAAACCAAAAATTGACCCTGGAGTGGGACTCATTCACCACCCATGGTGAATCAATCCACTTTTTAATTTTTCAATATTCAAAGGTTGATTCCAGAGCTTTCAGTTTGCACTTCGGCTTCCTATAGGTGTCTGCTTTTGAAACTGTCGTATTCAGGCCTGAAAGTGACTTTTTGTTGATATTTTAAATTGAATGATGAAGAGATGACTTGAATGACATTGAAATATAATATTCAATTATTCTTAAGCCTCTAAGAGTCCTAAATCTACATACAAATAAGACAAGAAAGAGAAATTGTTTATTGTTAGGGCATGGGGGTTTGCTTGGTCAAATCCCATTTAGGTAATTAAACCAAAATGATGAAAGAATGGAATGAAACATGAAAACTAGAATTTATTACCTTTCCATGATGATTGATCTTGTATATTTGCAATAAAACATGAAGACTCAGCCCTTGATTGTCTTAGGGAGCAATCTAGATGAAGAAACCCTAGCTTGCTTGACTTGAATGAGAAGATAGATGATGAAACAATGATAAGAGATGTAATAATAAGTATGAGATGTAAATTAGGGATTAGAAGGTTGTATTTATAGATATTTCATCTTATTTAACTATTAATACCTCATCACAGGCCAACATGAAGAAAAATTAAAGTTAAAACCTAATTTTTCCCACTCAAACCCTAAAAATGACACAAAATGGGACTCATTCGCCACTAATGGTGAATGGGTCCCACAGGGGTCATTTTTGATAGCTAGAATGTTGAGAAGTAAGAAAATTAGGCTTATATGATGACTATGTCAATTATTTGATCAAATTATGCCTTAGGATGCACAATATGGGTTAATAAGGGCCTATTAATGATGATGTAAATGCCAAATATGGCTTGGGACACATAATTCAATGTTAAAGTTTAATTAAATGCACTTTACAACACTAAAATGAGGTCCACATAGCCTAGGAATGCATAAGAACCAATGTGAATGTGTAAAACACACTACAATAGTAGTTTAACATTAAATTCACTTTACAAGCCTTTTATACTAATGTGATGATGTAATTAAGTATGTTTTATAATGTTGAATTAAGAAGAAATAGGTTCATTAGGTCTATAAAAGTGTGAAAGTCCTTTACAAGACTCTACAACACCTTTACAAGATGTCAATAAACACATTTTATTAATTTGAAAAGGTCCAAGACCTAGTGTGGATGCATAATATACATCACAACACCTAGATCAAGGCTTCATTAAGTCCAATTAATCTCATGTCAAGAAAAGGGTTCTTTTTTCTATGGCACACTATGACAAATAAATACTTGAATGGATGCATGAATGGGTCCCACCCTAACGGATGATGAGGTACCCATGTACAACAAGTTGATCTCTCACAAAAGGAGAAAGGGAGAAAACCACATAGGAATAAAACTCCCCTCCAAAAGAGAGAAAATAAAAGAATGTAATGCACTAATAGAAGAAGAATAGAAGGTGGATTACATGAGACGATGTCATTTTATTTTCTTTATCAATACTGAGGGTTTTAGTCTCTACTTTTTTCTTTTGAGTGAGTGTCACGGGTTTTTCTATTCACCCTTCTGTGATCAACTTGGAAAAGGACAATTATGAATCTTGGAAAAATGGAATCCTAACACATCTAAGGTGGCTTGATATTTTTCCTTATTTGTATGGACTCATACATACACCAGACACACCTAGGAGTTTTTCAGCATGGGGAAACATCGTAGATCATATTGTAGGGGTTATATGTTCTAGCATTGATCTTTACACTATGTATGCTATATCAAACATTCAATGTCCCCACATACTTTGGAGATGACTTTTGGAGATCCGTGGAAACCCCCAAATCTCTCCATACCTATAGGATCCTACTATAGATTATCTCATCCCTCTTGTAGATACAAATTGCATACCCTTTGATGATGATACTTTAGAGGAGCTTGAGTATATTACAGGTCTTGCATGTTCCAAAGGTTCAAAGACTTGCATTCATGTTCCCACTCTTCAAATCAAGACTTCATCAACATATCCTATTTTTCCTAATCAATTTGACATCACCACATCCTTGGCCCCTATTGATTTAGTGCAGCAGGACATCATACATCTTCCAAACATAGCTACTTGGGATTCGTATCTCACAGACATATCATCCTTGTTTTTAAAGTCCTATATTGCAGATATGGAGGATTATTTTGAGGACATTCATCTCCTCTTTTTTGATAGAAACATCACCGTTGTTGCCCCATCATCTTCATCACCTTTGCAACTTGTTCTACACCAATCTTCACAAGATCTTGGATCACCATCATCGCTTATTGACATGTGGATACATGAGAACTTTTCAAAGGCACACATCTTGAGACATATTGGTTCATCACTCTTCACAAGGTTTCTTCAACATCGTACTTTGGATCCATTTCTTCCCAAGGGGAGGAATGTTATTTGTTGCTTCATGATCTTTTTTTGGATTCTACATCAGGCATCCACCATTGCGATAGGAGTTTCTTCATTGTGGGGCATCCTTCTAGTCTCTTTCTATCTCTCCTATGGAGACCATTGTACATGTACTTATGTGACAAAATTTGTCTTTGGGGGGTATCATGTAATCCACCTTCTATACTTCTATTAGTGCATTACATTCTTTTCTTTTCTCTCTTTTGGAGGGGAGTTTTATTCCCATGTGGTTTTATCCCTTTCTCCTTTTGTGAGAGATCAACTTGTTGTACATGGGTACCTCATCATCAATTAGGGTGGGACCTATTCATGTATCCATTCAAGTATTTCTTTATCATAGTCTTGTTTCTCCCTAGTTCATCTTAAGGGGGGGTGTTAGATTAATAAATTAATCACCTAATTAATTAATCAATCATTAATTAATTGGATCATTTTATGCTTTATTACACTTAAGCTAAACTTAGGAGGTCTTTTATTTCTTTATTTTCTTTAATTAATTAGTTTCAATTTGCATGATTAGAGCCTCTAATATTAGAACATGTTGTCTCATTCATTCCTATGAGGATACTTGTCATGTTCTAATCTAACCCTAATCTAGGGTTAGCTTTCATCCTTTTCATAAGATTGATTCATTTGCAATTATTTATCAATACTATATGATAGCATATTCAACCCGACAGTTACATCAATAATTATTCTCAACTTATTGAGCACAATCTTGCTTGTTGATCTTTTCTATATTGTGATAGGTAATCACTTGCAGGGGTTTCATGGGAGTTGTGGATTGAATTAGTCAATTCCAACAACTAATACTAGCAGCTCTTTTGTAAAATGGGTGGGAAATGGATCATGTACATAAACCTTGTTAACTTCTCTAAAGTTGACACAATTTGTTGCTTTCGCTATTTTATTATGTTGGACCACCATTAGGTTAATCTAGTTTCCATCTTCCACTACTTTGATTATTCCACCTACTAGTTCATGTTATCCAATTATTCCTTTACTTCAATTTTGACATTGAAATTTAGTTATTATGGTCTCTTCCTTTGTTCTTTGATGCCCTCTTTAATTGGATTTTTCATCATATATTTTTATTCCTTAATGTCCTTTTGATAAGTGAGTCATAGAAAATAAATCCTCGTAATCTTTCAAAACCCTTACTACTTGCTTAACCTCATTTTCATTCAAATAATTTTCAATCCTAGCTATTTTAGGAGCTCATTGAGATTTTTATATTCTCTTCTTTTATTAGTAAAAGTTAATAAAAATATTCAAAATTGGCCAAATGTAGTATTGGCTCCCTTTCTCCTTCTACCTCAATATATAATTTCTTTGTATCTTCATTACTATAATATTTCTCATTCCTTCTCTTAGCATTTACAATGGAATCTTTGGGATATCAAATTTTAATCATTAGTTCATTTAGTAAAATTATAAATTTATTGTTCCTTTTATGGAGTTAACCTCTTCTTCCTTTCTCCAAATTTCTCACTAACTTCTTTAGGTGGTAATGCTATCACTTCATATATTTTAGTGCAATGTTGATTTGATTATTGGGCTCATAAAATGAATTTTTTAAACAAAATTCATCCTAAACCATTATAGTACATGTTGATTTGTTTATAGTGAGTGATAAGGTCTAATAAAATAGTTGTAAGCTTAATCCTTTCTTGTTTTATTTTATAATATCACATTTCGTAATATAATTTCTCAAGTGTGTCCTAAGGTCATTTATGCCAAAATATTTTGGTGAGAGCTATAAGTCTCCATCTTTAGGTAAATTCAATATTTTAATTAGCATGTTTAATGCCTTTCATGTTGGAGTGTTTGGGCTTATGAGTTTAAAACCAACACATTGGACTATATATTAGGGTATTGTACAAATCTTCCCTTTGTATGTCTTCCTTTTTAATTATGTCATGCCCATAATTTTGCTAGAAAAATCCACCCATTTTTTTTCTTTTAACTTATGTTAGCTCCCCCTACACATCAGGCCACCATTGCACAACAGGACTTATTTCTATCTAATAATATTACAATGAGTGGGATACAACTCAAGGTTTAATTAGCAATGGGTTTATGTTGACCGACCCCTTTAGTTGAGTTTTATGGAGGTTCAAATTTATATTGTGGCTAATGTCTTAAATATCATAGGTTGAGTAATTCAATATACTTGGACAATGGTTGAATCTAACACAATTTTTGTGACATTTTCATGGGGGGGTGACTTTAAGGAAGAAAAACTATAAACAACATAATTAGATGTAACCGATCCATTCATTCTCGAGTGCAACATATTATTATTTTTATTATTTGATGTATTTGATATAGTGTGAGCCAAATAACATTTATTAATTTTATATTTTAAGTCTTGCATATAAGGCATTATATACTAGTTTAGTTTGGTTATATAGTTGTTCACAACCATAATCTTACCCCACAAAAGCATTGATGATTTAACTTGAAATGTTTGGTTAAGGGATGCAAGATCATCTAAGTAATGAAATTTTTAGATGATGTTATCCCATTATACTATTATTTTATATGACATTTATAACCTAAAAGATCATTTGGTCCAAATACTAAAATAAGTACTTAATTTAAATTTAACTTAGTTTCTATAATTGAAAATGTTTATATTAGTTCTTTAAGAAGGGAATGCCAAACATATTAGTAGATTTACAATGGTTAATAGAGTGGATTCATATTATTCTTTCCTATGTCACTAATTTTTTTGGAGGGTCGAAATGCAATTGATAGATTATATTTAATAATACTAGTTTGGTAGCTTAAGCATAGATATTTACCTAGAGATAGCAATGGACCTTATGCATACCTAATAGTAATAATACCTATCCTTACATTATTTCAACATCAACCACTTATACCATAATCCCACTATATCCTTATTGATAATTTATGTCTACATATACTAAATCAATATTACTTTATGGTATTATCATTCGCATTGGTTACCAAAATTGATGTTTTCCTAATTACAAGGTACTTGTAGTGCCCCTCCACAATTCACCTTTTAGGATGTTTGATTAATTTCGGTTGGGTTGTCTAAATTAAATTTAGTTATCAAATTAAATTATTAAGGTAATGTTACCAATTTTCACTGCAACTCAATTGACAGAGCTTATTAGTTTGGATTTATTTTAAAGTGAAAGTTCAGTTAATTTTTGCATTACTTAAATTGTTGTTTGCATCTAATTTATCAAGTTCAGTTGTGTAAATGTTTTTAGTGAACAGGAATTTCAAAATTTTGCTCAATGTGTTGCAGCACAAATGGAGTACAAGATAGAGTACATAAATGATTAAAGTAGAATCATTGCTTTCAATTATTTCACAATTTTTGCTCACATTATAGTATTTCATTTGATTTGCAAACAAAAATTATTATACAAGGTTGCAATAAATTACATTTATTTTTAGAATGGAAATGAAAAGAGAATTTTAAAGGATCCACATAAGCCTTGGAGATAGCCAAAAAAATTCATTGCAAGAAATGAATTATACAACTGAAGGTTAAAAAAAGGGAAGAAGCAAATAACGTAAGACATATCCATCATTACTTGTTTCTTGATCTTCAGTTGATGTTCTTGCAACTTGCTCCATTATGCTTCTGATTCCAAGTGTACCTACAAAAGAATGGGAAAGTCCTGTTAGAGCTCCGGATATGAAATACACTACATGCTCTACCAATAGAGATATAATTCATTGCTTGAAATGCATGGAATCAACTGAGAATGAGAGTGCAATAATGAGAACCTGAAAATGAAATGTCACATCATGGAACCTTTTAAACTTCATTATTTTATGCTAGCATTGTTTGTTACCTGTGCAAGTATAGGAAAAGTCATGTAGTTGATTATTTCATGAAGACATAACAATATGTGGAGTAAAATGGCCTCCCACAAGGGTAGAGCTCGACATGCTGCCCCTCAACATACAAATGAGGGCTAAGTAAAAGAAATATAATCATCATTCTCAATGGAGCCAGTCAAGAAGGAGAAAACACATTTCAAATATCAAAGAAATCAATACCATGGTTCACTCGTAATAGTCAAATCTGAGAGAAATGAAGTAAAAATTATGAGTGAGCAATGAGCTCAATTGGAACACAGGATCAATTAAATGCATCAATTTCTTTTTTTTTAAGAGCTTCTAATGTTGTCAAAATTGAATGTGTTTTGCTGCCATATAATGATTTGAAAATGATATTCATGTTGTTTTGAGATGTTCTTTTCTGGTGCAGCAAGTGTTTCATGTTTATAAATGAGTGATAGTGAACAAGTATACATATTTCACTATCAAAAGTTTCGGGTACCTAAAACATCAGGGCAAGGTTCACATTTTCTCATAGTTATCTATGCTTTTCAAATCAGCATTCATGATTCATTAATGTTGTCTTTAAGGGGACATAAAAATGCATGAAGAGTGCCAAAGAATAAGAACATTGGAATTGTCAAGCCATTGAATGCAGAATACCGGGGAAAACCAATTCTGGGTATGTTCATTGTATCACCACATAAGACAGGTGACAAAAGTGAAAATATAATCTATAGGTGTACCATATTGGCTAGATGCCACTTTTCAAGACAAGTAAAATGGATGCATTTGAAAGCCAAAGGAAGTTTCTATGTGTTGCCAAAAGCAAAGAAGGGATGTCAAGATAACATGGTAAACACATTAAGTGTTGGATCTTGTCGAACCCCAATCCTAATACCTACAAAACAACATAAACAAACACATTAGATGGTGAAATGCAGGAAAGAACAAGGATTCCCCATGGAATCCATTTACAAAGTTCAAATTAGGAAAATAAATGAAGAATGCAATGAGATAACAATAAAAGAAGAATACAATGAGATAACAATAAAAGAGATTGAATCCTAATTAAACTAGAAAACTCATGATCCCATGGGGGAATTGGTGCCAATTTGATGTGAAAATTGGCCCTTTCCCAATTCCTATGATGCAAGATTGATGTGTGATGATAATTGATCCACTCTATTGATGCTTGATGAGTGCTCCAATGGAAAAATCTGCATAACCTAGCTAAGATTCAATGATAATGGATGCAATTTGCTAATGATTTGAGCATAGTAAGTTTCCTCAAATTGTGGATGCTAAAATGAGGAATGAAGCCTCTTATTTATAGAATGCCAAGATGGATGAATGTCCAAAATAGAGAAATGTGGGACTAACATTCATCCAATGGAAAGATTCCACTTGTCAACCTATGAGTGGATGGAGGATGTGCAAGTTTTGAGGATTGTGCCAATAAATGCCTATTTTTGAATTTTGAATTTGTTGAAATGACATGCAAGAGGGAAGAAAGAATAAATTGAATGCCACTTGGCTCAAGGCAAAGGACATGTAAGAGAGAGTAAATGCCTTGTTGGATGTACATGTCAACTTGGATTTTGAATTCAAACTTGGAAAATATTCTCAAAAGATGCCTTGTTGAGGAAAATAGAGATTTAGTAAATCAACTAAATCTATTTTCATGTGAAAGTGGTAAAAGCTAGAGGATGGGACATGAGAGGAGATTAAATTAATCAAAGCTAATTAATTTAATGAAGGGGGTTAAATGATGTGACCTATTTGACTTAAATTTGTGGATTTATTTAAATCAAATATGAGAGGAATGTGATAAGAGATTAATTAAATAAAGATTCATGATTTATTTAATTAAAAGGGATGATTGTTAGATTAAACTAAATAAGGTTTTAATTTATTTAATTTAATAGATAGACTATAAGAGATTTAATCAAATAAAATTAAATTAATTAAATCATATAATTAGATCAAAATGGTTAATTTAATATCAAGAAGAGGTGACTTAAATGGATAACTGATTTATTCAATTAAGAGAGGAATATTGATGAATTTAATCAGATAAGGGTATTTGATTAAATGGTTATACCAAAGGATGATTTAGGATAAAACGATGTTAGCGGTTAGGATCAAATGCACAATGTCAATCGATACATTTTATGTGTCTACATTTTTCCCCTCTTTGAAGCAATGCACTTGTTGCGTTGGTTCAAAGAATAAATGATCTCGATCAAAGCCAAAAAAAATCACTTTTTAAAATCTTGCCCCACTACTTCCCGGTGAGAGAAAACATGCCAATATATTTCCCCCTCGAGAGATTGGACGAAAATTTCAATTTTTGGGTGATCTCACAAAAAAAGAGGACAAGGTGTCTGACAGGTCCAAAAAGGCTCCAAGAGGCCAAAAACGTGTCTAAACACAATAAAACGATGTAAAATAGGCCTCAACTAGATAAAATAGGTTCAAGGGTCCAAAACCCTAGCAGGATAGCTAATTAGGGTGAAAAAACCCTAAAAAGGCTCTGAGGGGTCACTTTCAATTCATTTTCACACAGCCATTTAGCAACCTTGAGGTTTGAGCTCTGACCTCCTGACGATTTGAGTTCGGCCATACCAACGGCCACCCAACATTGGGGCACCGATAAGTGATCCTTACTTGAGCTTTATTTTTTATTTTTAGCATTCATTTATTGCTTTCAAAGTTAGTCATTTTGTAGCGGCGCTATATAGCACCACTCAAAAATCAAACTGCATCGCTTGGTGTTAGATTACGCCGTGGTGGTGGAGTTTGGAGTTTGAAAATAAATTCCAACCTCCGATGCTGAGGTCATGGCCCATGGGGTGATTTCCAAAGTGCGATGTGGTGGTGCCTTAATGAGAGAAATCTTTTCAAACTGCACCACTCGGAAGGAAAGTGCACCGCTACGGTGCGCTTTCGACATTTTGTGTCCCATCGTCGTAGTTTGATAAAAATCAAACTGCGACGCCTTCATGAATAGCAATGTTGGAGTGGTTTCTTGGACACCCGACAAAAAAAATTTCAAACTTTTTAACATGATGACCCTTCATGATGCAGGACACGGCGAGGGAGCTCTATTCCTGAGAGCACAGGTCATGAGATCTCTTTGGTTACTTGCGAGACCTTAGTGACAGAGATCAAGATTGATTACGAGAGATGGGGTTGTGGTACATCACCTACATAACGCCCATGCACACCCACCTTGGGATGATGTCAGTGCTTGCTGAGAGATGGCACAGTGAGACCTCGTCTTTCCACCTTCCCACTAGCAAGGCCACCGTCACCTTAGAGGACATTTGGCGCATCTTAAGATTTCTGATTCATGGTCAGCATGTTATTTTCGATATAGATGCTAGGAGAAATGCTTGTCACATAGTCCTCGCCATATAGGACATTCTCATTTGCGAGGGGAAAATAGAGCTTGAGTGCCATAGGGCTTTGGCCACTCCCTTCCGCTTGGTTGTTGCAGCCATTATTTCATATCTTGTTGCCCCAGATCAACGAGGCCGGTACTTCAATCCTGGTTGGGGACTCTGCTAGGAGCTCATGGTGATGTGTGATAGGCCTACTCATTTTGTTTTGGGGCTGGTTCTTCTTGTGTCACTGTACAAAGATCTTCACGAGTATATCTACTTGGATGGCAGAGCACTCGAAGCAAGTGTCACACTCCTCCACGTATGGGTGTGGGAGCACATTGTTGTCTTTTGGTCTCGAGTTGTTGTAGTACTAATGGGGCCTGATGATCCCCCCATATGGCATTACAGAGGTGGTGTGTCCTTCACACACACGGGCGAGCACAAGATTACCTATTGGAGGAGGGTCCTAGATGAGATGGAGGTGTTTATATGGTGTCCATACCTTGGTCGGCCCAGATGGGCTGACGATGCAGATCAAATTTTCTTTGCCTGCCATGACCACTTCATGCAAGGGCGAGAGCACATGATGATAGAGAGATATCTTCCTGGGCGCGTTCAACACCAGTTCGGTGAGCCTCAGGATTGGCCAAACAATGATTATGTGGCTATATTTTCCCGCACCATGTCACAGGTTTCATGGGGGAAATACATTCTTGCTTCTGAGGCCGTGGACAACTTTAGACATTTGGTGGCTCGGCCATGGGCTTATGATTAGGGGCCTGCGGATCCAGGCATCACATAGGAATACAGGGATTGGTTCTAGCCTCCCCTAAGGTTGACAGTTCCAGGAACAGTCCCCAATCAGTGGAGAATGAGAGGCAGAGGGGGAGGAAAAGGAGGAAGAGATGGTGCACGACAAGACCAACTGGCTAGGGCTCCAGTTCAACCAGCCCAGCTAGGTTAGGCCAATGTGTAGATGCAGGATCAAGAGCAGGTAAAGGCCAATGGACCACCATGAGCCAAGGGTGAGGATCAGCCTCACGTGCAGCCCCAGATGTAGCCCCCACCAGTATAGCCAGCAGGGCAGGTGGACCCTCGGGATACATTGATTGCACAGTTGTAGGCCCAGGTGCAGACTTTGATACAGGAGAGAGATCAGGCACAGAACGAGAGGAACTAGGTCAGGGTCGAGAGGGACCAGGCCATACTATAGAGATAGGTCGTAGAGTTATAGGCGACCGTAAAGATGGGCCAGAGATAGTAGTTGGAGAGCATGGTAGCCTCCTCCTCTTAGAGTATAGTGTCCATTCGGTCTTACAGGGAGGCTATCTGAGAGGTAGATTATTACCATATGCATTATCATCAGACAGTACCTAGAGCAGCATGGGTCCTAAAGTACTTGCAGCAGACTAGTTACAGACCAGCAGAGGGTCACAGTGATAGGGGTGAGGGGATAGGAGGGTTAGGTCTCCTTTTGATCGAGATGATATCATTTTTTGTGTCCTATGGGATCCTTTTTGATAGCCTGATGGGCCTTTTTGTACTGATTGACATACATGTATAGTGATCCGATTATTTTGTACTATGACAGTTATTCGATGATGATTTTGATATGATGTGATGTGTATCATTTATTTATGCATGTATGGATGATTCTACTTCTATATGTTGTGGAATGATGTTATGGTGTTATATGATGTATTTATGGATGCATTTATTTCCGATGATATATGCATTATGTAATTATTATGACTAATAATTATGACTAATAGATTTATATTATGTTGTTGACTTATGATATTGAGATCATGTATTTATGTGATGCGTAATGATGCAGGAATCTATATGATGATTTGAAATGATATGGAAATGATATGAAATGATTATGCATGGATGTATGCTTTGCATGTAATGGATTTTTATGTTTCTATTTATGCTTATAATGATGTAGAATGATTTATGTAATGAAATGTAAAAAAAATGATTGTGATGCTATTTATGAGATGATATGGATGATTAATGGATGATATAATGCAATGTAAATGCAATGGTCATGTTTTATATGATGTGTATTGATGATGCAAATGAGATGGTTTTCTAAGATGCTTAGAATAACAAATATTTTTATCCTAAATATGTTAAATGATAATGTAATCTATGTGATGCATTTACTGTGATGTACTATATGCAATGATATGATGATGTTTTATGCAAAATGAATGTAATGTGTGAGATGACTTTATGATGTTGTGCGATTATCTATGCAATGGATTATCTATAATGCTTATGTACCTATTATGTTGATTATGCAGTAAATGAAAATATGAAGTGACTATGAAATGGCTATGCACATGAATATTATGCAATGATTTATGTGATGAATCTAATGTGATGCAAAAAATGGATACAATGTAATGAGAAAGGGATGTGCTAATTTATGAAAAATGCTTATAATACCATGTTTATATTATGATGAAAATGCAATGCGTATGTTTCCTATATGATATGTTTATACAATATGCTAATGATTTGTGAATGTAGGATCGATGACAACGATGATGATAATGATGATCAACTGTCATAGTACCTTGTTAGTGCAATGAGCAAGAAGGAATGAAAGAGAAGAAGTCATTTCAACAAGACATAAGATGATGAATATGCAAATGATGACGACTACTTGCCGAGGAGTTGGGATTTTCAAAGGGCCAATTTTCTTATGTTTGATGACACATGTGGTACGATGCATCAAGGTATAGACAACCAGGATGGTGTTGTACCTAGTGTGATGGACTTTGACTTGACAAATAGATAGGAGAATTTTTGTTCACACCTTACATATAGAAACCTTGCTAGGATGCACTTTAGAAGTTTCAAACACCTCAGACCAAAACACGGAAAGGTATAACCTATCAATGCAATGGTCAACAAGTTTCCCAAAACTTCCTCCATACATACCTAACAAAGCAAGTATTCGCCAAGGTTATATTACAAGAACGTCCAACAAGCACAATAGACAAAAGATAATGATCATTGCCCCATTCCTATTTCTCTAAATCCTCTGCTTGGATATCATCGAGAGGTCCTTGGAATGAGTGCAATAAGATAAATCAAAGACAAAGATAAAGTAAACAAACAAGTTGATGTTCTCCAATACTGCTAACCAAAAGGGGATGTGTTTTTAAGAATAAGAACCGAAACTATTGCCAAAAGATAATGCCCATTGTAGGAAGGATACATCCTAGGAAATGCTAGTGGATGGTGGCATGTCATTTCATTTATCCAAAGTTTTCTTTCAAATGATTTATATGGGACCAATTGAATAATGGGTTATTGACACAAAGAGTTGACCAACTTGTTTACGTACTGACTTAGACCTGAGACTTGACGTTTTGAGTTTTCACTTTTAACCAGCTAGACTTGTTTCCAATTGTTTCACCAAAGGATGAGGATGATGATCGTTTATTATGAGTGATGTTATTGCGAGTGAAAGCGAGATGAGACAGATGGATTTTTTTTTTCAAATATTTGGATGTTTTTGGAGTTTTTGCAATGTTTTGAGGCTGTTTTTGGAATTTTTTGGGATTTTCAAATGTTTTTATTTTCAATTTTTTGATGTTTTGGGGTTTGTTGAGATTTTGACCAAGAGACTAACCTAAAGACCTATCCTAGGGGCCTTAGGGGCTGATCAATAGATTAGCCTTACCTATGTTATATATGCAGAGACCACATAGTTCGACTAACAACTTGACCAATTTACAAATGAAGATATACATGATGAAATGTGAGTTTATTTTGACAGACTCCTAAAGTACTAACCTAAGTGTCTCGGGGGATGATCAAAGATCAACCTTGCCTATGTTCAAGGCTTAGAGACTCGTAGTTTGACAAGACGACCTTGTTTTATACTTTTTGACTAACTTTTTGACCTATTTTGGGATTTTGATATGTTTTGATGTTTTTGGATTTTCTGATGTTTTGATGTTTTTTTATTTTTTGATTTTAGGACTTCAAGAATATACACAAATCTGATCTGATGAGAACATGCCCCTAGCATGATACAATAGACTACTCTGATAAAGGCAGGACAAACTGACCTTAAGGATGGGTTGAGTAGTACTAGGAGAGATCATGGTACTAACACAGGACCAAGCTATGATGCGGTTGTAGGTGGATGAGTGATGGATGGAGATCTAATTGCGATGGATGATGGAAACATAATGGATGAATGATGCAAAACAAGTCATAAAGATCCTGGTGGGTGGAAAGTGCTTATTTAAACAAGGTGCCTATTTGCCAGGTTTTCACCAAGGTACTTGTCCAAAGTTCCACCGAAGTGGTTCTCACTAGAGGACGATTTTTCTCTTTACTATTTTTTTTTATCCTTTTTCTTATTTTTTTGGATTTTTTTGCTTTTTTGATTTTCTTGTTTTCACCAAGATGCCTGTTTTCCAAGTTTTCATTGAAGTAACCATTTTTTTAGGACATTTTCTAATTTTTTGGATTTTTGGTTCTATACCTTGAAAGATTTAGGCATAAAACTTTTTGAGATGAGAGCTATTCATGGGCTCTTGTAGAGGTTCCCCTTCAGGTGTTGATAATTGATATGCCCTTGACTTATAAATTGTTGTGATAACAAATGGTCCCAACCAATTGGGTTCAAATTTTCCTTTGCTATTTGGGTTTGGGACATTCTTCCGATTCTCCTTTAATACTAGTTCTTTGACTTGGAAAGTCCTGCTTCTGATTTTCTTATTGTAGCTCCTTTTGAGTCTATTTTGATAGACTTGCAAATGATATAAGGTGTCTATGCATTGCTCATCCAGTGGCTCCAACTCATTTAGTCTTGATACTCGGTACTCTTCATCTATAAGGAGGTTTTGTAGTGATATCCTGAGTGATGGGAGCTCGATCTCAATGGGGAGTACTACTTCTGATCCATAGACCGGGAAGAAGGGGGTGGAACCAATGGGTGTGTGGATACTGGTTTGATAGGCCCAGAGGGTAGGATTAAGCTACAAATTCCAGTCACGATCACTTGCATCATTGACTATTTTCTTGAGGATTTTCATAATGGTCTTTTTTGTAGCTTTTGCTTGGCCATTTCCTTGGGGATATATGGGGTGGAGAAGCGATGTTGGATTTTGAATTTTTTGCATAAGTCATGAACCTACTGATTCTTGAATGGTGTCCCATTATCTGAGATAATGGCTTGTGGAACACCATAGCAGAAAATGAGATAGTTCAGGATGAACTTTGATATCTACTTCCTAGTTATATATGTCATGGGTATGGCTTCCACCCATTTAGTAAAGTACTCTGTGGTGGTTAGATGAAGTGGGGGTGATTTTTCCAATGAGATCGAGTCCCCACTACGAAAAGGGCCAAGGTGTGATGATGGGATGAAGGTCTTGAGATGGAGCATGGATGAGGTCCCCATGCTGCTAAGATTGTAGACACTTTCTGAGTAGTCATGTGCTTCTCTTTCCATTGTGGGCCAATAATATCCCATCCTCAGCAATTTCTTGGCTATACTCATTCCACTTGAGTGTGAACCACAAATACCATTATGTACTTCAATTAGAGCAGTCAATGCCTCCTTAGTGTTTAAGCAGCGTAGTAGGGTTCCTTCTATCCTTCTACGATATAGGGTATCTCCTAGGAGGAAAAATAGGGATTCCTTTTTGACAAATGTTTGTTTTAGGTTTGAGGGTAAGTCGGCGGGTATGAATCCTATTCGAAGGTATGTGTAAATGTCATGGTACCAAGGATCACCAGGACCAACGATTTCACACACAATTTCTAATTCTAGTACCTTGAATGTGGGCATGAGAATTTGCTCTATCAGGAATTCATATTTTGGAACATTGTGGGGGATATCCAGTAAGGATCCAATTGTTGCCATGGCGTCTACTGCTCTATTGTTGACTCTAGGAATCTGCTCAAATGTAATCTTGATGAAGGATTCTTTGAGAGTCTCCACCAATTTATTGTATGGAGCGAGCTTGTTGTTCTTGGTTTGGTATTCATCATTCACTTGGTTTATTATCAATTGGGAGTCTTAGTATACTCTAAGAGCTATAATGTTCCATTGTACTGCTATTCTGAGACCTATGGTTAAAGCCTCGTATTCTACAATGTTATTGGTGCAGGGAAATGCTAGTTTGTAGGATCTTGGTATGCAGTACCCTTGTGGGGTGATAAAGAATATGTTAGTTCCTGATCCATGTTGTGTGTATGAGCAATCAAAGTAGAGTTTCCTGCGGTCAGCTATGTTGAGATTAAAAATGGATTCATCTGGAAACTCTAAAATGAGAGGATTCTCTGAATAGATTGGTGCTTCTGCAAGTTGGTTTGTGATGACTTGGCCTTTGATTGCTTTCCACTCCTCATATTCAATGTCATATTCAGATAGTATCATCACCCATTTGGCCATTCTTCCAGTGAGCATTGCTTTTGACAGTAAGTACTTGAGGGGGTCAATTTTGGTGATGAGTTTTATTTTGTGTGCCAACATGTAATGTCTAAATTTTTGTGATGCAAACACTACTTCTAGGCATGCTTTCTCTATGAATGATTAGTTTAGTTCATGCCCAACCATTGTTCTGCTGATGTAATAGATAGCCCTTTCTATTCCATTTTCATCATGCTGAGTTAGGAGAGCTCCAAGGGCTACTGTTGTTGCTGATACATAGAGAATTAATGGTTTTCTTGGGATTGGTTGCATTAAGACTGGTGGTGTCAGTAGATATTCTTTGATTTTATTGAATGCCTCTTCACACTTGGTATCCCATTTTTATGCTACTCCCTTGTGAAGTAGGTGAGAATATGGGTTTTGTTTTTCTGCCAGCTATGCTATGAATCTTTGAATGGATTGGAGCCTGCCTTAGAGACCTCTCATTTGCTTTAATTTTTTTTGTCTCCATCTTGAGGATTTCTTTTACCTTTGTTGGATCTACCTCGATACCTCTCATTGACACTATGTATCCTAGCAGCTTTCCTAATTGCACGTCGAAGACACACTTCTTTGGGTTTAATCTGACCTTGTACTCTTCCAGCTTGTCAAAAATGGCACTTAAGGTTGTTATGTGATCCTTTCTCTTTCTAGATTTGGCTAGAATTTCATCAACATAATCTTCGACTGTCTTATGGATCATGTCATGGAATATCAATGTCATGGTCCTTTGGTATGTTTCTCCTACATTCTTTAAGCTGGTCCTCTTTAGCTATCATGATTTGATTGTACCCTGATATTCCATCCATTAGTGACAACATTTCATGTTTGGATGTCATGTCTACTATCATGTCAATGTTTGGAAGTGGGAAGTCATCTTTCAGACATGCTTTATTCAAGTATCTGAAGTTTGTGTAGATTATGATGCCCCCATCAGGTTTTGAAATAGGTACAGAGTTTGACACCCATTCTGGATAATCTATCAGTCGAATGAATCCTGCATCAAATAGATTTTTAATTCCATTTTGAATAGCAGGGTGATCTGAGGGTGCATTTTCCTGAGCTTTTGTCTAATAGGCTTTGCTTCTGGGTATACCGCTAAGTGGTGAACCATGATTTCTCAAGCCCTGGCATGCCATCATAACTCCATGTGAACTTTATCTATCTCTCTCGTAGGAAGGCTAATAGGAGCTCTTGTTCCTTTGATAGTAATGACTCCACATAGAATTTGATGTGCGGGGTTTCTTCTATTCCTAAATTGACCAAATTGAACCTTTATGCTAGGACTGCTAATTTTTCTTGATGAAGAGCTCTAAAAGGAAGATTGAATCCCCCATCCTCAGGTGCCTTGGAGAGGTTTTCACCATAGGATGCATCCTTTATTTTTACTTTTTTTTGGTCAGAGAGTGCCACAGTGTGGTTTTCACTCAAGGACTTAGATATTATTCTTAATTTTTCACTTTTGCGACTAAGGGATTCAATCGTTTCCCCATAATAGGAATGTGTATCTAGCTCCATTATGAACCCTGCTTTGTGATCCCAACATGGAATGTTATCCTACAGTCCCATGAACTCTGAGAGTGCCTCATCGTTTTTGAATGTATCAAGAACTGGTGGTCCTCATTGGTCGTAGTTGATGAGTTGGGGATATACTAGGAAGATTTCATGATTTTGGTGGTCTGATTCAAAAGATAGGGTGCTAATCATGCAAAGAGTGGTGTCCTCAAATAGCCTAGGTAAGTTGGTCATGGGATCCTCATCATCACTACTACTATAGATGTTGGTTATGTCAAATGTGAAGTTATCTATGACGCGACTTATAGATACTGGTAAGCCTAGTTGAGCTACAGTTGGCTGAGGAGGATTTTTGACTTTTCTAACTGGAGGACTTCAACCATGTATGGTTATACTCAGAGGGGTACATCCAAGACCAATATTTGTTATTGTTCATGTCTTTGGAATGATAGGTATTATAAGCCCATTGTCATTTTTCCCAAGCCTTTGATTTCTATCGTAACCCATTGCAAGCATCATTTGTAGACCCTTACTTATGTCATCCATTGGTAAATCAGCTACTGGTCTCTCATCTTGGTATAACATATGAGATGGATCTACCTCAATAACTTCTTGGCCAAGATCTCCCCAACTTGTAAAGTTGGGATAGTCTTTAGGAGATGTTTGGGATGTGGAGGCTTCATTTATTTGCGGATGTACCCGTGATCTAGGAGATTGTGGTAACTCTCCTACCACAAAAGCATTTTTAGGGATTATGTAGTTTCCACAACCATTATCTTGGATGATTACCTTAATGTCAGAGATGGTGGAGTGGCAGGCGTCTCTGTCACTGAAGTGGAAGCAAGAGTTGTGGGATCAATATATGGTGTAGATGGGCCCTCATCATTTTTTGGTACTTGGGGAATTTTATAGTACTTTGCCTCAAGTATTTTGCAATAGGAGAATGGTTTGGGATCTCCATGGATGGTAACTTCTTGTCCTTCATGTGTAAATTTAAGACATTGATGGAAATTTGATGCTACTACTTTCATCGAATGAATCCATGGGCGTCCTAGGAGGATGTTATATAGTAGGTTGAGGTCCAGGACCTGACAAGTGGTTTCAATGATAGTAGGCCCTACTTGAATAGGGATTTTGATTGTGCCCTAGGACACTCTTTCCTAATCATCATATTCTCTTATTGTGATACCATTTCCTTTGTCAATTGAATCCTCTGAGATTTTAAATTATTTGATGAGCTTGAGAGAACATATATTCAAGCCTACACCTCCATCCACCCAGACTCATTTGACTTTTCTTTTGTGCACTAGGACTTCTAAGTGGAGTGCATAGTTTTGAGATGGTTGAGCGAGGAAATCCTAGTCAGAGAATGTGAGGATATTTGGTGTAATGATATTTCTGACCATAGCTTGGAATTGTTTCGCATCAAGATCTACGGGGACAGTGGATGAAGCCAACACTTCTTCTAGGATTCTCTTATGAGAAGATGAGATTTTTAGTAACTCCATGATGGAGATTTTTGTTGGTGTTCTTTTGAGCTGATATAAGACATTGTAGCCATTGGGGATAGATCTAGGTGTAGGGACTATGTTTTGTTGGGATGATCCTGTGATGGTAACTTTGTCACCTCTTGTGGTGACTCCACAATCGACAAGGGCTCCTTTGATGGTTATGGTAGTGCAATGTTCCTCTAGGGAAGCAATGACAGTTTCATATACATTATTTACATTTGTGAAGGTTTCTTTCCTTTTATCCATGTTATTATTCCCTTTATTACCATGGTTAGGCATCGGATTCATGTATATCTTAAGGTTTTGGTTTCCTATTGGTTGTTCCACGTTTATAATTCTTTGATCAATGAGATATTGGATTATGTTTTTTAACCTCTTACAACTATTCATGGTATTCCCTTTGATTTTATGGAAGTCACAAAGTTGATTATCATTATACAAGGAGGTTTCACATCCAGTTCTTGATAATTCTCATAGGTGGGCGCTTTGATGAGTTTTTCATTTATCAGCTTCTTCATGATGACTTCAAGTGGTTCCCCCAGAGTGGTGTACTTTCACTTGGGGTAATTCTCATTCTATTGGGGTGGTCCCTTTTGATCATTGAGATTATTGATTACTTGATTTTTGTTTGGTTATTGTGTTGCTTGATGATTGTTTTGGTGTTGGATTTGGATTTTTGGTGTGGGTGTGTTTTGGCGAGGGGAACTGATGACAACTTTGGTGTCCACAATGCCATCATTGGTAATATTTTTATTCCTTTGCCACGTGTGAGGTTTATCATTATAATTGGTAGGTGGGCGGTTGTTTTGTTGTTTTGGGTATGAAGTGGATCCTACGGGTTGTGTCATAAGGGCTCATTCGATGCAGAGCGCCTTGGAGATCAACTGGCCATATGTGGTGATCCCTTGTACCTCGAGAGGAAATACCAAGAGGCCGTCAAGGGTGGATATAATGGTGCAAAATTTTTGTTTCTCGGGCATGGTCCATTTGCTCCGATTGGCCTTGGATCACCATCATTGTAGGAATGAAGTGAATGATTCATTCTTTCCTTCTTTCTGAGCTGAAAGTTCTTCTAGACTGACATCCATTGCAATATTGCATGTGTAATTTTTAATGAATGCATCTATAATTTCTTGGACTGATTTGATTCCTATTGGTAGGTGAGAGAACCATTCCATAGTGTGGCCAACCAAAATCCTAGGGAATAGCCACATCAGATAAGTATCATCAAATGCGACTTCCATGCAATGAACCTAGAATTCCCTGATGTGATCTTCAGGGTTTCTCGTCCCATGATATTTGTCAAACTTGGTGATCTCAAATCCCTTGGGGAATGGTTTCATCACAAGGCTCCTATCAAATGGATAGGGACACAAGTTTCTTGGTGTTTTTGTGGTTCACCCTGATAGAAGATCGAGCACTTGTTGAGAGAGCAACCTGATTTGTGTCATTACATCATTTTGCAGATTAGGGAGTGGGATGAAGGTGTTCTGGGGTGTTTCAATTGTGGGTTGGATGGGTGGATTGGTTGGTGTGTTATTTGATGGTATTTGCACATTTTTTCGAGCCAGGTATGCTTGCACTTGTTGTTGTATGAACAACACTTGTTGTTGATCTTGTTGTTGTTGTGTTAGGATTGCTTGTTGTTGTGCTAGGATTGCATGTTGTTGTGCTTGCTGTTGTTCCAACAATTCCTATTGTTGGGTTACTAATTGGGCTACTTCTTTCTACTCTTGATATCATTTTATTGCTCGCTGATATGCTTGCATTTGTGCTGCTTGTTTTTGTGCAAGAAATTGTGCTTGTGCTTGTACTTGTTGTGCTTGATATTGGGCATGTGCTTGAGCTTGGGCTTAGGCTTGTGCCACTTGTTGTTGCAATATAATTTGGGCTTGGGAAGCATTTTATGCTTGTAATGTGGCTTGGGCGGCTTGAGCAGCTTGTGCAGCTTGAACGACTTGTTGTTGTTGTTGCTAGAAGGCTTGGGCTTGTGCGGCCTGTTGCACTTGCTGTACAATTTGGGTGGCTTGAACATTTTGCGCTGCTTGTGTGGCTTGTTGGGAAGCTATTTGTGTGGATTTTTTATTTTTCACTTGCAGGAATGCCTTTTGATAAGTAGCTTGGTGAGTGGCTTGCAATGCCATGCTGTATTGGCTTGATAAATTGAAATTTGGTGGTGGTGGGGTTGGTGGTTTGAGTGGTGAATGATGTTGTCGTGTTGGTGGTTTGAGTGGTGAATGGTGCTATTGATGTGGTTTGTCCTTGAGAGACCATGCATTGAAATGTTAGGGGGCGGTTGATGATGTCACGATTGCTTGTGTAGTTGTCATCTATTGTTGTGATATCAATGACAAGTTTTGAGAGTTTAGCGTGATGTTTTGATTGGTGTTTGGAATGTTGGTTTGATTGATATTTGGTAAAGGTGGGAGTCCCAATCCAAGTAGAGGTGTGGATAATGGTGGTAATGGTGGGAGGAGTGAAAATGTGAGGGGTGTGAGTTCATGAGAAAATGATGTGGTGTCAAAAATTCCCCCAGGTTCGAACATGTCACCTCCTTCTTGCGAATTTGTGAGAAGAGAAGTTTGAGGTGTTGCATGGAAGGATGATGATGATGGATCATTAAGATTATGGAAAGTGAGAGGGACATACTTATGTAATGGATTTTGGGGTATTTTTTGTTCCAAGATGGTGTTTGCATCCAAGTCTTGATTATTAACAAGGGGGTTTGTTTGATTAGTGTTAGCTCTCAAAAACATAGGAAAAATACCTCAAGAGGTTGCCAATCTCTTGATACATTTCAGGGTAATAGAAAAGGCCAATGATATCAACCTTCTACTCTTCAGGTGCTTCCAGGCCTAGGTGGGTGTACCTACAACAATGAAGTAGACTTGACCAATGTTTATATCCTAAAGTGATTTACCCACACTGGCAAATAGGAGTGGATAAATGAGTTTTAATTTAGTATAAAGTGTATAAGCAATATCAAGGAAAAAATACAATATGTTCATATGATAAAATGAATGAAACTAACAATGAAATGGTAGAGACTAGTGCCTTATTGGGTGCATGGAGTCAAATGAAAATTCAAAATGAATAGCTTCTTTCTGGCAGAAACTCAAATTGTTTGGCATATAGGTTTAAGTTTATAACTGGTATAAACATGCAGGAATGTGAATGTGACTACTGAGTTCTTCTTAATGATCCAAATGAGATTTCCTAATTACTAAGATTGACTAAGAGGATTTAATCTCTCCTTGAAAGAACCAATTAATCCAATCATACAAGTACAACAAATGTGCACTGATAAACTAAAAAATATCCTTGATATATCAGTTTAAACAATTAGAAAACATCAGCCTTGGAGACAACTTAACCAATACTTTTAATTAACACAACAAACAACTAAAACTAGAAAAATGCCACCAAATCAAATGAATTCAATTGAAATCTCCATCATTTTTTACATGCATCATAGTCTCAAAATTCAACATTCTGATCTACTGTATTTTTTGTTGCCACTCCTTTCTCTTTTGCTGTCACAAATGGGTTTTATATATCGGCCACATGAAAAGTCCCATCCATTCGCATTCACATCTAGGAAATTATTTCATTCAGGCCTTTTCAAACATTCACTAAACACTTGCTGAGACATCTTGTAGTTTCGCCGACACATTGAGTCTTTCAAACAGTCAATATGTTACATATCACTATGAAGTCACACAATCTAATTGATATTCTGAGTCTCACCGACTACCAAAATTTTTATATTGCTTTGATATCATGCAATTTCATCAATGTGTTGAGTCTCACCGATAGCTATCCCTTCAATCATGAGTGTATGACTGTGACATTGAAGGTTGGGCAGATGTTCCTCTACTTACATTGTGTTCTGCCGAGAGTTCTACCGAGATTTATCCTTCGTCAACTTTGATCATCGAGACACAGTGGTTTTCCTGTCGATGGAACTTCATTCGGCATGAGATTCCTAGCTCTCTCCAACAAAGCCTGTCTTGCCAATAATCAAACGTATCACTATGACTCTGGGGGTCAGCGGAACTCCAAGACTTCATATTGATGATAACAACAAAATCTATCATTTCTTTGTCAGCAAGACCAAATGAACATTGCAGGTTGTTACTCCGATGACTCTTGTCTCAGCGACATAGCTCTTTGTGTTTCATCAGTAAGACACATATATGCTCGCTATGTCTCACCCCGATGCATACTGTCTTGTCGATAGGATCTTTTCTTCGCTGAGACTCTGAATTGTGTGTACCCAATGTATATCTTCAACTAAAATCTCATCGGTATGACATTCCCAAACTCTTATTGATAGACTACAAAAAATATACGTTAATATAAAAGCTTTATGGATCAGGAAGATCCTAACCATCTCTTGCCGATATAAATTATACATTGAAATGCTCAAGGATAAATGAATTCTATGGGACCAAATGATGAAAACAAACTAAAACATGGGCAAACATGATATGCAAAGCAGATTCTTATGCTTATGGTATGGGCACTTTTGGGAACTAATGAGTATACGCAGCCATAAAATTTTCAAATTTTTACAATTATAACAGTGGCTCCATCTAGGGATGAATGATTGTGGGATCATTGCAAGGATCCAGATTTATGGGGGAGTAGACCAAAATTTCAAGGTGATGGACCAATGAGAAAGATGGAATGAATAGAAATGGAGATGAACATGACCCTATACTACTGTACATGGAAAGATTTATTTAATAAAGGAATGTCAGGATTGTCCATGTACTGGCAATTCCTGTTCCTTTTTATTTCCTAAACTAATGTGCATGGTAAATAATTTTTGAGAGGACTGTCAAGAGTTGTCCATGCACTGAAAACCCTTAATCCTCTATATTGTTCAAGAGAAAAAATTATTCAAAAATTTCCCATGTACAGGCAACTCATGTTCTTCACCAGTAATGTTTTGCAAATAATATGAATCTTCACCTTTCTTACCACTAACAACAAAGGGTCCCAACCACAAAGCTTCAAATTTCCCATGTTTTCCCTTCTCCTGACATCTTGCATTCCATATTAACACCAGATCATTTTCTTCAAATTTTCTATCTTTTGCTCTTCTATCAAACAAATACTTCATTTGTGCCTGCAACTTCACATTTTGGTTTTGAGCTACTCTTCTTACTTCATCAAGCTCTTCTAGTTATTCCATTCTTTCCTCCATTGGTTATGGAATATCTATATCTTCTTGAAGGATGAATTTGTAAACTGGTAACAAATTTTATAGAGGCATCCTAGCTTGTGTTCCATATACCAATTCAAATGGGGACTTTCCAATTGCCTTTTTCATAATTATCCTATCAGCCCATACAACCAACCTCAATTTTGAATCCCAGGCCTTTTTTTTCCCACCTAGCATCCTCCTTATGATCTTCCGAAGACTCTTGTTGCTAGATTCTGCTTGACCATTAGCTTGCAAATGGTAAGGAGCTGCATAGGAAACTATAATACCATATATTCTGCAAAAATATTTAAACTCATCAGGTTTGAAACACATCCCATTATTTGTGATCAATCTTAATGGTGTACCAAATCTAGTAATGATGTTCTCCATTAAAAAGTTGATTACAACATTACTTGTTGCTTGCTTGGTTGGGATTGCCTCTACCAATTTAGTGAAGTAATCAGTACCTACCAGTATCCACTTATGTCCTCCACTTGATTTCTCTTATATCTCCCCATTAAAATAAATTCCCTACTGATGAAAAGGGGCTTCAACCTGCATAGGTCGAGTGGTAAAGCTCCCTAATACTTCATTTTCCCTAAGAAATTTTGACATGCTCCACATCTCCTTACATATGAAAAGGAATCATTAAAAACTTTTGGCAAGTAATAACCTGCCTTGAGAATCTTGTGTGCAGTCGTCTTTGCTAAATAATGGCCTCCACAGAATCCTTCATGCATCTCTCTCAAAACACACTTGGCCTGTGACTCATCTATACATAGCAACAACATCTCGTCCTTGTTCTTCCAAAAAAAATCACCTTCCATGAACACATATTTAGACACTTGCAGCTTCAAAGTTCTTCTTTGATTATCACTTAATCCTTCAAGGCACTTCATGTATTTGAGATAATACATGATGTTTGTATACCAAGCAGTATGCTCAATACTTGTAATTGCATTTCCTTCATCTTCTACATTACAAATTTGATTCACTTCAATTTTTGCTTCTACCATTAACTTGGACAAACCCTGACCTCTCACTAGTTTAGTAATTTGTATTTCCATATCAAATTCTTGAATTTTATTAATCCACCTACATCTCTTTTTAGTTACCTCCAACTGTGCCAAGATATCCTTAATAGCTGTATGAGGGACATAAGCAATCACCTTAGCTCCAACAAGATACGGTCTAAAAGCTTTTATGGCTTTCACCAATGCAAATGCTTGTTTCTCCATTATATCATATTTCAATTTTGATCCCTGCAATGACTTGCTGAAAAAAGACATAGGCTTCTCATGACCTTCCTCATTCTTCTGTAACATGACAACAGCTATAGTATGTAGCGAAGCAAATGAAAATATTTGAAAGGGTTTTGAGAAATCTAGAGATTTAAGGACAAGAGCTTCCTTGATGGCCTTTTTGATGGATATGAAAGCTTCCAATGCTTCTGTGGTCCAATCTACCTTTTGTCCCTTCCTCAGCATCTTTGATATGGGCTTAACAATTTCAGAAAAATTAGAGACAAATCTCCTAACAAAATTGATCTGTCCAAAAAATGACTGGATGGCCTTGACAGTTTTAGGAATATGAAGTTTATCTATGACCTCAACCCTCTCAGGATCTATTCTAATTCCCTCTTTTGACACAATATGTCCTAAGATTTTTCCCTCTGTGACTGCAAAATGACATTTCTTAGGGTTCAGACTAATACCATATTCTAAAGCTTTAATAAATACCTTTTCCAGATGTTCTACATGATCTTCATCCTTTTTGAATAAGCAGTGAGGTCATCTTGATATACCACCATGATAACATTAATCAAATCTGCAAATGCTACATCCATAGCTCTTTGAAAGGTTGCACCCGCATTTGTGAGACTGAATGGAATTCTCACATAAACATGCATTCCCCATGGAGTTGTAAAGGTTGTCTTGTACTGCTTAAATTCTTTGACTTTGAATTGGTTGTAACCAAATAACCCATCCATCATAGATAACAACTCACACCCTGTTACTTTATGTAGTACGACCTCCATATTAGGTAGAGGATAATTATCATTGAGAGATGCCATGTTTAGATTTCTGAAGTCCACACATAATCTGATATCTCCATTCTTCTTCCTCATAGGAACCAGGTTCGAAACCCATGTTGAATGCCTGATTGGTTTGATGATACCCCCATCTCTAAGCTTTACCAATTCCTCCTAGATTTTTGGTTCCAAAGTTGGGTTGATAGGTCTTTGTCTTTGCCTAAATGGCTTTGCATCTGGCTTCAATGGGATTTCATGTTGAAACAAATCTTCCCTATATGCTTTAAGATCTTCATAAGACCATGCAAACACATGTTTATATTTTCTCAATAATGCAAACAACATTCTTCAAATTGTCGAGCTTATTTTCTTCCCAATGTATACCTTTTTTGGTGCTAGTTCAGTCCCTAAATTGACCTCTTTAATATCCTCTCTCTTGACTAGTATCTATTTCATGAGGGACTGATCATTTCCATCATATACCCTTTCCAATGCTACAAGACCTTTGGGAAGCTTATTAGTTTTAAGCTGTAAGACCTCTTTCCCAAATACTGTCTGCTTTCCATCTACTTCTCCAACAAAGGAATTGAAATCAAATTCTTGAGCTTCATATTGATCTATACAATGAAGAAATTTCAAGAGGTTAGTATCATCATTAAAAACTTTCCAACTGTATATATTGTCAAGCATAGCGGGTCTTGCTTTGAACTTGATTTGAGACACTCCAGCCAATGTGATGTCATTTATTCTTAGTGCTATATTGGCTAAAAAGTCTGCCATTATATTCTTCAACCTCTTAATCCATTCAATGGAGAAAGCATCAAATAACTCAATTGTGTCCCATACAACATTCTTGTATTGCTTCAACCTCTTGTGTTTTACTGCATATTTTGATTTAACTTGAGAAACAAGTAGCTCAGAATCCCCTAGAACAACTAGCAACTTGATCTTATGTTTAACAACCATATTCAATCCTGTTAGTAAAGCTTCATACTCTGGTATATTGTTCGTACATTCAAATGCCAAAAAAATGAATATTTAAAAGTAACTCCTTCAAGGGAAACAAACACTATTCCTACTTCGTTACCTTCTTGGCTACAGGCTCCATCAAAGTACATTTTCCATACACCATCATAGTTTTTTGCAACATGTTTATCAATTGGATCACCATTGACTAACTCTGGTTGGGCTGGTTCTATCTTAAAACTTCCAAGATCCATATCACAAAAGAAATTGAATTGATCTGGAGGTACACAATCTACAACTGGGTTCATCCTTGGGTCCCTGTACTGCTTAACTTCCCAACCATTCACTGGAATTTTTGCATAAGAGAAATCAAATTGGACATTTCCCCCAACTGTTGTCATCCACTGTCTTGATAAAAGCATCCCAAACTAAGGAGGAGTATCAATTACAATTATATCTATATTGTAGGCCACCTGAGGATAAGTAGCTAGTTTGAATTCAACATCTTTCATAACACGTACTACTGGAACAGGCCTACCATCCATTGCATAGCACTTCCCTTCATTAGTATCTACCCACATACCAAGTTGTCTCATAACTCCAACTAGCATGATATTGATTGTAGCACCAAAGTCTATCATGCAATTCCTCAACAGTTTGTTGTTTATAAGCAGTGTGGTGAAAAAAGGTTCAACTTGTGGGGAACTTACAAATACATCATTTAAGCACTCTTCAGGGACAATCACTTTATCTTTCTTGTTAACCATTTTAGTGGCCATTTGAATTTTAGAATTCGTACTTTTTCTCATTTCCACTTGATATCAATTGAATTGCACTATCCCTATACTCCTTAATTCTCATCATCTCGAGCAGTGGGACATACATTTTTACCTGAGATAAAGCCTGAGAAAATTCAAATGAAGAACCCTCTGCCTTAACCGTTTTCTTTTTCTCTAATGTTTCCCCTTTGAATTCTTCCTTTTGGAAAGGTTTCTGCTTTTCTTTATATAACTCTTTGTTCTCTTCTTTCTAAATAAGCTTTTGTTCATTCTTGTGATGTTGCTTAGTTTTTGTTCTCTTCAAAACTCTTGGTGTTACTTCTTTATCTTTCATGAATATTTCCCTAGGAGCACCTTCCTTTTCATTCACTGTCCTATTTCTTAACCAATACTTTCTCTTCGCTTGTTCAACTAGAGAAATGGTTAACCTCTTTAGTTCCTCTTTAGTGGGTCTCCTTACATTGCATTGAGTAGGAACCTCAACAGAGTATTGTTTTGCACACTCTTCTTCAGAATCAGAAAAACCTATTGTTCAGCCATATGGAAATTGCAACTTTGATTTGAAACATCGTACTCACAGCCTTCATCTTCTGAAGATGAATATTCCTCCTTAGTAGGGTGAAAGTTATTTGAGGTCAAGTACACTATGTGATCCTCTCCACTGACACCCACTAACATTCCTTCTTCCTGCATTTCTTGGGCTACAACACAGTGGTCTGGGGAATGTGGCCCATTACAACCTTCACACCAAAGATTATTATTGACCATATATGCCCCCTTCTTCCTTAATGGATTAGGTATTTCCTTGTTCCTGGGTCTATCTATTATAGGCTTTCCATCCTTTCAATTTGTATTGTAAGGCATGTCATGTAACCGAGGCCTCTCATTTTTGTACATGTTCTCCCATTTGTACTGATAATTATTGGCTTTTTGAGGAACCCTAGGATTGTCTCTCTTTTGATCATCCCAATGGATTTCTTGTTGTTTTCAATGGTCAGTGCTATCTTCTAGGCTTCAGCTAAATCTCTTGGAAACCTATTTCTTAGTTCATACCCTAGTTTTGGATTGAATGCATTCAAATAAATACTCAATGCTGCAAAGTCTGACAACTTTGATCCAGGTGGTATCTTATTCTGCAATTTGTTGAATCCCCGGTTAAAATCATAAATTGACTCATTCTGATTTTTTTGAATCCGTACTAATTCATGTAAAGCAACATATGGTGCACATGGATTTCCATACTGTTCAAGAAATTGATCCTAAAATTCTTGGATAGAATCAACAGAAGTTGTTGGCAAGCCATTGAACCAATCTCTAGCCTCTATGGTGAGTGACATCGTGAATAACCTCATATGTAAATCTTCATATGCTATATCCAAGTCCTAGATAAAAGCATTAAAATTCTTCAAATGATCTTCAACAGTAATTGCACTGCTCCTTGTAAATTTAGGAACAAGACTCCTCCAACTGCTATCCATAAGATAAGGGTATAATTGAAACCCTGTCAAATCAAATTGTCTGGTCATTGTTGTATATTGCTGAGGAGGAGAATTATGCATATGTTGATACTGGTACATTGGATTGTTGTATTGTGTATGAAGATATGGCACATATTGTTGACCATGAGGTGGTTGTATATTTGTATGTTGTGATGCAATATACGGTGGATGGTTTGGTTGCTTGTATTGATTTCTCATATGCTCTGGAGGAGCCTTTGATGGGTTTGAAGGCCATGTATTATCATTTCCTTGCCTATGAGGTGGTATATACTTTGAAAAACTAGTAGTCTGAGCATCAATTTGGGCTTTCTACAATTTCAAGACTTGGATTACTTTTATCATTTGAATCCTTTCCTGTTCAACTTTTTCTCTTTCTACTTCTTGTTTATGAAACTCGAGTTGTGCTTCTACTTGACAAGTTGAGAACTCATAGTTTTCTTGAGGAATTACATGATCAATAGGCTCACTTTGATTACCCTCCACTCTTTGATCATATTCATGTTGATATCTAATTCATTCAGCTTCAAGTTTAGCATCAAACTTTTCCTGTTTCTAAGGATTATAAAAAGGATTTCTTTGGTCTTCAGGGGTACAAGGTTTTTCACTTGAATTATCTCTCCATGTATCATAACAGACATATGTTTCACAGTGTGGTCTCGATGCTTTGTCTTTGTTCGTTATGCACATGTCATCCTCTTTCTTCTTACCCTTATCAACCTTATCATCCTTATGGGTCCACTTACTGTTGCCACTAGGACCTCTAGTAGGACCTCCCTTATATTGGGATATTCTATCATTCATGTTGAATTGATGCAATGTTTTTGTCAGAGTCACCACTCACTTTGTGAGAAATGAGAAAAATGAAACTATTCTTGATTTCATCCCCCAGCGGAATCACCTTTTCAGAAACTTCTCAAATTATTAATTTTTCTTCAATGACTCTATATGATGATCTTCATCCGGATATCCTACAATAAGTCCCCAACAGAGTCACCAATTTGTTAGGTGCGTGACTCGGATGGGGAGTGCAAATGAAAAAATTGTGAACCTTTGGTTAAAGACCGATTTCAGAAATTTATTGACTCTATGGATGGATAGGCTGGAACCAAATTTTTTGATGTTTGTCCCCAGTAGAGTCGCCAATTTGTTAGCTCTCAAAAACATAGGAAAAATACCTCAAGATGTTGCCAATCTCTTGATACATTTCAGGGTAACAGACAAAGCCAATGATATAGACCTTCTACTCTTCAGGTGTTGCCAAGCCTAGGCGGGTGTACCTACAACAATGAAGTAGACTTGACCAATGTTTATATCCTAAAGTGATTTACACACACTGGAAAATAGGAGTGGATAAATGAGTTTTAATTTAGTATAAATTGTATAAGCAATATCAAGGCAAAAATATAATATGTTCATATGATAAAATGAATGAAACTAACAATGAAATGGTAGAGACTAGTGCCTTATTGGGTGCACATAGTCAAATGAAAATTCAAAATGAATAACTTCTTTCTAGTAGAAACTCAAATTGTTTGGCATATAGGTTTAAGTTTATAACTGGTATAAACATGCAGGAATGTGACTACTAAGTTCTTCTTAATGATCCAAATGAGATTTCCTAATTACTATGATTGACTAAGAGGATTTAATCTCTCCTTGAAAGAACCAATTAATCCAATCATACAGTTACAACAAATGTTCACTCATAAACTAAAAAATATCCTTGATATATCAGTTTAAACAATTAGAAAACATCAACCTTGAAGACAACTTCAACAATACTTTTAATTAACATAATGAACAACTGAAACCAGAAAAATGCCACCAAATCAAATTAATTCAATTGAAATCTCCATCATTTTTTACATGCATCATAGTCTCAAAATTCAACATTCTGATCTACTGTATTTTTTGTTCCCACTCCTTTCTCTTTTGCTATAAAAAATGGGTTTTATATATTAGCCACATGAAAAGTCACGTCCATTTGCATCACATCTGGGTAATTATTTCATTTAGGCCTTTTCAAACATTCACTAAACACCCGCTAAGATGTCATGTAGTTTCTCCGACACATTGAGTCTCTCCAACAATCAATATTTTAGATATCCCTATGAAGTCACGTAGTCTAATCGATATTCTGAGTCTCACCAACTACCAAAAATTTTATATCGCTTTGATATCATGCACTTCATCGATGTGTTGAGTCTCACCAATAGCTATCCCTTCAATCATGAGTTTATCATTGTGACATTGAAGGTCGGGCAGATGTTCCTCCGCTTACATTGTGTTCTGCTGAGATTTATCCTTCATCAACTCTGATTGTCGAGACACAGTGGTTTTCTTGCTGATGGAACTTCATTCGGCATGAGCTTCCTAGCTCTCTCCAACAAATCCTATCTCGCCGATAATCAAACATATCACTGTGACTCTGGGGGTTGGCGGAACTCCAAGACTTCATATCGATGATAACAATGGAATCTATCATTGCTTTGTCAGCAAGACCAAACGAACACTGCAGGATGTTACTCCAATGACTCTTGTCTCAGCGACATAGCTCTTTGCATTTCATCAGTAAGACACATATATGCTCGCTATGTCTCACCCTGATGCATACTATCTTGCCGATAGGATCTTTCATTCACTAAGACTTTGAATTGTGTTTGCCCGATGTATATCTTCAACTGAAATCTCATTGGTATGACATTCTCGAACTCTTGCCGATAGATTGCAAAAAATATACGTTTATGGATCACGAGGACCCTCACCATCTCTTGCCGATATGAATTATACATTGAAATGCTCAAGGATAAATGAATTCTATGGGACCAAATGATGAAAACAAACTAAAACATGGGCAAACATGATATGGAAAGTAGATTCTTATGTTTGTGGTATGGGCACTTTTGGGAACTAATGAGTATACACAACCATAAAAATTTCAAAATTTTACAGTTCTAACAAATAGCATTAAGAAATGCATTTCCCTTATTGACATTAGGTTGAGTTGGAAAAAAAAATGTGATTTGTGGAATATTTTGAGTGATGTTTTGGGATGGGGGTGTAGATGAGATGGGGAGTGTGGATGAAATTAGAGGCATAACCTCCAAAGATGGTTCCACTATAGAGCTCATGTCAAAATCAGAAGGTAATTTGGCCCCTTGTTTTTGCTAATTCAAGCATGTATAGTGAAGGGTCAAGCCTCATCATGATTTTGATTATCTTATGGTTTTCTGGATTTTGAAGCATTTTAGTTATTTCTTCATGCGACATCCCAAAGGTAAGATCTTCTTCTTGAATTTCCTCTTGTGGATTTTGTGATGATGAGATAGTAAAAGGATTGCTTGATTCGATAGGATTTATTTCAACGTTCATTTGGCTTAGGTCACTTGAAGCGGGTGCTTCTTTGTCGGCTTCCATGTTCTTCTTGTATTGAGATCTAGTTTACACCATAAAAAAAAGATCAATTTTCAAGAATATGGGAGAGGAATCTCTTAATTCTTTGGATTGATCTTTATTTTATGCACAAAAGAGAAAATTTTAGGATAACTTGAGGATCAAAAGGTGATATCACAATGATGCAAGAGATGGATGATGTGGATGTTTTGATCTTTTGATAAATCTTGAGGGGGATGCTAGACTTTTGGGAATTTCGGATATGTTTTGGATTTTGATTTTTGATTTTCTTTTTTTGGGATTGTCCTTGACTTGATTGATTCTAGTTTGCTTTGATTGAACAAATAGACCCTAGGATGTTGGATGATTATCTAAGGGGTAGATTTTCTCAAAGGATGATAATTTTAATATGTGTAGGGAGAAGGATGCATCTACCCACACCTATTCAAACAAGAAGATAATTTAACGAAGCATATGAAGAAGGATACATCTACATATACCTAGCTAAACAAGATGGTTTGATAATTTTGACTATGCATATGCAAAAGGATGCATCTACACATACCTAGCCAAAGATGATTGGATAAAGATTTCAAGGATTTTTCCCCAAGGATTTGATGATTTTGATTTTTTTTCCAAAAAGCCTAGCATGAAGGATAATTTCAAGATTTCTCAAAAGATGATGGTGAGATAATTTTTGAAGGATGGGTGAAAAAATATTTTGATTTCCTTTGATCCTAGGATGAACCTGAAAAGGACACTTTGTTTACCTAGACCTCGCTCGGTATTGAAGAACATGCAATGCTTCTATGGACCTTTATGACTAAGAAGTGATTCAATTTGAGCATACATTTCTGGATTTTGAACCAAGTACTTTCATTTTGGGATTTGACTTTCTTGGAAATCATGAGGTTTCAACACATGTGAGAGTCCATTTTGTTATTTTTTCTTAGTGACTTTATTTTACCACAAACACTTTTTTGATTAAGTTTCCAAACTAGATGTCCAATGTCTTAATTTCTTTGAATCCCACAAAGTATGTTATGTAGAAATTTGATGAATTCAAGGTGAGGGTTACCTATTGTTTTACTTTAGTAGACAAATTGAGATGTAATCCAAGTGTTTAGAAACCTCTAAGGATAGAATCCCAAGGGCAAGCAATAACACATGAATTGGATCAATTGTATTTGTCTCCTAAAGGGTTTGAAATTTTGATGATGATGTTTAAGTGTTTGTTTCCAAGATGTTTTCAAACAAGAAAAGCATTTCATAACCAAGAATAAGTACAACCCTATGGATATGAAAGACTGTATTTGTTGAGTCCCCACTTGGAAAAGTCCAGCTACGCTTATCTTTAGTGAATGGTTAGATGCTTGACCCCACTGGCTCCCCTCCACGACACTCACTTATACGGGGCAGCCAAGCATCAACACCCATGAAACTACCATGGCATGTTTTCCATTTCTACTAAAAGACCGTAAAAGTGTGGGGCAACTTTAGAATGACCATTCTTGCACCAACAAATAGATTAAGGATTTTGGCAATTCTAAAACATGGGTTTTAATTAGGAATTTCCATTCGTGGAGATTGACCCATATGGTGAGAGTCCCTTATGGAAAGAGTCCCTTTTCAAATCCATCTCGTCAGAGCCAACCGCATGATATTGACATTTATTCCAATACCCACATTTATATCTCAGTTGGAAATACTCTTGGCTTTAGAGTGTTACCGGTTGAGTCATTCCCTTGGGTGAGTACTTTTTCCCCAAGGTAGGCCCTCTAAGATAAACAAAAGCGAATAAACTTATTCATAGTTTGATCAACCTTCGTTTAGAAACAAAGGGAGAACACATGCAATAAGTTCATTCACACTCGCACAAGATTTTGCTCAATTTTAAACCCAAAATGAAGTGTGGATGTGATTGTTTTATCTCAACCTAAAATCACAAAAAAGGCCTTTTGATTCTCAAGATCACTATAAAGCATGAGAGAAGTGCATACGTCCTTTTTCAATGAAGTTAGTTTAACTAAGCCATCATGAAGACAAAGTTGCACTTGTTCATTTTAGAGCTACAAAGAAATTGTGAGTTCTTTTTAAAGCACCAAACGACAAATGAGAGTTGTTTTGTTCAATTGTTAACCAGAAAACAAACTCTAGTAAGTTGTAGTCCTAATGTTCATTTTAAGCCTTTGCAAAAATTGAAAAGGTTCTTTTTAAAAGCCCAAACGAAATTAGTATCCTAAGCAAGAAGAGATAATAGTTTCCTAAGAGTGTTAAACAAACACTAAAGTGTTTAAAAACACTTTGATTTTGTGAAATACCATAATCATGCTTCTCTTTCTTTTATTTTTAATTGATCCAACCTACAAGAAATAAAATCAGTCAGATTCTGTAAAACACAGAGGTTAAAAAGTAGAAAACAGAAGATAAACTTATCATTTGACAAAAGGCACGTGCTAAAATGAAATTCCAATTTTTTACTCCATGCCAATGGCGCAACCCATGATTGCATCACAGTTTGATTTCTCTAGCAATGCTTTGTACCTGAACCAGTGAGCTCAAATGTGTCACCCTTTTTCTCAGTGGTGCACTTTGATTTTTTTTTAAATTCTCGCGGGTCTGATTGGTCAAGCGGTGCAGTTTGAAATTCAAAATCTTGGGCGGGAAGGCTATATTGTCACAATTTTATTTTTTCAGTGGTCTAATATAGTGACACTGGAGAACCAACGGTGCTGAATAATGATGTTGAACCTGTAAATAAGAGAAACATGTAAATTTGATAAAAAAACGTGATTGAAAAGTGAGATTGCCCTCCTTCTAGTGCCAAAATGTTGAACCCCAATCCTAATACCTACAAAACAACATAAACAAACACATTAGATGGTGAAATGCAAGCAAGAACAAGGATTCCCCATGGAATCCATTTACAAAGTTTAAATTAGGAAAAGAAATGAAGAATACAATGAGATAACAATAAAAGAGATTGAATCCTGATTAAACTAGCAAACTCATGATCCCATGGGGGAATTGGTGCCAATTTGATGTGAAAATTGGCCCTTTCCCAATTCCTATGATGCAAGATTGATGTGTGATGATAATTGATCCACTTTGTTGATGCTTGATGAGTGCTCCAATGGAAAAATCTGCATAACCTAGCTAAGATTCAATGATAATGGATGAAATTTGCTAATGATTTGAGCATAGTAAGTTTACTCAAATTGTGGATGCTAAAATGAGGAATGAAGCCTCTTATTTATAGAATTCCAAGATGGATGAATGTCCAAAATAGAGCAATGTGGGACTAACATTCATCCAATGGCAAGATGCCACTTGTCAACCTATGAGTGGATGGGGATGTGCAAGTTTTGAGGATTGTTCCAATAAATGCCTATTTTTGAATTTTGAATTTGTTGAAATGACATGCAAGAGGGAAGAAAGAATGCATTGAATGCCACTTGGCTCAAGGCAAAGGACATGTAAGAGAGAGTAAATTCCTTGTTGGATGTACATGTCAACTTAGATTTTGAATTCAAACTTGGAGAATATTCCCAAAAGATGCCTTGTTGAGGAAAATCGAGATTTAATAAATCAATTAAATCTATTTTCATGTGCAAGTGGTAAAAGCTAGAGGATGGGACATGAGAGGATATTAAATTAATCAAAGCTAATTAATTTAATGAATGGGGTTAAATGATGTGAGCTATTTGACTTAAATTTGTGGATTTATTTAAATCAAATATGAGAGGAATGTGATAAGAGATTAATTAAATAAAGTTTCATGATTTATTTAATTAAAAGGGATGATTATTAGATTAAACTAAATAAGGTTTTAATTTATTTAATTTAATAGATAGACTATAAGAGATTTAATCAAATAAAATTAATTATTTAATTAAATCAGATAATTAGATCAAAATGGTTAATTTAATTATCGAGAAGAGGTGGCTTAATTGGATAACTAATTTTTTCAATTAAGAGAGGAATATTGATGAATTTAATCAAATAAGGGTATTTGATTAAATGGTTAAACTGAAGGATGATTCAGGATGAAATGATGTTAGTGGTCAGGATCAAATGCACAATGTCAATCGATACATTTTACGTGTCTACAAATCTAAATAAATGTGGAACAACATCATACATAAAGGTGCATTATGAGAACTGAGTGCAGTGTTGCAACAAGTTGGCCAAGTAAATAGATTCATTATGATTATTCAGTAGTGTCCATGAAGGATATGCAAAATCAATTTATGCTATAATTTTAACCCAAGATGTTTAACAATATCTTTACATGCTTCAAAAGTTTTTTATGTATGATAGAGGGAGAATCATATCATTTTATAGCTATTTCAAACAAAATATCCAAATACTTGTGAAGTAAATTTAACTGTGGTTTTTATCAAGCATTGGCTGAAGATAAAATGGGAAAACAACATATTGATGCAAGAAGAATGATAGAGCAATAGAAGCCACCAAATTTGTTGCTATAGGAGATACACTATCACATAAACGAAGCTCAACAATAGGAAGTTGTTCATGATAACAAATGAAGAAATTTCCAGATACCCATTTTGATCTTTAGTGGCCATGGCTAGAGGAAACCTTGTTCTTTCTAATTAGCAATACCTAATTGGGGTTTTCACCTAAAGATGATAAATGCATGTAGATACAAAAAACCAAGAATATGAGAGAATAAAGAGTTTACTGTTATGGTCGTATCCTATAGAGAAGATTTCATTTTGTTTTGAAGCATGCCTATTTTGGGGTTTCATAGTCAAGATGCAAGATTCATCGAAATATACAGTTTTGAGCTTTTAAAGCTCTTTCAAATGAAAAAATAATCAAGTGTTGGCAGTGGCCATGAAGTTCTCCAAACTCATAAAGTAAAGTATTTTTGAGTCTAAACGCTTTTATTAAGAAAGAAAATAAGTATTATTTTACATCATGGGTCAAGCCCAGAATTGGAGAAATTATACAAAAACCTCTAGAAAAATGTGATACAAGTTTTCATAGAAGCTTGAAATCCATCTGAGTTTTCTTTAAGAGAAGCAAAGCATACATTTTTTGAGGTTATCCAAAGAATACAATTTTAGTAGGGCTCAAAATACCAAGATAAAGGAAAAGAGAGGTCATGGCCTATATAATGGTTCGATGGATAGAGCACAAAGGAACAAGCAAATAAAACTCACCTCATGTTGCTACTGAAGGTTGTGTTTGAGCCACAAGTTTTTCCCACAAAATTCTTTAAGATCTCAGCTAGAGACTCTCCAATGGTGACTCCAGAGAGTTAAGAAGATCAACAGAGAGATTAAAAAGAAAAATACATTAGTAAATGGTCTTGGTTGTGGCCTGTCGGCCTTTATTCTCTATCCAAATGAAGTGAAAAGCATAAAAATGCAGAAGAGAGCAACTTACCAGTAAATTGCAAGGAAAATCGATAGGGAAATGGTGAATTTCGGCCTAAAAAAAACCCTGAATCATGGCAGAATTGGTGCAGAGGGTTTTCCTCAAAAATTTGGAGTGCAAATAATGTGAAGGAAGTGGAGTTGAGATGTCTTTGATTTTTAGGGTTTTCCCTTTTACCCTAATTTGGTCTCATTCTTTTCAAATATTATGCCTTGTTTAATATGTGAAAGGACCTTTACATGCTTAGGTTGACCATTCAAAAGATTCATTTGATATCATTTTTCCAGGTGTTAGGATAGGATTTTAAATATGTTTTTTAAAAGTCTAAAAAACCTTAGGGTTTTTTGTTTATTTTTTCAATGCCTTTCCTTTGGAAATAAAGCATTCATATGATATGCTTAGGGTTTTAATTTTTATTGATTTTATAGAAATCAATTGAGAAACCCAGTAATAGATATCCATTCCTTGTATTTTTAAATCAATTGTAATTGGAGCATTAAAGTTATTATTTTTGCAAAAATTTCCTTAAAATCTTAATTGCAAAAAATTAGGATAAGGTGGGCTTTATTTTGTAAAACTGCAAAATCTTGTAAAAACAAAATAAATAAATGTTTTATAAATTGCTTTTATTTTTTTTGTTATTTTTAGCAGTATACTGAAAGTAGATTTTCTCTTGGGTGAAGTCAGGAAAAGATGGATAAACTGGGTTTGTTTCTTCTAGTTTTGGAGTGGATTGAGCTTGATTTTGAAGCTTCATTGGATAAACATCTTGAAAAAAGAAAGTTTCCATTTTTCTCTTGCAATTTGGAGCAGTTTTTGGGATCTTTTTTCCATCTTTTTTCTAAGCTCGAAAATTGGGTGATATATATATATATATTGTAAAACTGAGTTTAGCTCAGTAGTTCAGATTTTTGTTTCTTGCTCTTACACACAATCTGAGAGGTTGTAAGAATTTTTTACTCAGATTTTGGGAAAAACACTCTTTTAGTTTCAATAAAGCAGTAGTTCTCCTTTTCATCTCTTGTCTCATTTTTGTAATAGCAGTTTGATGTCTTTGTGATTCAAGTTTGGATCCTTATATGTCTTGCTGTTGTGAATTTGTGTTCAAAATTGCATAGTTTCAGGTTGTATGTTGTATTTAGTTATAGATCTTCATACAAATTACTGATGGAAGTATGTGCTAGTGAGATTGTTAGGGCTATTGTGATAGAGAGATTGTTGTGAGTGATAGTTTCTAAATTTCATAAGTTCTAGTGAATCATTTGTTAGATTTAAGTTCTAATTTCAGTTATCTTTCTCTCCTTTACTTCAGAGAATCATTTAGAATAGGAAATTCATTTGGAGAACCAACTCATTCTAGAGATTCCTTCTTCACATAGATCACCCACATCTGAAGAAGGTTTCTACGTTTCAATAGATAGCTAAGTCTTTTGTAATCTTAGCATAGGGTGCATATTTGATTGTTAACAGGTAAAAAGTAACTCAATAATTAAATATAAAGGTAATTACTATTTAATGCTGAGTTTTTAATAATAAAGTAAAATGTGGGAAAATATTAATATGAAATAGAAATTAAAATGGCATGTTGAATTATTTGATGATTAAAATATATAAAAAATAGAAGGTTTTGCATGCAAGTTCATGCGTAGTTTCAAACTAATTGTTAAAAGAGAAACTAAAAGCTTATTAGAGATTTTTATTAGATTTTTTTATTTTCAAGAATCTAACAGTCTTTCTTTCTTGGTGAATGAGTATCGTTTTTGAGATTTTTCTAGGGGGGGATCTTTTATTTTAGTTTTGGAACAAAGAAAGGAGGTATAAAAGATTTTTTTTTTAGAATAATGGAATTTCTTTGATTGATTCAAAAATTGGGATTGGGGGTTCAAAGGGTTGTTCCTACTTTCAAGGATTGTTTGGCACCAGGTTTTTGTTTTAGTCAGCATTAATTTTAGGTGTCCATTGGAAATATCTCATTGAAATATCTTGTTGAAGCCCTCTGGACAAGAGTATGATTTTCTTTCCCCTCTATAATTTTGATATGTTGTGATTTATAATCTAGAAACTTGTAGCTCATGAAGTTTGATATAAAGGAATTCGGTGCTGTGAATTGTAAATCATTTTGTAGGATCAAATTGCATGCATGCTGAGATTTTGATTTAAATTTATACACTATGGTTTTCAATTTATTATATCATGTGTTGTGGTTTTGATCGATATTCATATTTTATGTGAACGATTATAAAGAGTTAGTTATGTATAGGGGCATTGAAGTTTATATCTTTGGTGTTTTCCTTCCTTGTGTTTTGCCTTGATTCTTTTGCCTGGTAGTTGATGGATATGTTTTGGTGGGTATTTGATGTTAATTTCCAAATTTTTAAGATTAGATTTTGCACCGTAAGATCTGATGTGAGCATGATAATAGATCTAGGTATTGTGAATTCCCAATCTTCTGCATGTAACTATATCCGAGTCTAGGTAATACAATTTCTAACCTCAGTCGATTGCCTTGATTCTGTAAGTTTCTAATATTTTTAAGGCCTACACTAGTGCACCTTCTCCTCCTTTCCTTGTCTTCGATATCTTTCCTTTAATTTACAACTTATGAAATTTCATTGCATATTTATCTAGAAAACTTGGCATGTCATGATATCATTTCTCCATGAGACTATAACTACCCTCCTCTAAATGATAATATAGAAATGAATTGGATATCAATTATTTTTTATCTTACTAATTTTATTGGAAAATTGTGAAGATCTCAATGTATTAAGTATTGATTTTCATTACGATAAGAGAACAATATTACATCAATATTTTATGGGGAAATTTGTTAATCAAATCATGCGCCTACTACACACTTCCATACTTTGCATTCTTGTTACCAAGGCACTCATAGCTTTGATGTTGTACCATAGAAAAAAGGAAACTTGTTTGATTTAGGGAATAATTGATGATTAATTGGCCTTAATGAGGCCTTGATTTAGTGTTTTGAGGTGTTTTTCACATCCACAATAGGTCTTGGACCCTTTCAGATGCATTTAACAATGTCTTGTAAAGGTTTTGTAAAGTGTTGTAAAAGTATTTCATGCTTTTATAGACTTAATGAACCCATTTTACCTTAATTCAACATTATAAAATGTGTTTAATGACATTTTCATATCAATTTAGAAGGCTTGTGAATTAAACTTAATGTTAATCTAGTGTTGTAATGTTTCTTACACATTCACATTAGACATTGTGCCTTCCTAGGTTGTGTGGACCTCATTTTAGTGTTGTAAATTGTAGTTAATCACAATTTCAAATTGAATTTTGTGTCCAAATCCCTAATTTACCATTACATCATCACTAATACGCTCCTATTACCCCATATTGGGCATCCCGAGGCAATATTTGATGAGATACCTAACATAGTCACCATAAAAACCTTATTTTCTTACTTCCTATCATCCTAGCTATCAAATGGGGCCCACTGGGACTAATTCATCACTTGTGGCAAATGATTCCCTACCAGGTGGGACTTATTTTCCCAAGGTGGCAAATGTTTGGGCCATTTTTGACCTTTGAGTGAGAAAAATTGAAATTTAAGTTTGTTATTTTTACATGTCAACCTTAGGGATCTAATTTATAGGAAAATAAGGTGAATTCCCTATAAAATCAAGTCTCTAAACACTAAATCACAACCATTATTTATTATTCATCCATCATTCTTCCATCTCAAGTCAAACAAGTTAAAGTTTTTTACATTTTAAGTCATCAAGAAAGTCTCCAAAGTCATTCAAGGGAAGATTCTTCATGTTCTACTATATAAATTAAAGAGAAATAATCATGGAAAGGTAATTACTTCATTATTTCATGCTTCATTACATTCTTTCATCATTTTGGTTTAATTACCTAAAAGGGGTTTGACCAAGGAAAACCTCCATGCCCTGACATCCAACATTCCTCTTTCTTGTCTTCTGTGTTTGCAGATTTAGGAATCTTGGACGTTTAGAAATCATTGAAGATTTGATTTCAAAGTTGTTCAAGTCAACTCTTCATTGGACAAGTCAAAATAGCCACAAAAATTCACTTTCAGGCTTGAATCTAACAGTTTCACAATTAGACACCTGGAGAAGTGGAAAGTGTAGATCGAAGGCTCCTGTTTCCACCTTTGAATATTCAAAAATTAAAAATTGGACTCAATTTCCATGAGTGGTGAATGAGTCCCACTTCCAGGCTTGTTTTTGGTTTTCTACATTTTTAGACACTCGTTTGTCCAAAATGGATTTTAGAATAGTTTCACAGAACTAGGACTAATTCGCCCAAAATGGTGAATGAGTCTCACCAGGCCTAAAATTCAGCATTAGCAACATTCTAGAATTCATTCTCATCCCCATCTATATTTTAGGTGCACACTTTCAGTTTCATCCATTTCTGTTCAGTTTTGTTCACATTTCTAGGTGTTTTTTCATTACACAATGTGTTTTCAAACAAGTTGCAATTTAATTGTTTCCATTTGATAATCAATACCTTTCATTAGTTTTATGAATTTAAATTATTTTACTTAGATGTATTGCATCCATATTACATTAATCTTTGAATGTGAACTTTGCATTTTGGCCCATCTTTCTCCTTTTAGGTGAGAAACCCTAGAAGTGCTAGAAAGACCTTGAATGCCAAAATATTTTTCTACATATTGGTGAACCTACTTTATGAATACTTTTCTAATTTGGATTCCTTCATCATTGATCTAGCCTGGAATTGATCTTGCATTAGGGTTTGCATAGATTCATGTGCATGCTAGGTTTCAAATTTTGCATTCATAAAAAGTGCATTTAGGTTGCATTTTTGGCATCTAAATTCATCTCAATTTTCTAAAAAATTTCATTTTTAACTTAGGTCTGCATCATAGAACTCAGAAAATATAAAAATCCCTCAAAATTTTTTGAAAATTCTAAAAAAATTCCATACTGGGACTCATTCACCACCTTGGGAGAATCAATCCCTTTTGACCCATGAAATTGCCTTTTATAGAGCTGAAAACCCTATTTTTATGCTTTTGTTTGTTTCCATTAGATATCTGTATCAGTTGGTTGAGTTTTTGTATCATGCATTTCATTAGATTTAGCTTACATTAGCTCATTTCATGCATTATTCAAATTCACATTTGCACTTCCAATCTTTCATCTTTTAGATTATTGCATAGTGTCATCTGTCAATTACTTTGTTTAAAATCTAAAAAGTTACATTTCATCATATATCCTTACATTGCATTTTAAGTATGCATAGCTTTTATTACATTTCACTTATTGTTAATAAGCATTATTTAAATTCATGGCACTTAGACCGATGCAATTCTAGGACCACAACCAACTCTACTCACTTTTTTCTTGACAACAATCAATTCATCAAACCAAAAATTCCCTTTGAGGAAATCAACTTACAAACAATTCTCCTTTACTAGGAAACTTTTATTTTACATGTCATAGGCACATAACCAAGTTCTCCTCACCTTTAGAATCCTTGGGAACACTGACTCAACCCAAACAAACACCTACTCAAGTCTTCCCTTCCATATTTTGACCATTCCTTCATTGGAACCAAACTCCAAGTACAACCAAGCAATTACAATTTGTCAAACACAACCACTGATCTAGACCCAAACTCCACACTATAAAAGGGTTTTGAGACACCTTTTAAGTCATTTTGAAACATATCAGATATCTAGAAAACTTTGTTTTGTAATAACACCATTAAAATATGACTGTCCTTGCCCATTAGGCCTTTTCAAAGCTTCTCAACTTGGACACTCAACATCAAAATGAAAAATCAAACTTCCAACATGGCTTCAATGCAATTCAAGACACTCAACATATGACAAGATTTCAAAACAGAAAAAATTCATCAAAATAACCCTTGATTAATGAATCAAAACACTAAACCCTTACCATTCCAACTCCAAGCTTGTATCATGAGGTTTATTGGAAAAGTACCATCCAATCCTTCAATCTCCTTACCAATGCTTCTATCATGTTGAAATGCACCTAAACATAATAAAGAAACCACATTCCATACATATTTCATGCTATCTTATCAAACTCCTAACTTGAACTTCCATTGGAGATTCAAAACCTTGATTGTCATAACTTTGCTTAAATAGGACAATGAGCAAATGGAAATACATACCTTATGGTTTCACTAAACCCCATCTTCCAATGCATCCCAATACAGTTAACAACCCTTTTCAATTGTTAATACCCAAGAAATACATCCCTCACACATATTAAATGTTCAAACTGCACCGTGCTCTGCTCTTTACCAGTCTTTTTTCCTATTTTATAGACTTAGGGTATCAATTTCACATCAACAAATAATATCTTCACAATATATAACTTTGGAAAATATGAGAGTACATTATAAATAACCATCTCACAAGTTTTTATCCCTTTTCATCAGTTAGAATAAGAGAAACACCATTTTATCTCACACTATTTACCCTAAACAAGGGGTTTAGACCATTTTTTAGAAAAAATGATATCTTTCTGAAAACTACATGAAATTGAATGAAATAAAAAGAAAAACATAGTGTACTTTTAGTTTTATTATTACAAATGACTTCCCTTTGAAAACATGACTATACGGGGCTGTATAGTGCCCTATAAGAATAAATTACCAGTCAAAATCACTGAAAAATCATAGTTTTATTCATGTTTTTCCATTATAATGAAAAAATACTCCTTTTCCTCGACCTATGTGAGGCTTATTTATACATTTTAAGCCAAAAATAACTCCAACCAATCAACCAAAACTAACTTTTCACCTACTTGACTCTTGAATTTCAATACTTTTCCTTTTTTGCCATTGTTGCACTTTAGCAATTTTACAAGATTTGCACTTTTTGACACATTAATCCTCCTAGGACTAAAATTACATTTAATGTGGTCTAGTATGACCTTAAAACCTCAAATATAGGCCTCTCATATGAAACTAACCCTTCATATCATTTTACATGAAATTTTTGCAATTTTGTGCAAATATGAAAAAATGTGACAAATTGACACCAAAAGACACTATGACCAAACTAGGACTCGAAACATATTTGAAATGGTCCATTGGACCTTATTACAACACCAAGTTTCCTATCTTAATCCAAGAACTCAAGCTTTCCTAATGGAGGCATGGAATCCATTAGGTGCTCTTGCATCATAGACTTTTGTAATTCTCATTTTCAGCATTAGTTCACAGTTCATTTAGATCAAATTAACTAGCAAATGAAAAAAAATAAAAATAAAAATAAAACAACCCAATTCAAAAAATGATTCAGTTTCAAAAAAAAAAAACATCCAAGCCCTTTAGTAGTGATGATTTAGACATGTTAGATGAAGCCCTTAAGGACTTCCTCTCACTAAGATCATCCACTAAAGATTTGACACAAAAGGATGCATGCATCGATAATCATGATAGCCATAATTGTTCTTCTCTTGATATCTCTCTCATTGGTGATGAAGGTATCTTGATGAAAGAAGACACAGTCATTGAAAATCATGAAAGCATTTCTTGTATTCCTTCTCCCCCCCTTGCAAAGACATTATGACACACTAAGGTGAAATCATTCCCACTAACTTACCTTGTCCTCATTCATCTCCCGACACTTCCCCTACTTGTGAAAATCTTTTAGAGAATAAAAATACAATCGTGAATGATCATGACAAACAAAATTGTGTGGATGATATGATTGCAAGCTATGACAATCCTACCTTTCCTCCTCAAGAAGAATTTCTAGGACATGAGGATGTAAGTGTAGATGATCATGACAATCAACTGTTTTCTTCTAATATATTCTCTACACATGAAGAAGATAATTTAGTGTTAGAAGATATAATTATTGAAACTCATGAAAAAATTCTTCCCCCCTTCGTTGATGCCCCTACCATTTCAAAAATTCTATTTTCACAAAAAATTCCAATCATTGGTAACCATGAAACTCCTAGTTATCCTTCTCTTGATGCCTCTCCTATGAGCAATGAAGCTATCTTACCAAATCCAACTATGACATATGATGAACCTATTGGGTATATGTAGGATCTTGATGGGCCAAAAAGTGGCAATATGATGGGTATGTGGCTGACAAATTTTTTTTTACCCAAAATTGATGAAACGAAAAGGGATTTTAAAGGAGATTCCGAAATTTCCACCAATATAAATTATGCTTTACTTTCAATTTAATAAGTAATTATTATTCATTTTCTATTCAAATTACGACTAAAGTCCTGATTGATATGTTGATTGAAAAACATCTATAGCTTTCAAACAATATCACATTTTTGAATCCAAAACATGCATCACATTCTTTGCTTCACATACTATAGGATTAAAAAACAGAAAAATTGATTTTTATGAAGTTTTGACCAAGTTAAGGTGGTCAAACATATGATTTTTTTATATTTTTTAAAATTTGTAATAAAAAATCATAATTAATTATTTACTTGGAAAAAATTACAAAAAATATGCATCACATCGGGACGAGTTCTCTACTTATATCTAAAATCTTATAAAAAAATATTATCATTTTATTGTGGTTAGGGTGGTCAGATAGACACCTACTTCTTATTTTTTCCCTAAAATTTAAGTACTACTGCATTGAAATTTCAAATTTTCACCAAATAGATTTAATTTTTTTTAAACAAACCTAGTAGTTTAGAAACTACATTCAATTTTCTAAATATTCTATTCTTACATATTTTTGAAATAATATAGATAACTTATTCAAATTTTTACGTCAAGTTTCCTAACTCTGATTTTTCTAAAGTTTTTGCCACTTAAGGGCCTATTTTTTCCATGATGATCCTGCACATACCCTATCATTTGTCATTTTTCTAAAATCTCTCCTCCTAGGGTTGATATTATGGCACATAAGAATGATGCCTTAGAGAATGAAGAAAACCAAATAAAGCCTTCTTCTCATATCACCACTATTGATACTCAAAACAATCCAACCACTAATCATCCCCCTATGTGTGTTGAAGTTATTTTGGACACACCTAAGAATCCTATCATTATTTACCCACAATTACACAAGAAACAAGCTCAAACTACACCCAACCTCATTCTTCCAAATCATGGTCTTCATGATTGTCCTTTCATAGAAATCAACCCACCTTCACTCAACATACATACCATCACTCAAGGTTCTTCCAAGAAAACTCTAACCTTGGTACATCCCAAATTGCTAAGATAGTATGAACCTTTCTCAATATTTTCAAAGATTTCAGATTAATTTTGGTGACTTCGGAGAGCCAATATATAGATCTTGAAGAAAAAAAATGCAAAATTATAGAGAATCTAAATGAATTTAAATGCAAAATATGCAACCTAAATGCACATAGTATGAATGCAAGAGTAAAACCCTAGAATGTAAAATGCAATGCAAACTACTTCTAGGATGAAGAAGAGACTCCAAAATCAAAAAAGGAGGGATACAAGCATCGAGTTCACCAAAATGAAACGAAGGATTTTGGCACTCATATCCTCCATGCTCTTCCTAGGGTTTTTCACCTAGGAAGAGAGAAAATGTGAGGCCAAAATGTGATCACTTCATTATCATTCGAGACTAATGTGAGGATGGAGGATGAATGTGAAGTGTGTGAATGTGATTCTAATGTTGTAGACTAAATGAGAATGCAGATTAAAGAGTGCAAACCAGTCAATTACAAGATGTTGGAAAACATAGTGAGATATGCAAACATAAACTAGAAACTAAAGAACACAATAGAAACTGATGAAATTAAACAGGACTTATCTAGATAAGTGAAGATGACTGGAAATGAATTCTATAATATTGATCATGTTGGTCTGCTAACCAGAATGGACACATTCATCATTTGTGACAAATCAATCCATGTTTAGGTGAAAACTTCTGAGAACAGGTTCCAGACTACTGGGAGATGAAATCTAATGAAATCAAGTTTCAGGCTTCCAAACGGGACTCATTCACCATGCATGGTGAATCAGTCCATTTTCAAGAATCTAAGAAATCAGGACTAGATTCTATAGTTCCAGATCTACACTTTCACCTTATACAGGTGTCCGCTTCAAATTCTGTCGGAATCGGGTCTGAAACTGACTTTTTCTTGATAATAGACTTGAATGAAGAGAAGATTCAGATGAATTTGTAATGAAATCTTCAATGATCCTAAAGCTCCAAATGATCCTAAATTTTCACACAAACAACACAAGAAGACAAGAATATTGATTGTTAAGGCATGGGGATTTGCCTTGGTCAAACCTCGTTTAGGAAATTAATCCAAAATGATGAAACAAATGAATGAAGCATGAAAAAATGGAGTAATTTAGCTTGAAATTATGATTGATCTTGTTGGTCTACAACAAATCATGTATAATCATCCTTGAATGCCTTGGAATGCTAGCTTAAAGACTTATAACAAAAAAAGCCCTAAGTTGCTTGAGAAAAATGATGAATGGATGTATTGAATGATTCAAGATTGAATTGATAGATTGGAGATGTCAAAATGAGGTGAAAAATGCTTATTTATACAAATCTTGTGTCTTAGTAACCTTTCATAGATCATCACAGGTCGACATCAAGTGTGAATTTGAATAAATCTCGAAAGAAATTTGAAATTATTTTGATTTTTGTGTCAAGGTGGACTCATTCGCCACCCATGGTGAATGGGTCCCACCTTGAAGTTGTATCAAGGTGTCAGGAATTAAATGCAGTTTAATGTTATGTGTTGGGGTATCATTCAAAAATACACTTAATAAAAGCATATGAGTGTCTAAGGAGGTCCAACAAAACATAAGAAAATTGTAGATAAGGGGGAAATGCCTAGAAAAGCATGAATCTTGATTACAAGACTTAACAACACTTTAAAATAGGACTTGTTGATGTGTTAAATGATTTTTTTTAGGTGAATTAGGTTAAATAGAGTCTAGAATAATGTAGAAATGTCTTATAACACTTAACAACACATTCACAAGACTTCAATATTTACATTTTATCTAATTTATAAAGGTCTAAAACTTAGTGTGGATGCATAAAATGCTTCACAACATCTAAATTAAAACCTTATTAAGTCCATTTATCATGAATTATATCAAATAAAAAAAAGGGTATTTTTTTCTACAACACAATGATACCCCATCCTTGCATACTTACATGAAACGCGTTTCCCATGCTTTAAATGTTAGCAAGGAAGAAGCAAGTGATATCATTGAAGATTTCTCTGAATCTGAAAGTCCTAAATAAAATACACTTCGTTTAGGAGATACAATTGATGTGCTTATGGATATTCATAATATAGATAAAATTATTAAAATTGGGAAGTGCCTTGATGATGAAGACCAAGAAGACATGACCACTTTACTTCATGATTTTCTTGAAATTTTTGCTTGGAAATATTTTGATATGCTAGGAATTGACCCAAAAATTATGATGCATAACATTTTCCTTGCTCCAAATGCTAAACCCATTCATCAAAAGATTCACAAAATGCACCCTAACGTAACCTTGTGTGTTAAAGAGGAACTAGAGAAACTTCTTGATGCAGGATTTATTAAACCCATTGATTATTCTCCTTGGATCTCAAACATTGTCACAGTTGCAAAACCTAATAATAGTATTAGGATATGCACAAATTTTTGAGACTTGAATAAATCCTCCTTAAAAGATGATTTCTCGCTTCCTAATATCAATATGATTATGGATTCAACTGCTAGAAATTATTTGTTTTCATTCATGTACGAATTTTTTGGTTATAATTAAATCCTTATTAATCCTCACAATCAATACAAAATTTCCTTTACAATTGTTTGGGGTACATTTTGTTGGGTTGTGATGCCCTTCAATTTAAAGAATTCCAACACAACTTATCAATGTGCAATGACATTAATCTTCCATGATTATATTCACAAAATCTTAGAAGATTATGTCGATGATATCCTCACTAAATCGTTATCATGACAAGACAATGTGAATGTCCTTCATAAGATGTTTGAATGCATAAAACAATACATGTGATTAAATCCAAAAAAATGTGTCTTTGGTGTAGATAGTGGTAAACTTCTTGGGTTTGTCATATCTCACAGAGGCATTGAAGTGGACATAAAGAAAATTGATGTCATCGTTAACATGCCACCTCCTCGGAATATTTCTCAGTTGCATACATTACAAGGTCAAATTCAAGCTATTCATTGTTTCATTGCATCTTTAGCTAATCAAACCATATCTTTCACACATATCCTTAAAAATGGTGTCCCTTTTGATTGGAATGAGGATTGTAAACAAGCTTTTGAGATTCTAAAGGAATATTTAGCCACTCCACCTATTTTACAACCTATCATGCCACATCAACCATTTATCTTGTACATCGTTGCATCTATCCATGCTCTTGTAGCAATGTTGGCTCAACACAATGAACAAGGTAATGAAAACCCTATTTACTACATTATTTGTACCTTAATTGATTATGAAACACGCTATTCACCAATTGAAAAACAATGTTTGGATCTTGTATTCGCTACTAGTAAGTTGTGAAATTATTTACTAACTGTCGAAGTACAAGTTGTCAGAAAATTTGATCCTCTTAAATATCTTTTCAACAAAACCAATCTTTCACAATGCTTATCTAAGTGGGTGATGTTGTTAACCGAGTTTGATCTTAAATTTTGTTCACCAAAAGCAATCAAAGTTCAAGCCTTAACCAATCACTTAGTCGATGCGCCTTCTCCCTTTGCTTTCCCTAGTAATGATTCCTTTCCTAATTATCATGTTGTAACGACTGGTCTCATAATGAAGTTATTAGAAAAAATTGACTCATTCACCATTGATAACATCCCACGCAAAGATAATCACCACGTGGATGCAATGATGAGTGCAACTTCTCTCATGTCCCCACACAATCCTTCTATAGATTTCACATTTTTTATTCACCCCAACTTGAAACCTTCCATGAATATTTTGTTAGAAGATACTTTGGCGATAATTTAAACAACTTTGTGTGAATGGTATGATACAATATACAACTACTTAAATGATGGTACCATTCCTGGACCTATCACAATAAATACTCGAAAGCACTTGTGTAAACTTGCAACTAAATATGTCATTCTTGCTAACGTGTTGTATAGAAGATCTTTCAATGGTTTCCTATTACATTTTCTTAAAGATTCTGAAATCTATTTAGCGTTTGGATAGGCTCATGTTGGTGCATGTGGAGGTCATTTTGGAGGTCATTCATTAGTGAAAAAACTTATTCATATGGGTTATTATTGGAGACATATGGAAAAGGATTAATTTTCCTATGTTAAATGATGCCACAAATGCCAAGAACATAGCAATTTGATTCACACTGCTGTTGAGCTCTATGCCAATGTTCCCATTTGGCCATTTTTAGTATGGGGGTTAGATCTTATTGGAAAAAATTCCCCTCCTTCTTCAGTTGGACATACATTTATCATAACTAAAACAAACTATTTCACAAAATGGGTAGAAGCTATCCCTCTTTGATCAACAACTGCTAAAGTAATTTGTCGATTCATATTAGAATACAATATTTCTCTCTTTGGACTCCCTTCTAAAAAAGTTTCAAACAATGGAATTCCATTTAAGAGTAGCGAAGTTCAAAATTTTCTTGCAACTTTTAACATTTAACATCATTTCTCCACACTGTATTATCCACAATCCAATGGACAAGCCAAAAATACCAATAAAATTCTTTAACAGATCCTTAAGAAAAATATTCACAATAATCATAAAGAATGGCATACACAATTATCTTATGCACTTTGGGCTTATAGAACTAATGTTCAATAATCCACAGGAAATACCCCTTATAGCCTTGTTTATGGTACTGATGCAATTATGCCCTTGGATTTAGAAATTCCTACCTTGCGAGTTTCTCTCTGAGATTTTTTTGACACTAACACTTATATGGAAAAATGATTACATCAACTAGAAATGCTTGATGAACAACGCATCAACGCTCTCGAACATCTCTAAGCTCATATCAAACAATTACAACACAAACAAAACATTCATGTTATTCCTAGATCATTTTCTAAGGGAGATTTTCTTCTTATTGAAAATCAAAGAATTATTAGTGTTGGCAACGAAGACAAAGATAAGTTCAACCCTAATTGGTTGGGACCTTATGTAGTTGATACTAATTGTGGGTATGGTTCTTATCTCTTAACGTAGCTTGATGGAACACCCCTTAAGGAACCTATTAATTCCATGCATTTGCGTTGGTATTATCTTTAATCCTCTTTGAATAGTATGAGTGATATAGTAGTGTTGTTTAAAGTTATTTGATGTTATAACATTCACATTGCTTTGTTTTTGGAAAACTAAATTCTTGTTTGTCTTGAACACTAAGGTAATTATTTAAATTTCATTTTATAATTACTTTAGGCTTCATACTATTCACCCTATTGTTATGTTAAATTAAATCCTTATTAGTGTATTTAATTTAGCATATTATTTTTCATTTATCACTGTTGAAACTATGATAAAACTAAAATATGTTTTATATTAAGATCATACCATTCCTGTCAAATCATGAAGCAATTAATTAAATAATTTTTACCATTTAAGTCATTTAATTAATCACATAGAATTTAACATTCACATACAAAGAGATACATCATCATAATATCAAAGATGTTTGTCTATCAAAGTTTTAGATACAATTCAAAATCATATACAATATCAAAATGGTCTGTGAGAGCTAGACCCCTCAGAATTTGGCGTTCACGATCTAGTCCCTAGATCACATCGTGAGATGGTCATGTGTGACTGTGATCATGAACTACTGAGTCTGAGTGCATACTCTAAACCCTATACTCATCCGATGGCTATAAGCCACTCATCTTCCATCTGGTCCCTCTTTGCTTGTGTCTATGCTAGCTCTGTCTATAGTCTATTTACCTCTATTGAGGTCTATGCTGACTATAGTGCACTCTCAGCCTAATGGAGTCACCTCCTCACACTCTTGTACGATGCCTACAATCTCATGAATGGTCTGAGTGACTCTAGCTCCTCCTCCATTATTGGTGGGGATACGTAGTCAAGATCTATCTCATCCTCCTCAAGAGATGATGGCACTATCTTTGTGGCTGCCTAACGATAGAACTCTCGTCAGTATCTCATCACTCCTGCAAGATAGAACATGTACACAATCAGTAGTACATCATCATTATATATATCAAAAAATAGTATAAATCACTAAAGGACATGCATCAAATAAAATGTCATCACCTATGTCTCTAGACATATGAGGAATGTCAACCTCCTCATCTCTGGGGGGCATGGAGGATGTGCTAGCTTCTCTATGACTATGTGTGCTAATGTTTTCTATAGCTACTACTCGTGATCTGGTCCTATAAGCATGTGATGACTCTCCATGCTCATACTAATCCTCAATAGCTACCTCATCACCCTCGCTCAGGGGTGGATCCTCCTAATAATAATAATACTCCTCATAATCCTCATCCTCCTCCTCATCCTCCTCTCCTCCATCTTGGTCCTCATAATCAAGATTGGCCTCAGATTAGTACTCCTCATCAATAATATTTCTAAAAATATCTACTAGTCTATATCATACCTCCTCTGCTCTCTCCTCTGGCTCATCACCCTCATATGCTACTAGCTTTGCATCATCTAGAGAAAAATCCATGGGGAACATAAGAGTTGGTCATGCATATGACTACCACTCCTCATGCTCATCTGTGTTATCGACATCATTAGTGTCCGAGGCTGGTGGCTAGTCATGATCTAAATCATCAAAATCACTATCCTGTACATGATCTATCATCAACCAAATAGTGTCACCTGGCCTCCAGGAACTCCACACTAATCATCTAATGAAGGGGCATTCCCTTAGTGGTGTCTACATCTGTCCAAACTATTGCATGACTTGTCCATAATAGAATGGTCATATGACATAGTCATGCCTCCCTGCTAGATACCTATCTATCTACATCCTCCTTAACTGTCTAGTGGGATCTAGCCACTATTGAGTGAGTAGATAGGGCCTCCATAGGACCTAATCCTCCTCCAACCAATTGAATCTCACCCTCCAAAAGTGTAAATAACCATACTGCCATAATCATCGCAAAGGATAGTTGAACACTCGTGGTTATCCTTTTGCTATAGTACAAGGGTATATGATAGGCCTAGTACATGTGATATGCTCAATGCACCACACCTGTAGAAGTGTACAATAGACCATATTGTCAATCTCTCAAAATACAAACTAACCAAGATTATAATACAAGTGCTAGAATGCAGCAGCCCCAAGCATAGACTATCCTCTACTTGTACATCCCTCGTATCAGGTGTGCTAGTCCCCCATCCAAGTGTGTCGCTCATCCATCTGGATTGAGAACCAATGACACTGTGTGCATCATAATCCATCTAACCACAAGATCTCATGAGTACAATAGCATGGGAAGCTCAGTCTACACTCGAACCCTCTCATCATGTATAGGTCCATCCAAGCAATACTGCATATCTCTCTTCTTCTCCCAGAATGACCGATCCCCTTAGAAATACACTCACACTCCCTGAATAGGAACTTGGAGAATACAATGTACGTCCTCGAGTGTGATGGTCATTTCCCTAGTGGGAAGATGAAAGGTACAGGTATCTGCATCCCAACACTCACACAGAGCCATCAACATGGCGTCATGGTATCTCATAGGTGGCATTGAATATGCCCAATAGATACCCACTGATTGTAAATGCTCTACCTCTACCACTGATAGCATTGGCACATGATCTGTCAAAAATGTCAACTGTTTCCCTCCTAGCCATTGTCACGACCAAGTGGGAACCTACCAAAATCATCACAAAATGCTATAAATTTCATCTAATATCTTCAATTTTTTACACTTCTCATCATGAAAAGTTCTAAAGCTGCTCTAGTGTGCTTCCCTAATGGCCCTAGACACTTTTGAACCCATTTTTTTGACATTTCAAAAAGAAATAGGGACACTTCGCAAAGAAATAGGATACTTTGTGAAGAAATGGGACACTTTGTGAACAAAAGGGACACTTTGCGAACAAATGAGACACTTTGCAAAAAAAGGGGACACTTTGCGAACTTTTTTTTCCAAGAACCCTAAATTAACTTATCCATACATGAAAATAATTAAATCATCATAAAATCACAAGGTGAACATTACAGAATTGACTCACCTCATGATACAAATCGTCGTGTGCCACCTGCTCACGAAGATCATCTAGCTACGAAGGTGTGTAATCCCATTTGCTCGACATATTTTTCTCTCACTCATTGCTTTCAATTTGCACGAAGGTAAAATGAATAGTAAGTGACAAGTTACTTTCTTCTCCTTTTTTTCATCACTTTTCATCTCTTTTTACTTTTACCCATTCCTATGCGATTACCATCTTTTCCATAACCTATAATGTAGATATTCTTCAAATCAACATAATGGGCACTAGGGTAATCTATTTTTGACATCGTTCAATGTGTTGGAATTGTGATTCCACACCCGACATCATCATCTATCTATTGTTATGTGGCATGGTACTTGGAAATTCCCTACGATATGATTTTTCTTGTTCGACGTGACTAGATTTCTACCTTGACTCCACCTCCATAAAGCAAGCAGAATCAAGGGAGCATCCATCTACCCTCAAATTGGATTCCTAGGAGTTAGATAAAAGGGATTTTGAGCAATTAACGAATGTGTGTTGCAGGATGTGGTTCCTAATGATGTGGTTATGCAGATAACTACTCTGGGGGCTTTTTTCTCCCATCCCTTTTGAATATGTATCTATTTATCTGGCAAGGTGCATTGTTTAGAGTCATTTAGCTTACATATGCACATAGAGTCATATGGGCGCTAAAGTGGGGGCTAAATGTTCCATAGAAAATTGGACCCTCTTGAGAAAAGAGACAATTTCTCACATAATTAGACACACTTTTGAGTCCCCTCACATTGTTTCCCTTCAAAATGACATTTATAGGCCCCATAGACCTATTAATTTTGATCTAGAGGCCTGTTTCACATGTGAAATCACATAAAGCCTCATAAACAACATTTAATAGCATTATACCCTGACAACCCACCTTCAAACAATAGTAGTGGGACCCATTCACCACCTTGGATGAATGAGTTCCCTCTCATGGGACCCATTCACCAAGGGAGGTGAATGAGTCCCCTTTGAGGGAAAATTCAAAATCAAGTGGGAATTTAATCAATTTAACTTTTGTTTCTGGTGAATGTCAGCCTGTTAGGTCCAATTAATGGGAAAATAAGGTGTTGTTGCTTATAAATACATATTCTAAGTCACTTTACACAATATTTTTCATCTCTTATGATCTTTTTTATCATTCTTCAAGAGTAATTCCAAAAGCAAAGTATTCTACAACAAGTCTAATCATCAAAAGTTGAAGTTTTAGGACAACAAACTAGGGTTTTTTGTAGGTCTTGAAGCTCACTAATCTTGTCAAGATCCAACATTGAAAAGGTTTCATGATGGATGCCTATGGTGAATCATGAAGAAATCTAGGATGAAGAGGTGCAACTAGCCACCAAATCATGCCTAAGGACTTGGTTTCCTATTGATTCCATCTTCCATTTTCACTCTATCTTCATATTAAGATTTGCATTGTGTTTATTTAGCATTTTCATGTCATTTTATATCCATGTTTCATGTGTTGTAAGGTTTCTAAGGTAGAGATATTGCATCATTTCAATCAATCTTGCATGTCTTGTTCTAGAGCAATAGAATAGGACCCTTCTTATGTTTCAGTCTTTCCTAATCTTTAACACATCTAAGACTAGAGTTTATGAAATTTTTTCTCTATTCAAGGTTTAATTACCTACATAGGGGTTTGACAAAGGAAAACCCCCATTAGACCAACTCTTTTAAGTTGCTTTGCATATATTTTTTGAGATATGGAATCAGGTCTCCATCAAAATTTGTTGTGCAAGTGTCAAGGTACAGACCTGAGTTTTGAGTTTGCAGGAATCAAAAAGTGGACTGATTCACCATGCTTGGTGAATGAATCCCACCTAAATATGTATATTTGAGTTAGATGTTGTTTCAGATCCCCAACTATTAGAAAATAGATTCCGTGCAGAAAAGTCCTAACCCGAGGCTAATTCACCCAAGGTGGTGAATGAGTCCCAGTCAGCACAAGTTTGAATTTCATCAACTTTCTAGATTGTTCTCTAGACCTCTAAAGCTTTCCAAGTGCACACATTTTGAGAAACAACTCTCTTTTTTATTAAAATTTTCATTTTTGTTCATTATTTTAGTCTTTTTGCAAACAACATTGTGTTTTCAAACATAGTTGTAATTGCACATTTCATTTATTTTTGGTCATTCAAATTGGTCAATTACATTTAGTTAAGTTCATTTACATCACATCACATCACATCACACATCTTAATTTGAGTGATAAATTAGCATTTTCGGCCCTATCTCTCTCCTTTTAGGTAAAAAACCCTAAAAGTGCAAGAGTAGTCCATAGGGTCCCAAAAAAGAGATAATCAAGGATAATATGATACCATGTTGAGATTATGGATGCACAGCCCCTAAAGCTCTGAAATCTTCAATGAAGGACTTTAGCCATGAAAGATAATCAACCACAAAGAGAAGTGTTGCAACAATGGAATGCTGATTAAAGATTCTATTGATATGATGAAAATGATATTGATATTACAAATGAACAAGTCGCCTGATTATATAGGAAAGAAGTAAAACCTAATATTCATGAGATGTTGCCATGTGTCTTGATCTAACAACATGTGACAACATGTGAACCCTATCTAGATGATTATTAAATGTTGAGATAAGTTCTAGAAGGACAACTCATCTTCTAGAAGGAATCTTATCCCACCAAACAAGGAAGGGAATATTTCCCTATTTATTAAATGATTTATCTAATAATGCAACCTAGGACTTAATTAATTAAATGCAAGACCTAAGTTAACTTATGCTAGTGTAATAATTAATTAATTACACTAACACCCCCCATAAGTTCAACTTAGGGAGGAGAATGTAATGATTATGCATGGATGATGATGATGATGATGATGATGGGTCTTGGCTACGAGGCCATGTTAGGTACCCATGTACATGAAGATGTAGAAAATCTCCCACAACTGGAGAAAAGGGGAAAACCTAGTAGGAACAAAACCCCTCTCCAAAAAGGAGATGAAAAAACAAAAAATGTGAGATAGGATGGGAAGGATGGAGGACTCCCAAATACCCCCCAAGTACACCATCTATCACATGGATACAATAGAGAGATGGAATAGCCCCCCCAGAAGATGATATCACCTGAAAAAAAGGTAAGTGTCTGAAGATAGAACAAGATCCAATGTCAACAAACAACATGTCTCGCTTTCAAAAGAAACAAAACCAACTGCAAGTGCAGAGATGCTTCCCATTCTAGATAGGAATTGAAGGAAGGAAGGATGAAGGTGGATGTTGATGGTGTCTTTGAACTCTACTCAAATGTCTCCTTGCCTGATGAAGATGCCACAATCAACTCAGGTGCATACCCAATCAATGAAGAAGGTGACAAGCCAAGACAATGCAGAAACTGATGCTAAACAATATCCAAAGACAAAGATATGATGGATGTGAGGGAGACTTGATAGCCCCCCCTGAATGAAGTGTCCTCAAAACTACTAAAAGAATTTTGAAGCAAATCCAATGGTAGATGTGGAAGAAACCTCAAGTCCTGAATGGAATGACAAGGAAGAAGTCTCAAATATGAAATCTCTGAAAAGAAACCAAGTTCCTCCAAGATAGTCTACTGATCCCCAATCAAGGTCGAGACAAAGGAATGAGGAGACTCAAGAGAACTCTCCAAAGTGTGATCTAAATAGAGGAGTGATATCCCCTCGAGAATGTCCACCAAACCTAAAGAAGTAGCCAAGTCAGTGATGCCTGAAATGAAGCCATCCTGTGATGTCAAGTCTAGAAAATGGAATGTGTCCTAATGAAAGATGATAGTGGAAGCCTCAATCAATTATTCTAGACAAGGAATCACTGAATGTGAAGGGATACCAACTGTCTATGATGAAGAAGAAGCACCAAAAGGAACCTTGTCAACCTCTTCAGAAAGATCAAGGCAATCAACTTCCTACACAACAATATCATCATGGGGTACTTGATCTAAAGAATGACATTCTAAATCATGACCATCGAGGAATGGTAGAGTATCTGAATCTCCATATAGCTCCCATAGCTTAGTCCAAAGAATGTGAGGACAATCACAATGATCAATTGAACTCAAAACATCACAATCAATTTGCATCTCAATGATTTCCAAAACAGTGTACCTGCTACAACTCCAAGAAAATTCATGAATACCTTCACTCGGATGAAGAACTATACCAAATATATGTGGCAACAAATCAAGTGAATGAAGATGGTGGCAGATCCCATCTCACCATTACTGATAGTTACCCTTGTGCAACATAGTTAAAGGAGAATAATATGCAAGCCCCATAATGAAATTTCTCCAAAAAATACAAAGACATTGACCTTCAACAACAAATAGAAGACTTCCAAATAGATATGCAACTGAGAATATGCCTCTGAGATCAAGAAATTCTTCTTCAAGCATCAGGATGTCTCAGGAATCAGGAAAATGCACCAAATTTCAAAAAACTAATAAAAGATACCTGGAGTTGAAACTAAAGAAGGTGATTGGATTGATGAAAAAAAGAACTAAAATATCTCCTGAATGCCATTGGAATCACTGAAATCCTACAATCTGATACAAAGATATTGGTCATTGAGTCCAAACTAGGGTTTTGACTTTAGTTGAATTGAATTTTTTATGATAGAAGAATCTTGAAAAATAGAGTGCATCACTGAAAAGTAGATTCCAAGAGCTTTCAAATGGTATATCGTTTGCAAATTTTCGATATCATATGTGGTAGATATGGCCTCCGGAAGATTTCTGCCTGAATAGATCTATACTGGCTAACCAGGTGCAAAAATGAAGCACCTGAGGGCTAAAAAAATAAGACCTTGGTCGCTGATAGGACCACGAGCTGAGCTCTCAATTTTAAAAAAATCACCACCAAGTTGGCGGCATCGGAGCGGAGGTCCGGTGGCAAGAGGAGGTGGCGTGACTGGCGGAGGATACACCGCTCAGAGGTCGGCGGAGCCCTTGGTCGGTAATGGAACCAGGGCTGAGGATATACTACTCGGAGGTCGGCGGAGCCCTTGGTCGAAAAGCATCCAAAAGCTGAGAAGCATCAACATAGGCATTGTTAATTAAGAATTTAAATTTTAGGTTTTAAAACAATTTAGACATTGAGTATTGAAGAGAGAAAAATCAAGTCTGTTAGCAACACAGATTCATCCAATATAAGGATATAGTTACATCAAAATTGTGAAGGATAATAGAGAGCTCTACCTATTGAACATCTGACACTATTTGAGGATGTGCTAAATAAGAAATAATGGTTTAGAGAGAACCTTGAACAACACAAAAAATAGACATAACTAGCTACAGTAAGTCTCGTGTGTTGACTAGTGGATATTGAGCTAAGAAGTGCATTTAACAATTGTATACTGTGCATAAATGACTATCATTGCATAAACTTCATAGGCTGAAATACTATCAACCTAATTCAAATTTTCAATGGCAAGTATCCAGAAGCAGGGTAGATCAAAATATATATTATATTATATGTAAAGTTGTAAATTTTGCAAAAGGGACTTTAACGTGGAATTATAATGTACATTATATTACACTCAAGATCTAAATTTTCCATTCAAAAGAAGAATAAAATCAAAATTTTCATTATATCATAAATGTAAAATAATCAGAAATGTGACAAAGAAATAAAAGAACAATAACAGGGCACAAGATATAAAAACAAGGGGTTCTTCAGGTCAATAAAGAACGGGTCGACAAAGATGACGCCTGATGACGGCGTTGAGGTGACGGGGCTGACCACGAGGTCAATGTCTGTAGACCGGCAAATAGAATAATTTTTTGAATATTGTAAATTACAATTCAAAAAATTTAAAATTCTGATAGAATTGTATGATAAAAGTCGATGATGTGTTATAGAACTATATGCGCAGAAAATAAATATTTCTGTCGACCATGTATTTAAATACCAGGTCGCCCTGCCATGAAATTTATGCTAAACTATAGAGAAAAATGCCCAATAATAGCAAGAATTTTTTTTTTATTTTTCTAAAAAAAATTTGCCTTGATGGAGGATCGAAAGGGGGATTTTTTTTTTCTGCAAAATTGTATGGATAGTACAAAAATTGCAAACCCTAGATAATACCTCGACTGGCTCCAAGATGATATGTCTCTGATTTTGATGAATGAACAAATGATATATGGGTTTTGAGGCCTTCTGGACACAATGGAAAGGTTGGAGAGAGCCTGATCTACACCAGAAATCAGCTTGGCTCCCAGGTAGAACCAACTAGCCTGCAACATAAAACTCCAAGCCTGCAAGAATCTTGCACTCCAACTTCCTAGATCAAGGGTTGAAGTTTCAATGGACTAGCTCTAATACCATGTTGAGATTATGGATGCATAGCCCTTGAAGCTCCAGAATCTTCAATGAAGGACTTTAGCCATGAAAGATAATCAACCACAAAGAGAAGTGTTGCAACAATGAAATGCTGATTAAAGATTCTATTGATATGATGAAAATGATATTGATATTACAAATGAACAAGTTGCCTGATTATATAGGCAAGAAGTAAAACCTAAGATGCATGAGATGTTGCCATGTGTCTTGATCTAACACCATGTGACAACATGTGAACCCTATCTAGATGATTATTAAATGTTGAGATAAGTTCTAGAAGGACAACTCATCTTCTACAAGGAATCTTATCCCACCAAACAAGGAAGGGAATATTTCCCTATTTATTAAATGATTTATCTAATAATGCAACCTAGGACTTAATTAGTTAAATGAAAGACCTAAGTTAACTTATGCTAGTGTAATAATTAATTAATTACACTAACATTTTTGGCCCTATCTCTCTCCTTTTAGGTAAAAAACCCTAAAAGTGCAAGAGTAGTCCATAGGGTCCCAAAAATCTATGTTTGAAGTAGTGAATGATGAAGAGTCTAATAAAGAAAATGGAAATGAGGATGAATGGGTGTTCATTGCTATCAATGAAAATGGTCTGGTGGCTACTAAATCTACTAAAGTTGAGAAAGCTCTTACAGCTCGAATTGAAGAAAAACATTAGTGGGTTATTGATAGCAAATGCTCACATCATATGACTGGTGAAAAAAGCAAATTTTTAAGTCTTGATAAGTATGATGGTGGGGTTGTAATATTTGGAGATAACAATGCTGGTGTGATTCATGGTAGAGGATCTATTTGTCTTGGTGGTAAGAATAACACTGATGATGTTCTTTATGTTGAAGGCTTGAAGAACAACTTGTTGAGTGTTGGACAAATGGTGGACAAGGATTATGATCTTCAGTTCAAAGGTGGAAGATGTAGGATACTTGGAAGTTCTGGAAATGTAATTGCTTCAAGTAAAAAGATAAAAGAATATTTTTTACTTGAATGTTGCTAGTGAAAGTTGTTTAATTGCTCACGTAGATGAAAGCTGGTTATCGCATAGGAGGTTGTGTCATGTGAATTTTGATAACATGTTCAAAGTAAGTTCCACTCAAGCAGTAAGAGATCTACCTAAGCTAGTGAATCTTGCTAACACAATTTTCAAGGAGTGTTAGATGGGAAAATAGACTAGGGTTTCTTTTTGGAGCAAACAACATCATTCAAATGGATTACTAGAGCTGGTGCATACTAATCTATGTGGTCCCTCCAGAGTCAGAAGTCTTCATGGAGAAAGGTAATTTATGTTGCTTATTGATGATTACTCTAGAATGATATGGGTTGCTTCCTTAAGAGAAAAATGTGAAGCATTAGAAAAGTTCAAAAGTTTCGAGGCCATGGCAAAAAATGAGAAAGTTCTAAAAATCAAATGCTTAAGGTCAGACAGAGGTGGTGAGTTGACCTCCAGGGAGTTTAATTCTTTCTATGAAGAGCATGGAATTAAAAGACAGTTATCTACTCCCTGAACCCCTCAATAGAATGGAGTTGCAGAGAGAAAGAACATAACAATTTTGGATGCTGCTAGAACAATGATGATTGAAGGAAACATGCCTCACATCTATTGGAGTGAAGGTGTAAGCACTACTGTGTACACTTTAAATTGGGTAATTGTCAATAGTAATTCTGGTAAGACTCCTTTTGAACTATGGTTTGGTTATAATCCTACTGTTAAATATGTCAATATTTTTGGAAGCAAGTGTTACATCAAGAGAGATGAGGACATAGGCAAGTTTTATGCAAGAAACGATGAAGGAATCTTTCTAGGTTACTCTACTAAAAGCAAGGCCCACTGGTGCTTTAATAGAAGACTAAGAAAAATGGTTGAGAGTACAAATGTCAGATTTGATGAATACTCTACTAAATCATCCAAATATTATGGATATGATTCATATGACTAGGAAGACATCACAAAAAAAGGGAAGAATGCTCAGACACAATCAACTCCAAATTGTGCCATATGTTCTAGTAAAACAACTTCCATTTGTTCTGGTAAATCAAGGTAGTTAGGAAGCAGAGACAAGTGAAAGTGTAGAAGAAGGAACAAAAGAACCAAAAGTTTGAGAGAATCCTAAAAATCCAAGGTATGTAAAGCTAAATGATTCTAAAAATTAAATTTTAGGAGACAAGAATAAAGGTGTGCAAACTAGAAGAAAGATTGCAGAAGAGTATTGCCTAATTTCCAAGATTGATCCTAAAGCTGTCAATGAAGCTTGCAATGATGAACACTGGATGGAAGCTATGAAGGAAGAACTAATGCAGATTGAAAATAATGATACATGGATACTTGTTCCAAGACATAAAGATAAAAATGTGATTGGTACTTGTTGATCGTGTTTTCTACACAGTAACAGCCGGAAAGAATATGATATCCTATCTCTCTTGAAAGGTAAATCTCAATTGGGAAACCTCAAGAGATAACCCCAAGGTCTCTAAGGTCAGGTCTTGACAGTGCATAAACAACTCAGTAACGATATGTGAAAATGTTGGTAATCACAATGGGACCTTACTACAAGCAAAATACTGAATTGATTCTATCAGATTTAACAAACTGGTGATACTTCAATCCTAGATTTAACCCAATAATCAAAGAAATAGAAAAAGGATAAGAGTTTCAGAGAGATTTCTAAATCTAATACTACTCCTAAGATTAACAATGAAAGTAACCAACACTCGAATGGACCAATCTTTCTAAAACCGATCTCTGCTTGACCAAGATAAATCTACAATCTCACAGAAAATAGTTCAATCTTCTAAGGTGTTAAGATTTTCAAATCATGAAAATTCATTCAACAACCCTTTTGCAGTTGAAATGAACAAATCCTCACAATCGAATTAAGCATACAAAATATGAAGTCCAGGCTAACTTTACAAAGCAACTAACAATCAGTTGGTTGCGAAAAGTATGGACTAAAGGATTGCTGCAACATTCAAGTATCAAATCACAAACATTATTAAATCAAATCTAATCTAAACATGAACCTTCTCAAAGAAATTTTAAAGATAGAATAAAAAGGACCATGCAAAACAAAAGAAAACAAGTATGGCACCAAATCACAATGTCATTTCTTGTATTCAAATTGCCCACTGTAGGAACAATTCCAGATTTCTGTTATAACATTTGCCTGAGAATACCTACTTGCTACTAGCTACCTCTACTTCTAACTATTTGCTCTGTTTCTATATTCTATCTAACTTCTAACCTATTTCTAACTATTCTAACCCTTTACAAAGAGACGAAATGCCCAATATATAGAATTCCCTAGAAACCGTTGGCCAGGCAAGGGTTTCGTAGCAATAACTCGACACAACAACCCGGCCAAAAGAGTCTCCCGGCAAGTCAAATAAGCATTGAATGCACATCCTGTCCAAGTCGGCCTGAGATCCGTAATGCAGTTCAGACTGATGTGCGGGAAGATAATAGGGAAGCATAAATCGTGCTGCAGCCTATCATTAGCTCCCTTCCCTATTATCTCTATTCTTATCTGGCTCTTCATGTACTTTCAGGAACACCACATCCAGGTCGGCCATAGGTGGCAGGGGAAAAACCCTAAGTCATCTTTCGATGGACACAATCTCATCCCTTGAGTGTTTGACAAACTTATCCTAGTCTACCTTATATGTTAGGTATTTGTCAATAACTGCAAGGTAGGTAGCCGCATCATCCAACTAGTGCTCAAACACAAAATCATCATTACTTGGTGCATAAACGTCCTGCCACCGCTTCCTCAATGGTTCCAGGATCAAGTATCTGGGCGTGATCTTCCTTCTTCACGTCATAATCTCAAAGAAGGCAATGGATCCGTAATATACACCGCTCAGGGTGTCATCAATCTGCTTTCTTTATTTATAAATCCTCTTCAACACCCTCTACCTAATCTACAGTGATTTTGTTCTCAAGGATCCTGCTCTTAATGTCCATTTTAATCCCTTTTGCATCAGACATTAAGGAACTAGATGCTTCTTTGCTTGATTCAGCCTGCACTCAACATGAAAAACACAGTAAACACCATAGGAAAGAGCCATGTTAACTCATCAAAACACCATTATAATGCATCTCATATAGTCAAGGTGTTATTAAAATTCATATGAAATGACCACAACAAATTTTGGGTTTCAAGACCATCCACAGAATCCAAGCCAAAGGGGAATTTCGGGAAATTCCAGACTGATCAAATTCCAACGGAATAACCAAGAAACACCTACTTAACCATCAAACCTAATAATTTTCATCAATAAATCACATGGGAGATCCAAATATAACATGAAATAAATCATGAAATACATCACAAATCAGTAACACATCATGCTATTCCATTTTTCTTTACATTTCACCAACTTTCGGGAAAATCCACCAGAGACAGATTCCAGCAAAGAACGAGCCAAAGAGGAATTTTGGGAAATCAGGGAGAGGGTGGATTTTAGAGATGATGCAGGAGCATCCAGTGGTGTAAGGGCAATCTTGCATCACCCAAAAATAGTTAAATTTCAAGTTTCTCAGTTTTTAGATGTTTTTACATTTTTGGATACCCTTTTCGTCATAATGAAATTCCCAATTTATGGTTTTTATTTTCTATTCTGGGTTGAAAGATATTGCAGTTTTAGTTTCCTAGATTTGCACTTGAAAATCTTCCGAGTTAGATTTGAGGCACTTAGAGCTCCTGGATCGGCCCTAAAACTTTCCAAAATTAGCATAGAAAATTCAAGTGCATTATTGACTTCGAGACCTTTCCAACGGTTCAAACGGTTCGCGAATTGGAGTCCCGGATCAAAAGTTATGGCCCCAGGAAGTTGGCGCACTTTCTAGAAGATACAATTGCAAATGCTCTTTTGAAATTTGAACTTCATGTTGTAAATTTTCGGCGCCAAACCGCTTAAACTCAAATTTGAATATTGTTTTGGCTCCAAACTAATGAGGAGCTCTATTTATTGGCAGGTTTCTAATTTTTGGGTAACTTTTTGGGGACAAGCTCGCATATTGCGAAAGGGTTATTTTGTAGCTTTCTGTAACTTGCATGTGTTGTAGAACTTGGGTATTTGAGATCCTCTGCATGTAAGAAGCTCCATTTTCTGAATAATCAAATTATTCTCTTGTTTGTGGGTCATTTTCTAAGTCTCAGGCTGCACCCTCATTCAGTGGTATCAGAGCCAGATTTTCTTGAGTGTGTGGACAAATCGCCGATCGTGAGGTAGTTCGCACCAGGACCGTGGTTGTGGGTCAAGGTCAAGAAAGATGCCTCCAAGAGTGATGCCTGGTAGGCATGGTGGTGCCAGAGGTGGTCAAGGCAGCAGAAATGCTGGTGGAAGAGATGCACTAGTAGCCCTCCAGAGACAGATTGATGCATTACAAGAGCAGTTGAGAAGAGGGTTAAACCCGAGGGAGGAAAGTGAGGATGAAGGAGAGGAAGAAAGTTCAGATGTAGAAGAGGAAGAAGAAGCAATTGATCAAGACCAAATGCGGCTAATAAGGGCCAATTCAAAGATTGGGAAAAGACCTAGAGTAGAAGTCCCCAGTTATTCCGGAAGTCTGAACCCAGAAGAGTTGATCAACTAGATCAACGAGCTAGAAGAATATTTTGAGTATGAGGAAATAGAGGACCCAGATCGGGTTAAGTTTACAAAAATGAAGCTGAAGGGCCATGCCAATATTTGGTGGAAAGAGGTCCAATTGGAAAGAAATTGAAGAGGAAAAGGAAATATCACCAGATGGGATCACATGGTAGAGAAACTGAAAAAGCAGTTTATACCAGTGGACTACGAGTTAGATCTATTGAAGAAATTGCAAGGGTTGAAGCAAGGAAGCAGATCTGTTAAAGAATATACTGAAGATTTTCACAAGATAATCATTAGAACGGGTTACATAGAGGCCAATAAGGAGAAGGTAGTCTGATATCTTAATGGGTTACGACCGAGCATTCAGGAGGAGTTAAGCCTAGTCAGAATGACCACCATTGAGGATGTGTATCAATTTGCTCTAAAGGTGGAAGAGAAGCTGAACAAAAGATTTGATGGAAAGCAAAAAGAACAAGGAGGTCAAAGTGAAAGGGGCAATGGAAGACCTTCAGGAAGCCGAAATGACAATGAAAAGAAAAGTGAAGATGTGGGTACTAGCCGAAGCCAAAGGAATGACAACTTCTACCGCCCTCATGATCAAAACAGTGGTGATCAAAGAGGTAGAGGATGAGGGAGATATGGACAAGGATATGGAAGATGTGGTTTCAGAGGAACGTGTTTCCAGTGTGGTGAAGAAGGGCATCGAGCCTATGAATGTCCACAACACCAAGGAAGGTCAGACAAAAGGCTAGAAGGTCATGGAAGGGTTGCGCATGCAGATGAGGAGGCCCAATCTGAACATTTAGATGATGCTGAAAGGGGAGAAGCCCTAGTGATTAGGAGAGCCCTGGTGACTGAGGAAAAGGAACTAGAACAGAGGAAGAATCTGTTTCACATAAGGTGCAAGTTTGAAGGAAAATTTTGTGATGTCAATATTGATGGTGGGAGCACCGATAATCTGGTGTCAGAGGAGATGGTCACAAAGTTGAAGTTGAAGAGGGAAAGACACCCGCATCCGTATCGGATTGCCTGGTTGCAGAAAGACCACAAAGTTTTGGTCAATGAGCAGTGCCTAGTAAAGTTCAAGATCGGGAGCTACCATGATGAGGTACTCTGTGATATCATCCCCATGGATGCATGTCACATGTTGTTGGGGAGGCCGTGGCAGTTCGATAGGCGAGCTATACATGATGGCCATGCAAACACTTATTCCTTAACAAAGGATGGGGTTCATCACAAGTTGAAACCCCTGAAGGAGACCGAAGAAAAGGTATGCAGTAGTGCTAGAATTTGTTATGTAGATGGTAGAAAATTTTAGAAGGTATGAAGCATGAGCATGTGTGTGTTACATTGATTCCAGAGTGAGTAAGGAGGATAGTGAGAAGGTTCCAGAAGTTTTGGATGTTGGATGAGTTTCGTGGATATTGTTTCGATAATGTACTTGAGGGTTTACCACCAATAAGGAAGATTAGTCATCAAATTGACTTGATTCCCGGAGCTAGTTTCTAAATAAGGTAGCTCATAGAATGACTCCAGCAGAAAATGAGGAGTTGAATAGACAAGTTCAAGAGTTGTTGAGGAAGGGCTTGATGTCGAGAGTTTGAGTCCATGTGCGACTAGTACTAGCACCAAAGAAGGATGGGGAGGATGTGTACAGATTCTCGAGCCATAAACAAGATAACAATCAAGTACAAATTTCCCATACCAAGGATGGATGACCTGATGGATCAAGTTTGACTGAGCTTCCATTTCACAAAGATTGATCTCAAGAGTGGATATCACCCATCCATTCGAGAGGGAGATGAATGGAAGACTGCCTTCAAGACCAAAGAGGGCCTGTACGAGTGGTTAGTCATGCCTTTTAGGCTAACCAATGCACTGAGCACATTCATGCGGCTCATGAACGAGGTACTAAAAGAATTTCTGGGAAGTTTTGTTATTGTGTATTTAGATGATATTTTGATTTTCAGAAGACGTTGAAAAGCATCCATATTTGAAGAGCCTTTGAGAAGTTAAGAGAAGAGAAGCTATTGATTAATCTCAAGAAGTGCAATTTTGTGAAGAGGGAGTTAGTGCATTTGGGTTTTGTGTCTTAAGGTCTCAAGATGGACCCAGAGAAGGTGAAGGCTATTCTGGAATGCCTACCCCAAGAACTGCTACCGAGGTGAGATCTTTCCATGGTTTGGCTAGTTTTATAGAAAGTTCATTAGAAACTTCAGTAGTATTTGTGGACCCCTGACTGAAACAATGAGAGGGATAGAAAAGAATTCAAGTGGAGCAAGAGCGGCAAAAAGTTTTGAACTATTGAAGCTGCATATGACAGAGCAACCTATTCTAGCCTCCCGATTTCAACAAGGTGTTTCGTGGATTGTGATGCCGTGGTTGTGCCATTGGAGCAGTGTTGAGCCAAGAAGGTAAGCCCATTGCCTATTTCAGTGAAAAGTTAAATGATGCCAAGAGAAAGTATTTGTATATGATCAGGAATTTTATGCAATAGTTCAAGCATTAAAGAAATGGAGACATTATTTGTTGTCGAAAGAATTTGTTCTATATATGATCATCGCCTGCGCACCTAAATAGTCAGGGAAAGTTAAATCAGATGCATATGAAATGGGTAGAGTTTTTGCAGAGTTATACCTTTGTTTTGAAACATAGGAGTGGGAAGTCAAATAGGGTTGCAGATGCCTTAAGTAGGAGGCATACATTGATGACAAAGATGTAGATTGAAGTAGTTGGGTTCAATGAACTCAAGACACTGTATGCAGAAGATCCTAATTTTGCAGAGGCTTGGAAAGCTTGCGAGGAACCTGTTACAGTGGACAGGACAAGGTGGCTAGATTTCATAATCCAAGATGGCATGTTATTTAAGGGAAGTCAATTGTGTATCCCAAGGAGTTCCATGAGGGAAAAACCTGATAAAGGAGAAGCATAGTGGAGGAATGGCAGGACATTTTGGTCGGGATAAGATACAATTGCAAATGCTCTTTTGAAATTTGAACTTCATGTTGTAAATTTTTGGCGCCAAACCGCCTAAACTCAAATTTGAATGTTGTTTTGGCTCCAAACTAATGAGGAGCTCTATTTATGAGCGGGTTTCTAATTTTTGGGTAACTTTTTGGGGACAAGCTCGCATATTGCGAAAGGGTTATTCTGTAGCCTTCTGTAACTTGCATGTGTTGTAGAACTTGGGGATTTGAGATCCTCTACATGTAAGAAGCTCCATTTTCTGAATAATCAAATTATTCTCTTATTTGTGGGTTATTTTCTAAGTCTCAGGCTGCGGCCTCATGAAGAGAAATCCGAAATCGATGGAAATCTACGGATAAGGAAAAATCCTGGACTAAATGGTGCAAAGGAAAGGCAAGAGTCAAACAAATTTCATTCAAGATGAGGTCACGTCGAGTGGGACACGTCTCGCCAAAAGCGAATGTGAAAGCCATGTCGATGAGAGATTTTCTTCGGTATAAAGTAATAGTGAAACGCCCTTGTCTCGCCAACCATCAAATTTTAAGTAATCACTTTGGCCAGACTAAAGTTTATCTATATAATGTCTCAGCAAACTTACAGAGTCTTGCCGAATGTCAATGGGGAACATCTCGATGTGACCAGTGGGTAGTCGGGGTAAGGTCTCAGCGACTTCTTTTGGTCTCGCTGACTAGCGATAGAACATGAGAGACTTTCGGTGTGAGAAAGATACAGTCACAGCAAACATATGGACTTAGGAGGATCTTCGGCGAAGCGTTTGAGTTCGGCTAGAGGTATCAGCGACTACGTTATGTCTCACCGATGAAGAGTTTCATCGGCATAACCTCTTGCCGACATTATGAAGTCACCCCGACAGAAGATCTGGGCTTGCCAAGAGAAAGGTTTCGCTATGAAGTCCTAGTGACTATTAGGAGTCTCACTGAAAGTGAAGGTCTCGGCAAGAGTAGGGAGCTCGTGGGAAGGTCTCAGTGAAGCATGAATGTCTCCCCGATAGAAGGTCACTCAACAAGAGCAAGATGTTCGGCGAAAGGTCTCGCTGAAAGGGGGGAGGTCCCAGTGATAGAATGGAAGATCAACAAGATGAAAGGAGCCCGCTATGAGCTCTTGGCGATGAGGTTTGTTTTTCCGAAAGAGAGACTTCGGTGTGAGAATTACTACGTCCTGGCGATCAAATACAAACACATGAAGGGCTTTGGCGAGACAGAGAATGACCGATATAACATCTCGCCGACTTCGAAGGGTTATAGCGACTGAAAATTATAGAGCTTGCTGAAAGAAAAAGTGTTCGGTGGGAGGTCTCGCCGAAGGACGGATGTCCTAGTGAAGGAAATGAATATTGGTAAAGCCACTAGATCCCGCTATGACCTCCTGCCAACTAGGGCTAGTCTTGGCGAAAGCGAATATGATCAAGCATGTTGATGAGACATTTTCTTACGGGGTGAGGTCTTGGCGAATCCTCTTTGTCTCACTGACAGAAACAAGAAACTTTATAGGCGTGAAAATGATACTGTCACAGCGATCCACCATGAACCTAGGAAGACCACTTCGGCGAACCTCAGGGTGATCGATATGACATCATACCGACTGATAAAGGTCACAGCGAATAAAATTTAGAAGGGATAGATAGTCCCGATTTCTTCTAGATACTGAACCAACGCAAAATTTCAACCATTTAACTCAGGACAAGTCAAGGATGGACCTTTACTAGATTTTCTCTTACGTTTCAGGCCTGTTTTAAGATGACATAACTTGAAATGAGATTGCCCCCAGTTCGAAACCCTATTCACCCGCCATTAGCTCATAGGAAAGCTCAGAACTCAGCTAGGAGATGAAAAATGATGCAATACTGAACAACCCTAGCATGAAATAATCCAAGAGACCCAGAAACCAAGTTAGATACACCCCTCAAAGCATGCACGAAGCCAACAACACAATTGACAGGACAGTATGAAAAGGAATTTCAAGAAGCCGACAACAGGGCAGAATCCAGGAAAATTCGGCCCACGTGGAAATCCGCGAAGACCAAGAATTCCCAAGAAACAAGATCCAACTAGAATCCAAGCAAGATCCGGGAAAATCTGACCAGGGCAGAAAATCTTGAATCCAAGCGAAAGCCCGAAATTCATCCAAAACTTAAGATTTTCAATGAATAACCTGGGGAATTACTCATGCACTCAAGATAAACACTTTAGGCACATGCCTAGGTAAGACAAAACCTCAAAAGAAAGGACAAAAACACCAAAACCAAAGTGAAAGAGGGTCCCTGCTTTCAGCGGGGCATGTGTGCGAAAACTGCACAACAAATGGCGACTTTTGCTGGGAAAATGCTCCAGAGCATTTGATGATGAACAAGAATCGAGAACCCAGAATCTCTGGTTTCAATCTCACCATCAAACAAACAAGTCAGAATGCAAAGATTTAAAGAATTTGAACCAAAGGATAGATCAAACCTTCCATAAACTGAAAATCCAAGTGTGTGTGTATGAGTTTGTTTCCCTCCTTAAGTTACTACAGAAACCAAGTTCAGTCAAGTCAGGCTACGTAAGGATTCTAACTTCAAAAGCAACCTGGATAGGGCCTCACTTCCAGTTAGGCGTCCATAGCCCTAGCGAGGTTATCGTTGTGACTCTCCTGAACATAGCTCTACTGCCAGTCAGGCGTCCATAGCCCCGATAGAGATATTCAGGTACCCCTGATAAGTTGAATTTATTCTTTTGATATTCAATATTTCTTTTGATATTCTTTATATGTCACTTTCATTTCAACTTGTGAACAATGAAGTTCACACTCAGGGTTGAGAACCACAGTGGCGCTGAAGCAAAAATAAGATTTTTCACCTAACAAAACTTCACCAAGATTCCTATAGTGACATCAAGATTCTTAAGATATGAGAGATATAAGATTCCAAAGTATTTTAAGTTCAAATCCACACTAGTGACTCAATATTCTATAAATCTGGCATTAAAACTATTGGCAATAGCAAAGACTTCAACCATCCTTTCAAGATGCAGGACTAAAGTCCACCAAGGAAATACTTAGAACAATTTCGGAGAAGATAGATTTTCCATGCAGGTGCAACACATCCAGGCAAAAACAGAGAAAACTCCAAAACAAGAGCAAAGAAAAAACAAAACAAACCAAAAGGAAACCTACACTAACCAAAACAAACAAAAACAAAGTAGAAAGGAAAACCTAATCTAAAGCAACCCATCCAAACTATGGATAAAAGACTCAGTACCACTCATTATCAGACAAGGTGAACTGAGACCCACCCCTACTTGACTCTTCAAGGCATGAATAAGCAACAAGGTGATGATAATAGTCCTCAAGAATGTAAACTCATCTTTATATTCAGCAAAACAAGGCTCAATAATGCAGCATTCAAATTCAACCTCATAATCAGGAATGATCAACAACTGAGGTGACTCATTAGGACCATGATTAATCCATATGCAACCTGCCTTTCCTAAATTCCCATAATCAAATTGATAAGACTTAGAATTTTCAGTAAAAAAAGAAACAACTTGATTTTGTATTGTTGTAGACTAAATGTGGTATCCAGCATCCTACACTTGTAAAAGGTTGATATCTATGTCGTCAGGAGGTCTCCACTGATGATGCAATATCCCTCCTTCTTCATGACGGAACAATGTTGAAAATGTAAAAGCCTCAACATGCATAGTAACTTCCTCATCATGATGTTTGTCAAGAGGTCTCATAGACTGATCCTCAAGTACATATTTACTAAATTCACCTCCTATTGACATTTTTTCTGGTTCTGGATTGCAACTGTTTAGAATATCAACTCTTTCATTAAGTTCTTCTTCACACCTTACAGGACATTTGTCAGCAGGTTGTTGAAATCCTTTCATTGGAGTAAGCCTACTCCCTGAACTTTGATGTATATCCTCTGTATGATCCGACAACCATACTTGCTCTTGTACCTCCTCTGTTAATTCTACCAAAGCTTCAGCACTACTAGATTTATGGATAGGAATATCATGTAACATGAAGATTTCCTCAGTCTCGCATCCTTGAGGGTCAACTGTCAGTACATAATTTCCCAAGCTTGTTTCAGACAGGAATACCTCCTTAAAAGTATTCGCACCAATGTGGCCTGAAGTACCCTTTTGTTCAATAAGCATATCCTTTTCAAGAGACCCTAGTACTACACCCCTAATGGTAGGATCCATTAACAACTCATGAGCAAAGAGACTTACTTTGACTTTCTTGAGTTCTCTAACCACATACTCCCCTATTTGCTCTATAGTCATGGTAGAACAGTTTCCTTTAGAGCTATCTATCAATTCATCCCTGCCATTTTCAATGCTTCCTCCCTTATTAGCATTAGACTATCCTCCATTTATGAAATACTGATTAGACACATAATGGAATGCCTGAACCTCTTCAGTTGCATATTCTTCTTCATCTGGTGAGCCATTATCATTCTCCTCATTACCTCCAAAGGATTGAACTATAGATTCTTCACCGTATACATACCTTGTTTCAACACCTTTATCTTGTTCTTCTTCTGGTTTATTCTCTTCACTTCTTGGAAATGGGACATGATTCACTACCATGACTGATATGTCATAAGGATTAGATGGCACTATCTCCAACCCACTCAAGCCACTGCTAGCATGTTGAACCTTTGGTTGGAAAATGGACACAGCAGCCTAGAATTCTTGATAGTCTGACTCGGAATGTTGATTAGTATTATGAAGCCTACACCATCCTGAAAGAGCTATTTTTTCCAAATAAACTTCACTAGGTTTCTCCTGATCGCTTGGCTGATCTAGAGAAGTTAAGGCTTCTCCATCATTCTGAAGTGGCGGTTGCCTTCCATGATCTCTATCAAGATATTGTTCTCTGTCAAAGTTCTGTCTTTAAGCCTGCATTATATCCATGTTGCTCTGATCATAATTGGACTGAATTCCCCTTTGGGATGCATGGGATTGACTATTCTGGTGCCTTAGGTAAGTGACTTCAGTGTTCAGCCTCTCAACTAGCTCTGTGAGTGCATCCAACCTCTCCTTGTCTGCACTGTTTGATGGAGGAATAATACTAGCTTAATTTTGCATATAAACATCATGTGACCCATGGTTCAAGGGTTTATTAAATATCTCAAGGTTCTATAAGTAGCCAAGCATATTAGCTTGTCGATGACAGAATGCAGGTTGGTTCATATTTGGATGGTAATTTGGCATGAAAGCAGCCTGACTCAGGGGATGACCTAGGTGTGAAACCAAGGGTGATTGAGGGACTGAACTCATCACAAGTATTTGGTTAGCCAAGGGTCTGGACAAGTGTTGTCTCAAATCTGTACTCACCTTAATAGCCACATCATAGGCTTCAAATAAGCTACTAGGAGGGTTTTCTTTCCACTTGATGAAAGTAGACGTTAAACTATCCAAAGCTTCATAATAAACCTCCCTGGCAGAGGCATCGTCTACAGCATAAGGGGTTTGTAGCCTAGCATAAGCCCTATGGAATCTATTATTGAAAGCCACTATCAGTTCATTTACCTCCCTCTTGATTCCAGTAAACTGCAAAAGTAACTCATTTGCACTGATTGGGATCTGAGACTTCTATAAAAATGTAGTCTCCAGCTGAATCCAAGTAGTGATAGACCCAGCCGGAAGATAGTTATACCAACAAAATTCCTCATCTCCAAGGGAATATGGGAAAATTCTGCATGCAACATCCTCATGATTAATTCCCCTATCCTTAAGGGTAGACTTAAAAATCCTAATATGCTCCTCTGCAGTCCTATTTGGATCATTGGCATGGAATTTTGAACAGAAGTGTTCAGGGTTTTTAGGCATAGGATTGCAATTGGCGAAACTCAATGGAGAGGGGTTGGTTGCTAGGAAAGCCATTGGTGGAGGTGGGGGGTGGTAATGGCTGATTTATGACCGGCTGAGGTTGTGGACTGGGAATGCCCTCAGACTCAAGTGAACTTGATGAAGATGGGGATGATGGAGATGTGGGAGGTGGATGGGATGATGATGATGATTCCCCTCTTATTTTGGTCCTTCTTGACCTAGTGGGGTTTGATAATTCTTGAAATTCTCCCTCTCCTAGAGCAGATCTTGTTCTTCTTCTGAATCTCTCAAGAGAGATGGCGTACAGAAATCGATCCAGCTTGATTATTCAAGCCCTCCTTCTAGCACCAATTCCTATTGATCGTGTTTTTTGCACAATAACAGCCAGATAGAATATGATATCCTATCTCTTGAAAGGTAAATCTCTATCGACAAGCCTAAAGAGATAACCCCAAGGCCTCTAAGGTCAGGTCTTGACAATGCATAAACAACTCAGTAACGAAATGTGAAAATACTGGTAATCACAATGGGACCTTACTACAGGCAAAATACTGAATCGATTCTATCAGATATAACAAACTGGTGATACCTCAATCCTAGATTTAACACAATAATCAAAGAAATAGAAAAAGGATAAAGGTTTTAGAGAGATTTCTAAATCTAATACTACTCCTAAGATTAACAATGAAAGTAACCAACACTCGAATGGACCAATCCTTCTAAAACCGATCTCTGCTTGACCAAGATAAATCTACAATCTCACAGAAAATAGTGCAATCTTCTAAGGTGTTAAGATTTTAAAATCATGAACATTCATTCAACAACCCTTTTGCAGTTGAAATGAACAAATCCTCACAATCGAACTAAGCATACAAAATATGAAATTTAGGGTAACTTTGCAAAGCAACTAACAATCAGTTGGTTGCGAAAAGTATGGACTGAAGGATTGCTGCAACATTCAAGTACCGAATCACAAACATTATTAAATCTAATCTAATCTAAACATGAACCTTCTCAAAGGAATTTTAAAGATAGAATAAAAAGGACCATGCAAAACAAAAGAAAACAAGTATGGCACCAAATCACAATGTCATTTCTTGTATCCAAATTGCCCATTCTAGCAACAATTCCAGATTTCTGTTATAACATTTGCTTGAGAATACCTACTTGCTACTAGCTACCTCTACTTCTAACTATTTGCTCTATTTCTATATTCTATCTAACTTCTAACCTATTTCTAACTGTTCTAACCCTTTACAAAGAGGCGAAATGCCCAATATATAGAATTCCCTAGAAACCATCGGCTAGGCAAGGGTTTCGCAGCAATAACTCAGCACAACAACCCAACCAAAAGAGTCTCCCAGCTGGTCAAATAAGCATTGAATGCACATCCCGTCCAAGTCAGCCTGAGATCTGCAATGTAGTTCAGACTGATGCACGGGAAGATAATAGGGAAGCATAAATCACGCTGCAGCCTATCATTAGCTCCCTTCCCTATTATCTCTATTCTAATCTGGCTCTTCATGTACTTTCAGGAACACCGCATCCAGGTCGGCCACAGGTGGTAGGGGAAAAACCCTAATTCATCTTCTGATGGACGCAATCTCGTCCCTTGAGTGTTTGACAAACTTATCCCAGTCTACCCTATACGTTAGGTATTTGTCAATAACTGCAAGGTAGGTGGCCGCATCATCCAACTGGTGCTCAGACACAAAATCATCATTACTTGGTGCATAAACATCCTACCACCACTTCCTCAATGGTTCCAGGCTCAAGTATCTAGGTGTGATCTTTCTTCTTCACGTCATAATCTCAAAGAAGGTAATGGATCCGTAATATACACCGCTCAGGGTGTCATCAATCTTCTTTCTTTGTTTATAAATCCTTTTCAACACCCTCTGCCTAATCTACAGTGACTTTGTTCTCAGGGATCCTACTCTTAATGTCCATTTTAATCCCTTTTGCATCAAACATCGAGGAACCAGTTGCTGCTTTGCTTGATTCAGCCTACACTCAACATGAAAAACATAGTAAAAACCACAGGAAAGAGCCATGTTAACTCATCAAAACACTGATAGAATGCATCTCATATAGTCAAGGTGTTATTAAAATTCATATGAAATGGCCACAACAAATTTTGGGTTTCAAGACCATCCGCGGAATCCGGGCCAGAGGGGAATTTCGGGAAATTCCAGACCGATCGGATTCCAACGGAATAACCAAGAAACACCTACTTAACCATCAAACCTAATCATTTTCATCAATAAATCACATGGATGATCCAAATATGACATGAAATAAATCATGAAATGCATCACAAATCAGTAACACATCATGCTATTCCATTTTTCTTTACATTTCACCAACTTTTGGGAAAATCCGCCAGAGACGGATTCCAGCAAAGAACGAGCCAAAGAGGAATTTTGGGAAATCAGGGAGATAGCGGATTTCAGAGAAATCCACACTCGACAGAAATCTATGGATAAGGAAAAATCCCAGACTAAACGGTGTGAAGGCAAGGCAAGAATCAAACAAATTTCATTCGGGATGAGGTCACGCCGAGTGGGGCACGTCTCGCCGAAAGCGAATGTGAAAGTCATGTCGATGAGAGATTTTCTTCGGTATAAAGTCACAGCCAAACACCCTTGTCTCACCAACCATCAGATTTTAAGTAATCACTTCATCCAAACTAAAGTTTATCTATATGATGTCTCAGCGAACTTACAGAGTCTTGCCGAATGTCAATGGGGAACATCTCAATGTGACCAGCGGGTAGTCGAGGTAAGGTCTTAGTGACTTCTTTTGGTCTCACCAACTAGCGATAGAACATGAGAGACCTTTGGTGTGAGAAAGATACAATCACAATGAACATATGGACTTAGGAGGGCCTTCGGCGAAGCGTTTGAGTTCGGCTAGAGGTCTCAGCGACTACGTTATGTCTCACCGATGAAGAGTTCCATCGGCATAACCTCTTGCCGACATTATGAAGTCACCCCAACAGAAGATCTAGGCTCGCCAAGAGAAAGGTTTTGCTATGAAGTCCTAGCGACCATTAGGAGTCTCGCCGAAAGTGAAGGTCTCGGCAAGAGTAGGGAGCTCACGGGAAGGTCTCAGCGAAGCATGAATGTCTCCCCGATAGAAGGTCACTCGACAAGAGCAGGATGTTCGTCGAAAGGTCTCCCCAAAAGGGGGGAGGTCCTAGTGACAGAATGAAAGATCAGCAAGATGAAAGGAGACAGCTATGAGCTCTTGGCGATGAGGTTTGTCTTGCCGAAAGAGAGACTTTGGCATGAGAATTACTGCGTCCTGGCAATCAAATACAAATGCACGAAGGGCTTTGGCGAGACAAAATGACCGATATAACATCTCGCCGAATTTGAAGGGTTATAGTGACTGAAAAGAATAGAGCTTGCTGAAAGCAAAAGTGCTCGGTGGGAGGTCTCGCCAAAGGACGAATGTCCTGGCGAAGCAAATGAATATCGGTAAAGCCATTGGATCCTACTATGACCTCCTGCCGACTAGGGCTAGTTTTGGCGAAAGAAAATATGATCAAGCATGTCGATGAGACATTTTCTTACGGGGTGAGTGAATCCTCTTTGTCTCACCGACAGAAACAAGAAACTTTATAGGCATGAAAATGATATTGTCATAGTAATCCACCATGAACCTAGGAAGACCACTTCGGCGAACCTCAGGGTGATCGATATGACATCATACGGAGTGATAAAGGTCACAGTGAATAAAATTTAGAAGGGATAGATAGTCTCAATTTCTTCCAAACACTGAACCAATGCAGAATTTCAACCATTTAACTCAAGACAAGTCAGGGATGGACCTTTCCTAGATTTTCTCTTGCGTTTCAGGCCTATTTTAAGATGACATAACTTGAAATGAGATCGCCCCTAGTTCAAAACCCTATTCACCTGCCATTAGTGCACATGCAAGCTCAGGACTCAGCTAGGAGATGACAAATGACGCAATACTGAACAACCCTAGCATGAAATAATCCAAGAGACCCAGAAACCAAGTTAGATACACCCCTCAAAGCACGCACGAAGCCAACAACACAATTGACAGGATAGTCTGAAAAGGAATTTCAAGAAGCCGATGATAGGGCAGAATCCAGGAAAATCCGGCCAACATAGAAATCCATGAAGACCAAAATTCCCGAGCAACAAGATCCAACTGGAATCCAAGCAAGATCCGGGAAAATCTGACCAGGGCGGAAAATCCCAAATCCAAGCGAAAGCCCAAAATTCATCCAGAACTTAAGATTTTCAATGAATAACCTGGGGAAACACTCAGGCACTCAAGATAAACACTTTAGGCACATGCCTAGGTAATAAAAAACCTCAAAAGAAAGGGCCAAAACACCAAAACTAAAGTGAAAGAGGGTCCCTGCTTTCAGCGGGGCGTGTGTGCGAAAACTGCACAACAGTACTAAATGGGTCTTTCAAAATAAGTTGAATGAACAAGGTGAAGTGGTCTAGAATAAAGCAAGACTAGTATGTAAAGGGTATTCACAAATGGAAGGTATTGATTTTGAACAAACCTTTTCCCCTATTGCCAACATTGAAGTTGTAAGGTTATTTCTTGCTTATGATGCACATAAGAACTATAAATTCTATCAAATGGATGTCAAGTCAACTTTTATGAAAGGTGAGTTAGAAGAAGAAGTATATATTGAACAATCAGATGGATTTCAACTGACTGATAAGGAAAACATGGTTTTCTAATTGAAGAAATCTTAATATGGCTTAAGCAAGCCCCCAACGCCTAGTATGATAGACTCGAAAAATATTTATTAAAGCTTGGATTCAATAAAGGTACTATTGACAACAACTTGTATTTCAAATTGGATCATGACAAAGAATTAATTATTGAGGTCTTTGTTGATGACATTATTTTGGAGGAGATGACAATCTATGTATGGAGTTTGTTGATGAAATGAAGAGTGAATTTGAAATGAGCATGATTGGAGAGATGAAGTTCTTTCTAGGATTGCAAGTTAATGAAGAATGATGATTCTCCTAAGGAAAATCAAACAAGATACTGGTCAATGATTGGTGGATTGCTTTAATTAACTCAAACTAGACTAGACATTATGAATGTTGTATGTATGGTTGCTAGATTTTAGGCTCATCTAGAATAATCTCATGTGACTATTGTAAAGAGAATTTTCAGATACCTAAAAGGAACAATTGATTTTGGGCTTTGGTATCCTAAGGATGATGATCTTACTTTGAATGCATATACTGATGCAGATTGGAAAAGAGATGTAGATGAATGGAAGAGTACTAGTGTTGGTACCTTCTTCCTAAGGAAGAAGCTGGTGTCTTGGTTGAGTAAAAAGTAGAATTCCATTTCTCTATCTACTACTGAGGCAGAGTATATTGTTGCTGCAAATAACTATACTCAACTGATGCGGATGAAACAGATGTTGAAAGATATTAGAGTAGTATATGATGAACCTATTTCCATATACTGTGACAACTCAAGTGCAATTAACATATCAAAGAATCTAGTGCTACACTCTAAGATCAAGCATATATCAATCAAGTTCCACTTATTAAGGGAAAAAGTGAGTGTGAAAGAAGTCAGACTGGAGTATGTGCCTACCAAAGAACAGATTGCAGAAATTTTCACCAAGCCATTGCCAAAGGATACTTTTGAGTATCTTAGAGGGATGCTAGGGGAGATTACCCCTCCTAATATGAACTAAAGATGCATTTATTGCATCAATTTGTGTGCTTCATAGATATTTCATGATCTGGATTGATGTTTTCATGGCTACTACTCGGGGGGAGTAGTCAAATGTGCAGCTATGCGGTTCAAAGTTTGTATGTGGGAAGATAATGTGTATATTTTCCATTTATGTCAAAGGGGGAGAAGAGTAATTTGAAAAAAAATTGATTATCTGGAGAGAAGATCATGTAGAAGAGGTTAAGAAAGAAGAGTCAGAATCTAAGGGGGAGTAAGTGTTGATTGAGAGTTGTGTTTATGTTGTTTTTCACATCATTTGTTGCCATTAATTCCAAAGGGGGAGATTTTTGGATACTATGGTTGTGTTGCTGATATGTGGTTGTCATTGATGTCAAAACTATTAGCATTATTGTATTGAAGGTTGTATATGTTGAGGATATTGAGAAAATTTCTAAAGGAAGAGTTACAGGTTGCCAATGGAATAGTGAAGATCATGAAGGTGTCTTGTTATATACGTTGAAGATTAGTTTTCATGGACTAAAGGGTTTATTGTTGAGAGTATCTAGTTCATCTATCAAAATTTTCAGAGGTCTATGTGAAGATTTGATCATGTTATGAACAGTTGTGTTCTGACAGTATTTATGTGAGTTTTGTCAGTGTTCCTAATTGAAGTTTATGTGATTCTGGTAAATTATGTTGTTGTGGATGATTCTCTATTAGTTCTTGTTGTTTTTGGATGCTTTTAGATAATTCTCTATCATTGTATGTCTGCATTGATCGGTGTGCTCATGGTCAAATATTTTTCTTGGTATGTTTAGGTTTTCATGTTCTTGGTCAACATGATGGTTGTAATGTGTTGCGGATGCTTGAAGCTTTAAATTTGAATGTTTGGCACACTAAAGGATATTTTTTTAGGTCGCATCATAATATTAGCCGATGGTGTTTGATTCGCTTTACAAATTTATTTGTAAATTTCGGCAAACATTGTAGATATGTTTTATATTTTTTGGCTGACAAGGTTGTTGATGTAATTTCATGTTGTAGATATATAAGAGTGATTATTTGAGTGAATTTAGTCTGTGTATTAACTGAAGAAAAGCCAGAGAAGAGAAAGTGTGTGAATATTGATCTATTCATTTGATTGCAAAGCAGAGTGAGAAGAAATTTGAGTGAAGTGTGAAGAAGGTTTTTTGTGCTTAATTGGAACTGTAATCAGGCTTGTGTAGAAGCTATTTTTTAGTTCATACCCTACAGATATAATTCGTATTATTGTGTATTGTTGGGAAATGATCCCTCTTGTATTTGAGCAGTGAGCTCTAGGCAGTGTGCCTAAATGCATGTGCATTCCCATTATATTTCATTATACTTTTAACAGGGTATAATATTGTGGACTAACATCCATCATGATTTTTCCCCTAATAGGGTTTCCACGTAAAAACATCTTGGTGTTCTCTATGCTTCTGATGTGTTGACTATTCACAGTTTACTATTCATTCATCAAATCTAAGATTGAGTTAAGTAAAGTTTGAAAAGTTTAAATATTTTGTGACAACTAATTCACCCCCCCACTCAGTTGTCTTTCCTTTTTTTTCCAACACAAAAAAATAATAGAATGTTGCTCCAAGACTTCACTTTTTCTTGCTTCTTGCTCTTGAATGCAAATTCTTGTGATATCATGTGAAATTATTTTTGTGCTTCGTGTCTAGTGTAAAATCAATGTCAATCTTAGATTTATAAGCTTCCTTCCTAATTTTCCAATTATCAGATCTCGAAAGCTGACATATGAAATTTGAATTTAAAACCTTAAAATGCCACCCAAAACATATCAAAAATTGAGTTTAGGGAACTTAACGAGGACCCATTCACCTTAAGGTGAATGGTTCTTGACCTAAATCATCTGGAATCCTAGAATGTTCGTGCATTAATTTAATCCCTAGCATTTTTTCAATGCAAGTTGTGTTGTTGGGATTTAAATAAATTTAAGTAAAATAGGCATTGTGATGCATAATAAAGGGTATTAGGGGCCTATTAATGGGATTTTAAAATGCATTAATGAAAAGGTCACCAAAATAGGTCCAAATAAGTGTGAAATTGTACTTTCTCCTAGAAAGAGGTACAATTTTCTATAGTACAATTATTAACAAGGTTGGGATTAGGTGTACCCTTGTTGAAAATAGTTCAGGGATTAATAATTTTTGTGTAAATATTTTGGATAGAATTGGAGTGGACAAAACTTTAATTCAACCTACCAATTTTCCAATCAGATTTTTTGATGGAAAAAAAAGAAAATTGCTAGGTGTGATAATGTTACCTATTAAGGCTAGTAGGGTTAGATTTCAAACTCCTATCTATGTCATGCCTCATGAACTTTCATCAATATTCTCTTGGGTAGACCTTGGATTCATGAAATGAATGGAGTGACTTCATTGCTCCATTGCTTAAGGAAATACACTTACAAAAATAAGGTTTACAACATAAAAGTTGGTCTAAAATCTAAAAGTTATTTACAAACTAAAACAAGAATAAAGAATCCTTTCAGCACATTAACACCAACTACAAAAGTGGAACCTTTACAATTTGAGAATAATGATGAGTGTCCTTCATCAGTGAAAAGGTTGTTAGATGATGACTTGGAACCATTATATTTCACACCTACATTCATTAGGGAATACAAGATTACAAAAGAAAAGTCAAGAAAAGAGAAAGAAGTGGTAATGATATCAACTGAATCACCAAAAGCATATGATTCAACAACTTTTCTGCATAGAAGAAAACATAAATTATACATCCCCATATAATAGCAATGATCACGAGTTTAACCACCTTCTCCAAAAGAAATGGAAGCCATTTATGGAAGAGGTTATCAACTATTGAAAAAAATTGGATATAATGGAAAATAATGTGGCGTAAACAAACAAGGTATACGTGTCCCCATAAATCCTAGCACACAAGAAATAACAAGAGGTCTTGTTTATTGTCCTTTGAAAGAAACAAAAGCATCAAAGAAACCTTTGTTAATGGAAATGTCATCGCACAAAACAATCCTAAGAAAAATATAAATAATAGTTATGATATTACTTCATTTTCAAACACATGTGTTAGTGATGAATAGGGTTCATTAGATTTTACACCCTCCTTTATGGGAGAGTAAAAAATATAGCAATGTAAACCTAAAGAGTCTCATGTATGTATGAAATCTTGTAGTAAAAAAGAAAGATCTTCACAAGAGAAAGGAATATCTTCTACTATTGAGCAAGAGCATATTTTTTTGAGGCTTCTTAAAGACCACTTGATATCTCTCCCTTCAAGTACACAAAATAAATTCTACAAATAAAGCTCATTTTATGCATATCATTGAGTGCATGGTCATTATACCAATGAACATTAGCCTTCAATACAATAAAATACATCTTAATTATTGTGGTGCTCTTCCTTGTGTTGATGCACCTAATTCCTCTAATCAATAATTATCTTCATCCTATCATGTTTCTCATCACTTTGTGGCATTTGTAGCTTCATGTATTTTTCTCATTGACATTCATGGTGGTACAATCTTAAGTGAAACCATATTTTGTATGGTAGCAACATGATGGTGTCTAGTGTGGTTGTACTTGTCTCTACACTTGGGGGGAAAGGATAACTTGTATTGTAGAGGTGTGCATTCCTTTCATGGATGCCCTCTTCCCCTCTTTCTCCTTAAAATATCAACATAGAAAGTATGTTGACATTTTAATGGGGGTATATAGTCCCCCACTCATTGTTTTCATAGGAAATGGTCCATTCTTAGTTATGATAGCATACATATCCTAGGAAGTGTGACCCTATCAACCAAAGTGTGGCCTTCTTAATACATGTGACTCGTCTCCTTTGTGGTGATATTAGACATGATATCCCATAATATTGTGACATTTCTTGGTATATGAAGTTCTCCTTGGTGGTAACACTATGGCTAGTGTTTCCTAAGGTGTGATTTTTTATTCCTCAAGTAGTCCTCTCTTATTGGTGATGTCATGTGAGATGTTCCCTAAGGCGTGATATTAATTCATGTAGCAATGGCCCTTTTTTATTTTAGCCTTGTCCTTAATCATCCCCGTGATGTTAAACCTTGTTACATTCATCCCCTATGACATTAAAACTTGGAATTTTTACTTCACTTTGTTCACAAGAGTTGAACTTCGTGGTGTGTTTACCTAGCATTTTGTAGCACCTTATCAAGATTTTCAAGGAATATAACTCTTGGTATGTTTTTTATGGGTACACACTTTGTAGGCCTAATGTGTATTTCACATTTACCTTGTCTTGGGGGCTTACGTAATGAATATCAGACTTCACTAGCCCGTGTTCTTTATAGTTTTTTATTCACCTAGCAAATATCAGATTTTTCTATGGTGTGAGTCATGAACACCTTTTAACATGTCAACCTAACATAACACAACTTGCTTGCTAGTGGAGCCATATGTTTCATAAATGATTTTACATCCTTGTGAGAGAATTTTTTTTTTATATAGCATATTCAATGGATAATATTTGGTATTTGAGACAATTTAAGATTGAGGTCTCTTTACCTAATTGACTTGAATCCTTTATTACTAACCTTGTGTTTCATGTTGTATGTTTTAACTATGTATGCTTCATTTTTCCAACATGTATGTTTATGTATCTTGTCTTGTTGCATTTCATATATGTGTGTATTCCTTTGTGCTTATGTTGGCTTTCCATAGGATCTTGGATCATGGGGGCTTGAACACTACTAGATCCTTTCTCATCCTGTCTCTTTAGCATTTGGGCGATTGTCCCCCTCTTGATACATATCTTCTAATTTAGTGTGAGTTTGAATGTAAGTTCATACTCTCACCAAAGTGGGGGATAAATAGTAGAAAATTTTCACCCTTAACAATTTCACACTTTTTTTTGGTCCCCCCTTAATTTATTGGACCTAATTGAGTATTTAATTTCCTAAATTATGCATTATATGGCCTATTTTTGATAATTTCTAAGGAATTTCAACTAGAAATCAAATTAATTCATCTAATATAGTGTCCCCAGCACCTAAGGTACTAAAAAATAGGGCTAGGACACTCACGCACTAGGAATGAGTGTGTTAAAAGGTATAGGACAACTAAGAGGGGGACTGAATCAGTTGTCACCAAATTCAAATTCAAAACTTTAAATTCTTATTAGCTTCACAACCACATAGTTTTGTTATTAAGTATGAACATGAAATGCATATAACAAAAAGTAAAATCAACATAATGAACACCAAATTTTATGTGGAAAACCTAATGAGGGAAAAACCTCAATGAGGATTAACTCACAATATAAATTGCTAAAAAACCAATTACAAAGGCTCACTGGCCAAAAGAGGACTCATTGTCCCAATACAAAGGATCATTTCCTACAAAAAGGACTCACTGTCCAATAGGGAGGCTCACTACCTACTGATTCAAAAGAAAAAAAAAGATCCAACATAGCAATTAACACACATCCGCGGCCTTGATCAAAAGATTGCAGAAACCTTTAGCTCACTGGCTTCAGGAATCTAACACAATGAAGTACTGCTGCCTCAACTCACTTTCATACACTTCTACACTTTTTATTTGTGGCTTACTTCATTAATTTTCATCATAAATTTGTTGCAATTTAACTTGAATTTATACCATCTTCAACCTTAGAAACTTTCTCCAAGGTCAACCACATAAGCTTCAATTCATAAATTCAAATTTGGTTGACAACTCAACATTCTAGCAATGGAAAGGAATGAGAGTGGACCAATACAACATTTAACCAAGACCAAAAATAATGTCTTGGATCAACCAAATGCTTCCTTAATTACATTTTATTCTTCATATGAAGCGTAAACAATAGGTAGGACAAACCTAATGAAAACACAATTGAACATTGATGTACACACTTTCCAACAAGAAGATGACAAACGAATGATACAACACACTTCATTATGCATGAGAAAACATCTTAGGTTCCTTTAGATACATACGCAGCAAGTGCAACAACCTTCTATCACTAAATTCCTTCCATTAGTCCATCCAGACTATGAAACCACATACATCAACACTAAAACTCAAGTTTTGGATCACCAAACCACAAGTATATTTGCCATAACTTAGAGAAAACCATTATAAGATGCATTGCAGATCTGTAAGATCTGAAATAGAACAATGGAGGACTAAAAAGTAGAAACATTTCTCCCAGCCTATAGAAAACCAACTCTATCAGAATGGTTCACATATAGGTGAACGTAACTTTCACATTCCATCAAACCTGAAGCTAGAAATCAAGAGATATCACCATCAGATCGCCATCAACAAACCTTCAGATCTGCACAAGTATAGGATCAACATAGGAGAAACACAGAGCACATATTGGAGCACATTCTGAACACATTCATAACTCTGACTTACCTCTTTATGAATTTTCTCAAAAGAACTTAGAAACTCATCAATTCAACACATCTGCAACATCATAAAGATAGCTCCATGTACTCACAACATCTCAACAACATCTCAACTATACATGCACAATCGGCATCATACTAGACTATGTTGACATCAATGAAAACATTAATGACAACACCACCAAACTTTCACATACTTGCAAAAATCTCCCCCTTTGTCATTGATGGCAACACATGATGTGAAAAACCATCAAAGACAACATCCTACACAATATTTTGGGAGAACACCTTTTCTTTCTTTTCTTACTATTTTTCCCCTAAATTTCTCTCCCCCTTTCACATCAATGGAAAAGATCAAAAATATTTTATTACTCCCCCTTAGGAGTACACCCATTTGAATAATACTAAAACAATGAAATACTTTTCTACTCCCCCTACAGAGAAGACCCATTCATAAATCCAGATAAAAGAAGAATTTGTGAATTCACTGGGTCAATGCACCTTCATGTGCACCTAGTTTGGAGGGCCAATGACCCCCAACCTCTCCCTAAGATACTCAAAAGTATCCTTTGGAAGATCCTTAGTAAATATATCTGCAATTTGTTCCTTTTTTGTCACATACTCCAACCTGACTTCATTCTCCAACACTTTTTCTCTCTGTTGGAATCAAGGAATAGAGAGGGGGGGTGAATTAGTGTTCTACAAAATTTAACTTTATTGATATGATCTTTAAACCACTTATAGAATTGAACTAAAATAAATATGCATGAACACAAAGCAATCAACCACAACACCATAACACAAGGATTTTTACGTGGAAACCCTGTTAGGGGAAAAAACATGGTGGAGGTCAATCCATAATATGAGTATACTCAAAATAAGTGTTTACAAATGGGGAATGCACATGCATTCAAGTGCACTGCCTAGAGCTCACTACTAAAATAGAGAAAGGATTACTACCCAAAAGAAGAATCACAGATACAAAACTGGAGTCGATGAACTATGAGATAGCATCTGCTAATGCCTAAGTATAGTTTTGGTTAAGCACATTAATCTCATTCTTCACACTGTCTAATTCTTCACTTGAAACTTTTTCTTCTTAAATTTGAATCACCAATATTTGTTCTACACAAGTGAAACTACACACAATCGATCTATATTTATTTTGAATTTCTCATCATATTGCAACACACCCCAAAATGATATGAGTAATCACTTATATATATCTAAATCAAGAGACTACATCAACTACATTTCAGCTTCAATAAAATATAAGACATGTACAAACAGTTGGCTCAATCCACAAACAATTATTAATGTGAATCATACAATATCAGCCAAAACATAGTGAGGACCCAAAACAACATCCTCGAACATGAAATCACCTTCAAAAATTATTCCTCAAAGATCCACAACATGCTACAATCAGCCTGTTGGCCTTTCTGCACTGTTAGACTGAAAATTGATAAGCCAGATCTTCTAACTTGCACACCAATCAATACGAGGCTTGATGATTCAAATATAAGAAATTCCATACATCGAATGACCTTCCCTAAGATCCACAACTCAAAATGATAGCAAAAAATTGCATATGAATCAATGTACACAACTTTGTCAAATGATTTGTTTTAGCTTTGATAGCACACATCTTTAATCCAACTTCTAGTATGAGAAAATACTAAAGTGTGGATAGGATTACTAACTAGGGTTGCCATCAATGACAACACTAGATGACTTGTGCAGTGTCTCTTTCCAACAATCTCCCCCTTTAGCATTGATGGAAACACTTAGTGAAAAATGACTAAGTGTTAGAATTAGTACCAACATGAATACACTGCCATCCTCAAAACTTCAAAACACAACTCCCCCTGAGATAAATATGATATTTTTCACTATCCCACTCTCCCCCTTTGACATCAATGGAAAAGGTAGGAATCCACATACAAAAAATCATACAAAATTTTTATGTATATGTACAAACATGCTTCTCTAACTTACATAGATTGGAATATGTCTACAAAATTGTTCTTCAACAGGCTTAAACTAGTGTCTCAACCCTTTTTGAGACTCTCCAAAATAGTTATGTGACCACAGAATAGACAGGATTGCATGTCTATTGACTCAAGATATGTTGGATCTTTGACAACCATAGCATCATGTGCTTCCTTCAATGCACTAAGCATTGTCTCCATTTTAGGACCAATCAATCCTCTGAGCTCACATACCCTTTCAAAAAAATTATCTTTTTCATGCTTCAAACTTTTAATTTTTTTAAGCAGGGATATGACTTGAGCTTCTTGCTTATTCACAGAAATGGCTAGAGGATCAAATACTTGAGAAATATCTTATATTTGTTTCTCATATTCCTTAATTTTCTTCTTAGTGACCTCAGTGAATTTAGACAAAGATAAGCATGACTTGTAGATATTTCCACCCTTAGATAAAGTACCTTGAATTTTATTTACATAGGTAGCTAATAAATATTTATCATTAGCAAATATACCCTTCAATCTACTAAACCTTTTTGCATCAAATTCTTTTTGTACCTTATCCTCAGTTAACTTTTCAAGAGACTCAAAGTGAGTACTTATAGAGTTGATAAGTTTCTTCAGCTGACCGGATGGAGAATCAAATGAGTCCTTGACATGTGTAGGCATGATCTTCTCCAAGATACCAGATGCAAGACTTAGTAGCTCACTGTCCTCAATGTGAGATTTCGGTATCTCCTCCCTTGCCTTTACCTGAGAAAATGATGCTACCTTCAGTTTTTGAATAGGAGATTGAGTGACCAAGTTGATAGGACCTTCAACCAATTTAGGGTCAAACTCCTCTTGTTTCTTCTAAAAACTCCTTTACTACCTTTGCAGTGCCTCTTGCTTCAACAACAACCTCCTTTGCTTTAGCCTTCTTCTCTTCAGTCATAGATTCTTGCTTAGATTTAGGAATCTCTAACTCTTTAACTTTAGGAGCTTTAGTCTCCATAGGAGTTTTAGTGTCTTGCATATCAAGAGGATTATGAGTTTCCTAAATTGTGTCTTCTTTCCCTTCAATTTATGGACTAGATGGAACATTTTCATCAGGAATTTCTTCAGAGGCAACATTGTATTTGTTCTTTAATAGAACTACCTTAAGAATTTTGTCAGTATCTTTTGCCACTTCCTCAATCTACCCAACCATAAGCTTATTCACCCTTGTTTTTCTCTTAAAATCATTTTTAGCGTCATTGAGGATTATCTTCATTTCTTCTATTGAAATTACTAGAAAAAAATCGGCAAGTATGGGTTCTCTCATTTTTTCTTCTTCAATTCTTGCATTAACTCCTCATTTCCAAGACTTCATATAAACCTTTAGGTAATTCTGACATTATTTCTATGAGAGTCATATTGAAAACATTCAAATACTTTATTGTGGCTTCCTCAAGAGTTCTCTAACTAACACTATCAAAAGTGTCATACCATTCAAAAAGTGGTTTGAGATTACCATCCTTAATCAAATCTTTTTCCACTTCCTCGAAAGTCATACTTGATTTGTCAGTTTTCACCTTTTTCTTTGCTTTCTCTTCACTAAAGGGCTCATCCTTAGAGACTTTTGATGCCTTTGTTCCCTTATGCTTGATTTCTCTTACTTCTTCATCTGATTCAGTTTCTTCATCATCCTCAACAACAACATAGACTCTTGTCCTTTTATCCTTCTTCATCTTTCCTTCTCTCCCAGATGTCTTGACTTGACTTTTTATAGGGCTTGATTTCTTTGTAGGATTGAATAAGGATGCAGAGCTCCTTGTAGATCTAGATCTTGTAGAGTATGCTGCTAGACAAGTATATTTAGTTCTAGCAGGCTCTCCTTTAGCTTGTTCTCTTTTCCACCTAGCTTCCCTCACTACTTCAACTGATATGCCCATGCTTTCTACAAAAGCTTCAACTTCCTTTCTCACCTTTCAGACTATCATAGGCTTCTTCAATTGTTCATGCACTTTCATATATTTCTCTTCAAAGGTTCCAAACCTTTCTTCTATTGGATCCTGAGGTTTGCTCAACAGGTTTTGGGCATACAACTCCAAAATGTGTTCTTCAACCTCATATCCCATAGGAATTATCCAAATTGTTCTAGGTTCTACTACTTCCATCAAGCACTGATCAATGTCAACCATGAAACAAATAGTGTCCTTGTATTTTTCCACAATAGATGTAGGAATCCTTTCCCTGGCTTGCATTTCACTCTAAAAGCTTTTGAAGTAACCCCAAATAGCATTTTTCCTTGCTTTGCTATCACCAATTCTATACAAGATGTCTTTGATTTGAGAAACTACTAGTTTATCACTTTTCCATTGCACTTTTCCAACTCCCAGAACTTCATTCATGAAGTAGAAGAAAATATGTAACAAAATATTTCCATACTTGAAAGAGTTTTTCTTGTCCTTTATTTTTCCAAGATTTTCAATTAGTTGGCCCCGGAGTAACTCACATAGGTCATATTATGCATTTTCCTTGACCATTTGATAAGTTTCATAGATTGTAGTACTAGATATAGAATTATCCTGGCTGGAGTGATAGATTTATATCCAATAACCATAGAAGAAAATCTTACATCCATTTCAATGATGTCATTAATTTTCATGGTTGTCTTGTCAAAAACTGAACCAGTTGCCTTAGTGACTATTTGGTTCTTCATAGATTTCAATGTTGGTAACACACCAGATGAATTTAGACTAGTAACAATCCTTATAGCTTCCTTTGTGATCTTGAAAGGCTAACTTAGCCACATGAAATCAACATGCACTTGACTTAGTATGTATCAAACCCATTCATTTTCATCGAAGATGTGAAACTTCACAATCTGTGTGAACTTCTTCCCCTCCAAAGTCTTGAATTTAGGCCTTACACAGAGATCTTATCCCACAATGTGATTTGTATATAGATTTAACAACTATGAGCTTCTTAACTCCTCAACATTCACATGAACATATGCCCTAATATCTTCAATATGTAAAACACCTTACGAAATGGAAGAAATGCACCTAATGGTTCTATCTCAATTGATTTCAATGGGTGCCATTTGAATTTTGGGTGGGGTCTATCCTTAATATCAACAACCACTGAAGCAACCATTTTTAAAAATTTCAAGTTCACAAGTTATGCAAATAAATACCTTTTTTCGGATTAGGGTTTGATCAACAAATAGCCTTCAGACTTGTATCTTCACCAAAATTTTCTATAGAGCTCTCCAAACTTCTTCTTCTCAAAATGCAATGTGACAAATGAGAAATAGAAGTAACCTTTTTATCATTCACACACCTAACCTTTTATCACAATAAATGCTTTTTCCCTAGGTCTTCCGAATACCCTATTTTCATAGACTAAGAAAGAAAAATTTTCTATGGACCTTCAATTTTTGCATAAGTTTCCTCCACAAGATATCCCAAAACATTTGTAGATCATCAATGTAATTGTTACAATTTTCCACATTCTGGTACCAACTACCAACAGGGAGTTAAAATATATTCTTGAGAGCTCCCCCTAGGCCAAAGGCCTCAAACTAATTCTCGAAGGAATTTCTAGTACCAGATTCTAGTGTGGGCTCATTTCCTACACCAGAAGCACTCTTCTTCACCCATGTCTTCTTGATTTTATTCCCAATCTCATATGTAGTAACTTTTCCTTTTCCCTTATCATCATTTTCAATGTTTTTCCCTTTGTTTACTAGACCTTTCCTACTTCTACATAATCTAGCAATGTGACCAGATTTGTTGCAATTATAGCACACAACATTTCTTTGTCTAGACTAGTTATTCCTTTGATTTTCTCTTGATCTACACTGGAACTAGCAATATGGCCAAATCTATTACAGGCATAACATCTAACATCTCTATTGAAAAATTTATTTGTCATATTTTTGCATTCAACTAACTTATGACCATACTTATTGCAATTGTAACCCTAACCTAAGAATGATGCACCACCTGAATTCATTCTACTTCTACATTGAGCAGCCATATGACCAAATTTATTGCAAACAAAACAATATCCATTGAGTTTTTCAGCATTGGTTTGTCTTACCAGATACCTTCTAGCTTTGTTCATCTAATTTCTTGACTTGAAATTCCCTTGACTAGATTTCGAGCTTTCTCCTTTCTCATATCCAAGAGCTTGTTTGTCATTTCCAATCTTTTGGCTTTGAATCAGTTCATCAAACTTGGCTGAGCTAGTCTTGAACTTCTCCTTGTATTCATTTGTAGTAGCAAGTTCATCCTTGAGAGTAACAATCTATCTTTCAAGCTCTTCTTCATTGTTTCTGGATTGTTGGAATTCAAGTTCCAACTAATTGAATCCATCATTGACTCTGCTACATTCTTTAGATTTCTCTTTTAAGGACTATAGACACCCAAAAATGTCCTCTTACAACACATGTCTCGACATTACATCATTTAGGCATCTTGTGGCATGTTTTTTCCTAGGTACCCATGTCATCATCTAATTAGTTAAATAAATCTTATTTATTTGACTAATTTCATTTATTCCCTTCCTATGCATAATCCATCCATTCCTCTAATGTTAATTAAATAATTTATATTATTTAATTAATTAAATCCTTTCTATTCATTCTTCTAATATTAGTTAAATAATTTATATTATTTAATTAATGAAATCATAAATCCAACATTAATTAAATAAACCAAATATTTATTTAATTAATAAAATCCTAAAAAGATCTTCTCGCTTTCTTTCCAAAATTGAAACTCATGTGTATCTAATAAATTTATTTAATTAGATAATTCATCAATTATCCTTCTCGTCTTTTTCAAGATTTATTTCCTTTAAAACAGGAAATGAAATCTTTCTATCTTTTTGACATCTTATCGAATCTTGTTAAGTCTTATCTTCATCCACATCACGGCACTATAAATATAGCCTCTCATAATCCATTTAGGGGGGTTGATTCGTCTAGCATCTAGACTCTGTCAAAATCAATCTTTCATCTCTATCTATCATTTTCTCCATTTGTCATTTTCATCGTCAAGTCGTTATGTTGCAGGAATGAGCACCCAACATTCCTCCATTATCAATCCTTCAAAATCTCACATTCTCATGCAGGTGGAGAAGAGTTATGGAGGTCAATCAAGTCTACTTTGAGAATTAGTTTGCATTTCTTTCGTTCATTTTCATTCTAGTTTGTGGTTCATGGTGCTTCATAGGATTTAATTAGTTTATTTTTTTCAATATTAAACTTGTTGATTGAATTTCCCTATCTACATTGGTGAACTCGATGTGAACAACACACATAGTTTTTGGATCTCTGGTTTTTCATGGTTTTCGTGACTAATCTGCCCTATGTGCAAGTTTAATGCTTTGATTTGATTTTGATATGGACTCATTGTTATAAATTTCTTGGTCACAGGTTTAATTTTGTGATTGCAGGTAAAAGCTTGTTGTAACTTTGGATTTATTTCCTTTCCCGTCGACATCTTCCTCACCCTTTTTTTCCACCATTTGGTCTCTCTTGACCTCCAATCACCACCATTTTGAGCCATTGGTTCAACCCCAGTCTCCACTTTGACCACACGACAATTCCCATCACCCTTTGTACCAAATCGATTTCGTCCCTCTCCAACAGTTACGCAAGCATGAACGACACCACCGTCGCTACATACTTTTCTTTCACTAAGCCAGTCTAATATTCATTGGCTGGCACCCCTCGACCTACCTCCGTTGGTTCAATATTTTCAATTCCTCATCCTCTCTACATTGTGCATTATAATTTCTTTTTAAGCAATCCATACAGAATCACTCGCCGAAGAGGGTTCTCTTTTTGTCGCTAGTATTTCAAACTTTTTATTCTGGGGTCTTAGTTTTAATTTGCCTATCTTTGGCTAGAGTAACACCACTGCTATATTGTTCATCAGAATCCTTGGCATCTTTATACGCATCAGCCTTAGAAAGAAAATACTCAAAATTCTTCCCCTTTTTGTCATCATCATCATAGACTCTTACATCATGCATTAAGCACCTGAGGTCATGTTTTTGGCATTCTATTATGCTTTGTAAGCATTGAAGACAATGTAGAACAGTCGTCAGTACATTTTGATGTCTTGACTGCCGCTCATGGATGAGCAAGTCCAAGATCCTCTGGTTGAACCTCACAATTGTCTGTTGGACCTCTCCATTGAATTTTGCTTGATACACTCATTTCCCCACACACATTGCATAGAGGCTTTAACCTAGGCACCTTTAACTCGTTCCAAAGCTCTCATTTCATCACAGCCAGTATATCATTTTAGCACAGGTGGTCTATTATTCCAGCGTAGATTATTTGTACATTGAGATTTGTGCATTCAACTCCTCTCAGATCTCGTACTCGCATATCCATTTTTAGCGCTTGTGTGTTTGGCATACGCAACATTTGAATCATTTTTTTTTACTTATTCTATGGAGTGGTACCTGGTGACATCCATCGGCCTATCAAAGTTCGTGCATGTGCTCTAGACTAATTGTCCCATAAACAAGTCTTATTAAATCTCATTTGGAGCTTGCTTGGCTGGTCGAAATCCAAGTCCTAGAAATGTCTCTTGCTCATGAGGTAGAATAGGTTTTCTTTCTGCATAGGTGATCCCCACTGTAGTATCGCTTTCATCAGGTTCCTCGTAAGTAATAACCTTCACAAGATTCTATATTTTACCACTAAGAAACTATCACTTTCCCTTGTGAGCATCTTCAATTATCTATTACAAACTGAGTAAGGCATACATTCATTAATTCACTATCAAGCATTGAATTTTTCAAACACTCATTTTTTTCAACAAGCGATTGATCTGTTGATGTCTACTTTCAGAAGATGGATACAAATTATTATGCTCTGAAGAAGTCTGAGAAGGAATGCCTACCATAGTTGACAATTGGCCAAGACTGTATTCATTAATTCACATTTAATTTAGAGTTCGACTTAACTTAGATCGGATTAAATTTAGATTTTTATTTTCAATTATCTTTTTATTAGATTTCTAATTTAGCTTTTAATTAGATTTTCTTTTAGATTTTAGAATTATTTTCCAATTAGATTCTTAGATTTTTAATTTGTCTTTTAATTATATATATTTTTTTAGATTTTTAAATTAGCTTTTAAATTAGATTTTTAGAGTTTTAAATTAGCTTTTAGTTAAGATTTTTAATTAGGTTTTTTTTTTAATTAGATTTTTATATTTGTAATTAGATTGTTAATTTAGGTTTCTAATTTCATTTAGATTTAAACTTTTATAATTTAGATTTAATTTAGAAAGGGTATTTTCTTTTTCTTTGTATCATAACTTTTTCATACGAGCTCCAAATTGCGCAAACAAGGATTCATCAGAAAGCTGACAAGATGAACTTCACAGCAGTGCAAATATTATCAGGTGAATGTGTCATAATCAGATTTTTATCAAAATTCATCTTTTTCACATAGCTTTCTTCTATGCAAGTTTACTTGGTCTTTCTCAAATTTTTGGCTTGTAGGTGAATCAAAGGAGCTATAGCAACATTTGGATCAGTCACAACATCAATTTGGAAAGCGTAAATAATTAGGTGCACTCATATCATCCTTCATCTCTTAATCTTGTTTGTCACACATTTCAATTTGGGGCATAAAATCAAATCATGTTTGGTCACATAATTGAAATTGGTTTAAAAAGAATTTTGTCTTCAATCACATATCAAAAATTGAAGCTAAAATTAACCATTGGCTTCCATCACATCTTGATTTTGGATCTAAAAGGAATGAGTGCTTTCATTGTTTTCTTTCACACATTTCATTTCTAAGGTCAATTAAAAACTACGAGTGTGAATCAAGTGTGTGTGTGATCACAAACACCTCACTTGGTTTCCTTTTGTCAAACCCTTCATAGGAGGCCTGCTAGGGGATTTCATCACCCCTGGGGGTGACCTTAATCGAAGTGTGAATTGAAAGAGATACTTATTTGGAAGTTGAAATCTTGTCACTCTTGGTTAAGCCCCAAAGAACTTTATACCTTTGGGAAGTGAAGGTGAAGGGTGGGTTACCCCTTTCTCCCAGTTGTGTGGTAGAATTTTGCTTTCAAATCATCCTTAGTCACCCTTGTGTAGACTAGCTTGAGACCTAATTGGCCATACCCCACTTGACTATTCATAGGGCTTGTTGATGTGTCTTCCATGTGTGCTTGTTTAATAATCATCATTACATTCGTTAAATTGAAAAATTCAAACTTTCTTATGTGTCTTGTGTGAGTGATTTAGGTGTGTACATGTGTGATTATTCATTTAAACATTGCAAAATCAAGCTAAACACCAAACACATAAAGACAAGTCACTCTACACCTTCTTCCAACACATTCATATCCAATCACTTCATCCTAATCACCCTTCTTAGCCACATCCTATCCATTTCACCCTAATCAATCAAATCATACAATCTTGTCATTCCACATCATATCCTAATTGTCATCATTTTACACCATGCCAACATTAGAATACCTAGTACCACAATTCCAAGACCTCATCCAATCACTTTATCTAGCACCACAACCCTTAAACAAACAAATAATTCAAGGAATCCATGACATGATCCATAAACTTCAAACAATCCAATCACCTCAAATGCAACATCTCATAGTGCAAGCCCAATATCTCATAGCCACTCGTCAAACCCATCAAGCACATCATCCTCAATTCATTCAACACCAATCAATTCCACCTCATTCCTATGTGGCATCTCCCTCCATTCCATATCAATCTAATCCATCCATCTATCAAAAAAATCCATATCACCTTATCCCACATTTGTCCATAACAATTCCATATCACCTTATCCCACATCTGTCCATAATAGTTCCACATCACCTTATCCCACCTCTTTCCATGAAAATCCTACATCAACCCATCAATTCATCCCACAACAAGTACATGTGAGCCAAAGTCCACCTTGGCAACAAATTCAAGAGCCTTTCAATTCTCATGTTCCATTTGACAAGGGAAACACCAATCTACTTCATGCACCCTTACCACAATCCAATCAAATTCCTACCCATAAGCCACCATGTCTGAGTCCTAATTCATTGGCCTCTTTACCTTCTAACCAATCAAAATCTTCATTACCCCCATCATCATCTAATCCTCCATCAAATCAATGCCCTACATTTAGATATTTAAAAAATAAATTGATGGCATTACCTAAATCTACCCATCCACCTATAAAGGATGTGACCTAAGGGCTACGAGCAAGGAATCAATTGTCTCCATGTCATTCAACACATATACTTGAACATACAAAAGAGTCCTCAAACATCATGCCAAGTTCTTCAAGTCAACCATGTCATCCACAACCCCTTGAGCCAATTCAAGAGTCTCCCATCATAAGTCCAAGTCACCCTCTTTCATGCTCCTATGTTGTTAACCATCAAGAACATGTCAAGTCTCTCCATGAGAAATCCTCTTCCATTTCCATTCAATCAACCCAAGAGTTATATCAAGATTCTACTCCCAAGCATGTTGAAACATCAAGACCTAGTCCTAATCAAGATAAAATCATCTTCATCCAACCTATCCATAATCTATATCTTTTTTATGATCAAGATGATACCCATAATGATGAAGAGCCTATCCATGAGAAATATATTCCAAATTCACCTCCACCTAGTCCTATCCATGATCCATCAACATCCACTTCCCTTGATGAGACATATGCCTCCCAAGCACACATAGAAAATCAAACAAATACCTTGGATCTAAGTGAACACAATGCTAATCAAGATCCTAATGATCCCCATCACCCACTATTGACTCCATTTCAAGTCCTCCATCATATCCTATTGGTCTTTCCACCCTCATTCATGAGAACCACAACAACCATTACCTTCCCTTGCTTCATTTTCTCCATCCAATAAGGAACTCGTGTCTAGTGTTCCACCTACACCTAGTCATGTTGTCCATTGCATACTCCAAAACATGAACCACAAAGGTAAAGGTTTAGACCTTCATGAACAAGGTATTTTGGATCCCATCCATGTCAAAGTCCCTTCACACTCTTATGGCCTTGGACATAAACCACAAGAACACCAATCTCAAGATGTTGGTACTTCCTCCATGCCTCCTAAGTCTACTTTCCATCATGAAGCCTATCATACACCTAGAAGATATGTTTCCATCCCTCCTCCATCATCCTAAAAATGTCAAAAGCATGTGACCATACAATTTCCACCATAAAATTCACCACCATTTCTTCCAACTCCTAATATCCCTCCATCCACTTTACCACCATTCCTCCCAACACCTAATATCCCTACCATTCAATCCTCTTATCCATTTATCCATAAATCCTCTAAACATCTTAATCATGACCAATCAATGCGCACATTGTCTAAACATAAAGCTTTCACATATTCCACCAAACCCAAGGGATTCCAAAATAAAAATGTAGATGTCTCTACACATAAAGTCAAAAATTCTAAAGGTCCTAATGCCTTAGCATACAATTGCAAAAAGTCAAAGTCAAGTACATATAAAAAGCTATATAATCCCATACCTCCAAAAGAAAAGTCTAAAAACAAAATGGTTTGGGTACCTAAGCAAATAGAAATCAAGTCAAATGAGGCATCCACATCACAAAAATCCCAACCATCCCCTCCCATCAAAAATGCACATTCCATTCAAAAATCTCAAATTCCTAAATCCCACAAGCCAAACAAAAATCATAAAAATACTAAGTCTATGTGGGTACCTAAATCACTAAATCACCCATCTCCTAAGAAAACATCTTCATTGCTTCCTACACCCCATCCACATCAAAAGATTCAACATTTATCATAGTGTGTGCAACCATTGGTCATGGTTCCCTTCCATTTCACAACAAATCAACATAACTCCTTCTCATCATCCTTCACTCATTATCCTACATATCACCCCACCATCTTCCTATGGTCTATGCTTTTGGCTAAGCCTCCCCATTCATCTTTTTCATAAGTCCCATATAATCCCTATCATCTTCCCTACATAATCCACATCATAATCCATCATCTACCTACTCCATCTCCATTTCATGCCATCCCTTACCAACATCTATGAGCATAATGAAATTTGACATGGTCCATGCAATGACATCCATCCCTAGTGGGACTATCACCTTTCATGCAACTAGACACTTGAGTTCCTCCTATCCAAAAGTCAAAAAGTCAAAAATTCAAAAAGTCAAAAAAGATTTTTAAAAGAATAAAAAAACAGTAAAGAGAAATCCCTTCGTCCAACGGTGAAATCCTGGTAAACAGGCGCCTTGGAAAAAAACCATGATGAAAACCTGGAAAATAGGCATCATGTGTAGGTTGATCTTCTATGTCCCTTACACTTGGGGGCACAATGTCTTATCTATCCAACCTATCATTTTCATGTCATATCATTTCCATCCTACCTGCCATCTTTAGCCATCATATTGAGTCCATTCATCCACCCTTCTTCTTTTGATCTTGATGAAGATATAGGGGCAAAGGTTGAAACATGTTTGGGTATCTCTTGACATACCTCATCCTATCTAAACCAATCATGTCATTATCTTGTTGTCATAAATTTTGTCTAGAAAAATCCTAAGTATTGTACCTAGAATGGGGCATGTTATTCCTATGCGACATAGTCTTTGGAGATCACATCCTTTCTCTCTTATGATGCATACATCCATAACATCCATTTATCTATCATGAGCATTTGATCTCTTACCCCATCACCCACCCTTGCACCTAGACTTGGTTTTCCCCTTGTCATTGGTATCTAGCACAAAGGCTACTCAAATTTTCATCCTTTGACACCTCAAAACATTTCAAAAGTCCAAAAAAAAAACATTTCAAAAGTACAAAAAAATCAAAACATTTCAAAAAGCCAAAAAAATCATAAAATGTCAAAAATCCAAAAAAATCAAATAGCCAACAAAAATCCAAGCAATAATCCAAATGCAAGTCAGTCCTTAATCCATACCAATCAAGTCGATCAAGTTTGTCAAATTATCCAATCACATCCTTTGTTCTTGATCCTAATCTTGTTGTAAACCCAATCAATCAAAGTTAATTAGTCAATTATCAGTCATCCTTGTGTTGATCTAGGGATATGTCGTTCCCTGTAATGACAACACTATCATCATCAATCAATCAATCAATTACTCATCAGTTTACAGTTTGATAGGGTCAATACCTTGTTTGTTTTTGTATCATTTGTGAATGCTTACTTGATTGCTTGTGTGTGTTATCATTTTTTTTCTTGCATTTGCATCAAATCCGACTTATTCCAGCTAATATTCATATCTTGTATCTAGACAAGGTTGTATTACGCTGGGGCACGAGACACATCGTCACCTTGGTCCTTATACCTTGGTGCATAATGTCTAGTGCTAAATCAAACATCATGGTTGCTCACTTTCATTACAGCATAATGTATCTTTCACTTCTTCTATCCATTCCTTCATCTTTAGTTCTTGACCCATCCCTTTCATTTCGAGAGCCTACCCGTGTTTGTCCAACCCACCTATCCTCTCGAGGGGGCATCATCATCTCATCATCATTATCTTATCTTTCCTTCACCATCCATTTTCTTTTACTCGTACCTTAGCTTCTTTGAAATGATGTTAGTCAACACAAATCTCTTCATCTCAAACATCATCTCAAAGAGGGGAAAAATGTAGTCACCCAAAAATGTCCTCTTACAACACGTCTTGACATTACATCATTTAGGCATCTTGTGGCATGTCTTTCCCTAGGCACCCATGTCATCATCTAATTAGTTAAATAAATCTTATTTATTTGACTAATTTCATTTATTCCCTTCATATGCATAATCCATCCATTCCTCTAATGTTAATTAAATAATTTATATTATTTAATTAATTAAATCCTTTTTATTCATTCTTCAAATGTTAATTAAATAATTTATATTATTTAATTAATGAAATCATAAATCCAACATTAATTAAATCAAACCAAATATTTTTTTAATTAATAAAATCCTAAAAATATCTTCTCACTTTCTTTCCAAAATTGAAACTCATGTGTATCTAATTAATTTATTTAATTAGATAATTCATCAATTATCCTTCTCATCTTATTCAAGGTTTATTTCCTTTAAAACAGGAAATGAAATCTTTCTATATTTTTGACATCTTATCTCATCTCATTGTATTTCCTCTTTTGTGAAAAATCAAATCCTTATTGAATCTTGTTAAGTCTTATCTTCATCCACATCACGGCCCTATAAATATGGCCTCTCACAATCCATTTAGGGGGGTTGATTCATCTAGCATCCAGACTCTGTCAAAATCAATCTTCCATCTCTATCTATCATTTTCTCCATTTGTCATTTTCATCATCAAGTCATTATGCTACAGGAATGAGCACCCAACATTCCCCCATTATTAATCCTTCAAAATATTGCATTCTCATGCAGGTGGAGAAGAGCCGCGAAGGTCGGTCAAGTCTAGTTTGAGAATCAGTGTGCATTTCTTTTGTTCATTTTCATTCTAGTTTGTGCTTCATGGTGCTTGATAGGATTTAATTAGTTTATTGTTTTCAATATTAAACTTGTTGATTGAATTTCCCTATCTACAAGGACTGAGCAAGATTCTCTTCATTCTTCTTTCTCTCTTCTATCTCCTTATTCATCCTCATCACATTCCATCTCATGCTTTAGGACAACATTATCTCTGGTGAGATTTTTACATTCTTTTGTCTTTTCCTTCAAAGCTTGGCTTAGTTGTTCATCTTCCATACTTTTACTTTCTTTCTACTTGATCTGATAATAGATTTCCTTTCTCTTTTCCATGGAATTATTGATTTTTTCTTTCAATGATTGAATGAATTTCTCAGCATTCATGAGGCTTTCTTGCAATTCCTAGACTTTAGATTTGGACTGATTAAGATCTTCTAGTGCCACCAAGAGATGTTGCTGAAGACTATTGGAATCCATTGAAACACCCTCTGGGATCTTCCCCAAGCTATTAAACTTCTTCCAAGGAACTAGGCTTTGATACCAATTGTTGGAATCAAGGAACACTGAGAGGGGGGGCCAATTAGTGTTCTACAAAATTTAACTTTATTAATCTGATCTTTAAACCACTTATAGCATTGAACCAATAGAAAGATGCAAGAACACAAAGCAATCAACCAAAACACCATAACACAAGGATTTTTACATGGAAACCCTATTAGGGGAAAAACCATGGTGGAGATCAATCCACAATATGAGTATACTCAAAATAAGTGTTTACAAATGGGGAATACACATGCATTCTGGCGCACTACCTAGAGCTCACTACTCAAATACAAAAGTCTCATTGCCCAAAAGAAGAATCACAAACAGACAACTAGAGTGGATGAACTATGAGATAGTATTTGGTAATGCCTAAGTATAGTTTTGGTTAATCACATTAATCACATTCTTCACACTCTGTCTGATTCTACACTTGAAACTCTATCTTCTTAAATTTGGATCACCAATCCCTGTTCTGCACAATTGAAACTATGCACAATCGATCTATATTCCTTTTTACTTTTGCATCATATCACAATACACCCCAAAATTATATGATTAATTGGTTATGTATATTTACATCAAGAGATTGCATCAACTACATGTCAACTTCAACAAAATATAAGACATGTACAAACTGTTGGCTCAATATTACAAAATTATTAATGTGAATCATAAAATATTAGCCAAAACATAGTGAGGACCCAAAACAACATCCTCTAACATAAAATCACCTTCAAAAATTATTCCTCGAAGATCCACAACATGCTACAATCACCCTGTCGACCTTTATGCACTGTTAGATTGAAAAATTGAAAAATTAAAACTTCTAACTTTCACACCAATCAATACGAGGCTTGATGATTCAAAGATAAGAAAGTTTATACATCGAATGACCCTCCCTGAGATCCACAACTCAAAATGATAACAAAAAATTACATATGAATCAATGTACACAACTTTTTCGGATGCTCTATTTTAGCTTTGATAGTTAACACACATCTTCAATCTGACTTCTAGTATGGGCAAATATTGAAGTTTGGATAGGATTACTGACTAGAATTTCCATCAATGACAACACCAGATGACTTATGCAGTGTCTCTTGCCAACACTCTTAGGAAATGATATCTGATGGATATGTGCTTTGTTCTTGAATGCATAACCGGGTTCTTTAAAATGTTTATAGGACTTTTGTTGTCACAAAAAATAGGAATAGGCTCATCACATATCACTCCAATGTCTTTTAGAGTTTGCTTCATCCACAAAACCTATGTGCAATAGGATGTTGCAACAATATACTCTACCTTTGTAGTTGATAAAGAAACCAAGTCATGTTTCTTACTCAACCAAGAAACCAATCTTCTGCCAAGAATGAAAGCACCCCCACTAGTACTCTTTTGGTCATCTACACAACCAACCCAATCTACATCAATATAAGCACTCAAGGTGAAATCAACACTCTTAGGATACCATAGGCCATAATTTGGTGTACCTTTAAGATATCTAAATATCCTCTTTAATGTTGTAACATGTGCCTCTTTAGGATCTGCTTGAAATATAGCAACTAAAAATACTGCATGGCTAATATCTAGTATAGTAGCAGTAAGATACAATAGCCCACCAATCATAGATCTATATTTGTTTTGATTAGTTTTAGGAGATTCATCATCTTTTTTAATGCAACATCTACTTCCAAATACCTTAAAGTACTTCACAGTACCGGAGTCTTACCAGTCCATAACTCAAAAGGAGTCTTTGTATTGTTTCCTCTAATCTGAACTCTATTAAGAACATAAACAATAGTGTGTATTACCTCTCTCCAGTACACATCTGATACATTTGATTCTTTCATCATGGTTCTTGCAGCTTCCTATACCATCTGGTTTTCCCTTTCAACCACTCCATTCTATTCAAGGGTTCTTGGAGGAGAAAACTATCTTTATATGCCATGTTGTTCACAAAATGAATTAAATTCACCAGAAGTGAGTTCTCCACCTCTATTTGTAATGCCCTCTCTAATTTTTGGTTAGTAAAACACAACTACACAATTATAAGTAATGGGGCATCCAATATTTTAACATACATACTGTAAGTGTGGAATAATTAATGAGTAAAATAACAAACAACACTTCCTAATAAGACATTATATCAAGAGAATCAACAATAATTAATCCAATTAACACAAGAAAACTCTTGAAAGCATCATATTGCTCTTTATCTCCAAAGATTTATTAAGTCACTAGGCTCTCAGATTTGGTAAGCATTGTTATTGTTAAAATGCCAATCTAGAGAATGAAATGTTGCTAAATGCAATAATCTAATCTTATATAATGATTGCAAAATGATAATGTTGAAGCTACTTTAATCCAAATTGACATGAAACTTGATGAAAGAAGCTATAGTAAACTATGATGCAGCCATGATAGTGATTCTAAAATGCTATGATTGCTATTGCTAAGATGCTTGATTGCTCAATTGGTATTTCTCCAGAGTAAGTTTGCATAAAGTTCAAATCCTTTTCCTATAGAATAAGGTTGTATTTATAGATTCATGGCAAGACATTTGTGAAGGGGCAGCACAACAAAGGTCTAGATTCAATCTTGAGGATTCAATGGTGAAGGATGAAGAAACCTAAGCTAATTATGGAGATTGTTCCTCCCCAAAAAAAAAAATTAGCTAGATGATAGGAAGAATCAATGGAAGAAGATGAAGAAGCTCACCTATAAATTTGTCTCCAATTTTCCTATGAATGTTGAGATAAATTAAATTAGACATATCATATCTAATTTGGTAGGTGCACCTTTTGAGTGATAAGAGGAAATAGTTGTAGAATATCATTTAATTGAATTTTTAGATTTTTTCAATTTAGGAAAGAGCGGATATTTAATTCAATAAAAACAAACTATAGAAATCCATGTTTATTAAATAAATATGGAGAAAGTGTGGTAATTAAATAAAACAAAGTATAAAACTTGTTTATTTAATTTAGATGAAATGATGTGATTAAGATGGAAGATAATTATAGAAGAATTTGATAATATTAATTAAATAAAACAAAGTATTTAAATTTTTTTATTTAATTAAGAAGAAATAATATAATAAAAATAGAAGAATTAAAAGTGAACTATACAAAATAAATATTTGTGTTTATTTAATAGTAGAAGAATTAAAGGTTAATTAATCAAATAAATCGTATTTAATTAATTAGATTATCTAGACCATTTTTAGGTGAATACATTTTTCCCCTCTTTGAAGTGATGTGTTTATGCATTGCTTCAAAGAAATTTTTGCTGCTGCACTGCTAGTACCGATAAAAATAATTTTTCAGTATGCCCCAGATGTTGATTTTGCTATGATGATGAATATATGCCCCCTCGGGAGATAAATTGATGAATTTTTTATTTTTTTAGAATTTTTCAACATTTTCAATGATTTTCTAATGATTTCTAATGATTTGATAAAGATATGATGATGAAATAATTTATCTCTTGACAAATAGTTTGAAAGATGCCCCTGTGATGAATTTTGAATTAAGCCTCTAGTAAATAAATTAAATAAATCCCATAAAAATCACCTTTAATTACTCTATTAAAAAGATAAAAATGGTGATTTAGAATTCATTTGTGCAATTTGAGTTTTGAAATTTGAGAGAGAGTGATTTGGAGCTTTGTGGAGCAAAATGTTAATCCCCTACCACACTCACTGTTTCTAGTGCGTGCGTCAACACAATCACCCAACCACCTATGCACCTCCGGTACATACCCGTGAACCTCCTTTTTTTTCATGTTTTCATGTTTTTTGCATGTTTTATTTATTTTTAAACTTTTGAATTATTTTATCACATACATCACCTAGTGTAGTGCATCTCCTTACTATTCTAGCACATACACTAATTCAATGCATAGGTCAATTTTTTTAGCACATACGTAGGATGAAATAGCACACATGTTGTTTTAGCACTTAGGATAGATTATTTAGCGCATACATAGGTTAAAGTAGTTCACAGGCTATAATGGCACATATGTCGCCTAAAATGGTGCATTGACCTCCTAAAATAGAGTATCTGTTGATTTTGCGCATTGATTGCCTATTTTAGAATATTGACATGTTTTAATGGCACATTGAATGTTGTGGCACATAAAAACACTGTTTTAGTGCATCCAAGTCAAAATGATAGAGTTTGTCAATTCTATCCTTGATTTTGTCAATTTCGATTGTGTTAGCCATTTGATTTGATATGATTGATGATCTCAATAGAGTAGATAATGTTCAACCTCATGATAGGTAAGGTTTGATTATTGATTGGCGATAATTAACCTCATGATAGGCGAGGAATAATTATAGTTTGATTGATAAACCTCATGATAGGTGAGGTTGATTTGATTAATTGACCTCATGATAGGTAAGATACAATTTTAAGATTGATGATTGACCTCATGATAGGTGAGGTTCAATGATGCTTGCTGACGAGATTTGATCAAAATCTCACCGAGCTAATTAGCTTTGATAGGCTGATTGATGTTTGAGGTTTTGATAATGATTACTAACTTTGAATATTTTTAGATGATAGGAGTCATTGACGAACCTACAGATTCGATAGCGGTTCCATAGGACATTTGATTTGATACTACAGCTAGCGTAGCCTGAGACAATAGTCATTAAGCATTGTGGTTTTTCTTCTCTATTAGATATGCCCTAGATTAGGATTAATCAGGGTCTCTTGACAACCCTAGCAGAGAGGTGGCATAGTGAGCATAATACCTTCCACCTTCCTATTGGTGAGATGATAGTCACTCCTAAGGATTTTTGGCAGATTTTGAGTATACTCATTGTTGGTGATATTGTAGTATATGATTCTTCAGAGTAGGGCAGGACCGATGCTCTACACAGAGTGTTCCAGGATGATACTATTTGTTGATACAATATTCCATGGCATGATATGGTGGATGCCTATGCCACCCTACCTTCTGTTCTTGTTGGTTTTATTGGAGGGTTCCTTTGTCCTGATTGTAGGTCAAAGGGACTTTCTATTGGTTGGGGTCATGTGTTGGAGAGTATGATTTTACACGGTACTAGAAATGTATGGGGCATGTGTATGCTTGCTCATCTTTATCATGATTTGCATTCGGTTGTCTACCTCCAAGGTCATAGTTTTTCTTTCGGTGTTACATTACTACAAGTGTGGGTGTGGAAGCATATAAATTTTACGTGTCTAGTGATGGTGAGACAGTGGCCCGCAATGAGACCATATGTGCATATTTACATAGGTCGACTTACTCAGCCTAGACTGGGTAAGTTGGAGCATTGGAGGAGAGTGTTGGATGATGTTGAGGCTATCACATGGCAGCCTTATCTAGATTGCAAGCGTTGGGATGATGATGATATTTTGTTACCATATCTCTCTCAGTTGATGTTGCTGATTGGTCAGACTTGTTGGATTTTGGAGAATTTTTTGTTCAGGAGGGTGCTCAGGTAGTATGGTATCGTACAAGGCATGCCCCAGGGTGCTTCCCATTATGGCTATTGTTAGATTGATTCTATAGAGTGGGGACCCTATCTTTCATATGATGTTGTTGTTCAAGAGTTCTAGGGTCTACAACTTTTAGTTTGGGAGATTCATCCTCATATTACCGAGGCACCTGTTACAGTGGATTATGTAGAGTATCTAGCTCTACATCCCTTTCCACAGATTACCATTCCTAATGAGCCAATGCCACTACCTAGTGAGGAGGAGGTTGTTGTTGAGAGAAGTGGTGAGGAGGAGAGTAGTAGCGATGATGAGGGGAATGGAGATGAGGAGGGAGATGATGATGGTGGTGATGATGGAGGACATGGTGGTGCAGGTGGACTAGGTATAGGTGGGTTGGGTCTAGTTGTAGATGTGCAAGATTATATGGTGCCTCATAAGAGGTGATCACTAGTAGCTCCTACAGAGTAGTGTGTTTAAATTGGGGTACCTTCACAACATCAAAAAATGTAGATTGTGAGTTTACAAGTGCAAGTACAGACCTTACAGGGGCAGTTGATATAGGCATGGGGTTTATTGGTTTATACATAGACCTAGTGGCATACAAAAGCCCAGTCTCATGCATAGACTCTCGCTCAAGTAGAGGGATAGTTGGTAGCTACTCAGGCATAAATTACCTCATTGACAGCTAAGAGAGATGCAGCCAAACAGGCTGTAGAGTAGGCACAGTTGATAGCCGAGAGGTTATAGAGATTAGATGATGGTACATCTATAGTGGATTATATGAGAGAGGTTCTCCATCTAGGTTGGGAAGAAAAGTACTATAGAGGGTGTTACCATGATGCAGTTCTCTCTGAGTAGAGATTGAGTTATGCCTAGTCTCAATCTAGAGGGAGCCAGTCTAGGAACATGAGTAGGGGTGTTACACAGACTCTTCCAAGAGACCTAAGAGATCCTAGTACATCTGGTGGTGGAGGGATTGGTCGAAAGATTCCTACACCATCCAAAGCTAGTAACACATAGCCGTATGATTGTACTTTCTAATGTATTTTGAGATATGATGTATACTCCAGTTTTTTGATTTACAACTATATACATCCAAAATTGGTCTGGAGAGAATTAATTAAATATCGATTATTTAATTAATTAAATCTTTATTCCTCTCCTATATAAATAAATTGCAAATTTATTTACATAGTTCCTATTCTCTTAATTCCTCTATTTTAATTCACCCTCTTCATGATTTAGTTGAAATAAACACGTCTATTTTTTTTCTAATTTTAATTGATTCCCTCTCATTTATTTCAAATTTTAAATTTTGAATTTGTCACATTTCTACATATTTCTCTAACTACCTTCCACCTCACCCTCCAACTCACCATGTGTCACATGAAAATAATTATTCTTATTTCTAAAATGGATATTTGTTCTCAACAATTTTAACCACCCTCAAAGACACATGGCTCCTTCATTCAAATGATTCCTTCTTACACTTGGCAAGAAGGTTTTACTAAAGGGAACAATTGCCTTGTTTTCTCCATCCTTCTCATTCTTCATCGTTGATTTCTCCAGATCAAACCTCAATTGTTCATGGCTGCCAACTCACCAAAATGCCTTGGAAAAATTTATAAATTGAGGCCCATTTACAACTTTTTAGCATAAGGATCATTTACATAACATCACTCTACATGATTTCATTCAAGTATTAAGAGCTTATTTTTCATTTTCAATTTGGAATTTTAGAATAGTTTATCAATTTTCTTTGAATCATGGCTCCTTTAGATATTTCCTAGTTTAATTCAGCATGTAGGATCATTTTCATTTCATTATCATTAGCTTAATTCTACATAGTTTACTTTCATATCATTTTGTATACAATAGTTCATTTCACCATGTCACTCCATCATTTCATCTAGCTAAATCCTTCAATCATATAGATGTAGGCTTAGATTATGCATTATGGATAAATAGCCTACTCATTTCTTAGATGACATCCTAGTGATTTGTGCATGAATAAGATCTAAGAGCATAATTACTAGGACATTTAAGATTAGAGGAAGATGGGATGTTTTTAAGGAACTATGTTATCAAGTTATGTTTGATTAAGTTAGATTTCCTTACTGCAATGCTTTCCATCTAAGTGTGTTTTTAATTTGATATAATTCACACATATTTTATTACACAAATAAATTGGTGCCCACCGTGGGGCCTAGCCCCTGATATTTTGATATTTTCTAGAAAATTTATTTTACAGGTTCAGACAAGTATTATTCTGGCACAAACCCTGAATTATCTAGTGATTCTAAAAGATTCTCTAGCACTTACACTGACTTTTTTGGCACTTTGAAGGATTTCTTCGGCACATCAAGGCCATTCTGTGGCGCTTTAGGGAGTTTCTATGACACTTTGACCAATTTTTGTGGCGCTTTGACCAATTTCTTTGGCACTTTTCATTAATTTTGTGGTGCTTTTTTCTTTTTGGCATTTCTTCTTACTGTTATGGCACTTTCCATTATTTTTGTAAATTTTCCCAAGAATGAAAACTAATGTTTTCTTTTCTATTGTGCAAATTTTGTGAAATGCTGTCTGAGACTTTGTTGAAACTCTAGAATGCTTGTCAAAGAAAATTCATGATAAAATAATGATAAATTTGATGTAGGGGCTAGATTTTATGTCTTTCCTTCATGCTTAAATTAGGAACATAGATTAATTAACAAGGAAAGAACACCATGTTTGCTACGTGTGGGAATGGTAGGAATATGCTCTCCCCTTAACTAGGTGATCAAAAATCCAGACCCATTCCTTTTTCATTATTTTTGGTGTGTTTTGAATGGTAGGCATATGCTCTCCCCTTAACTAGGTGATCAAAAAGCCAGACCCATTCTTGTTAATCTATGAGTGTGAGTAGGGTATACAACATGGGTTCTCTCTTTATTCATGCAGAATAAAGATTGATCGAACTACAGGTATATTCTCTCACTTTTTTTATCCTAGAGGTCCTACCTTGGGGAAAAAGTACTCACCCAAGGGAATGACCCAACCAGCAACACGCTAAAGCCAAACATATTTCCAGTTGGGATATAAATGTGGGTATTGGAAAAAAGGCCAATATCACAAGGATAGTCTTGACAAGAAGGGAAATAATGGTCTCTTGCTACCTAGGTTATCCCCCATGAACGAAAAGTCCTTATAAAACCCTTATAGTAGTTTGGCCAAAACCTTTGTCTATTCTCTTGGTACAACAACAGTCATTGTGAAGGAATCCACATTCTCATAGTTTTTAGTAGAGATGATTAGCCTACCATGGGAGTTTTATGGAGGCTAGAAGCTTGGTTGACCTAAGAAGTGAGTGCACTATAAGGGGGAGCCTATGTGTCCAAGCTTTTGAATTCATCTACTAAAAATAAGTGCGGTTGGGGAAAAACCCACATGGAATCCAAGAGAATATATTCTTTCACAGCCCTAGGGAATGTACGTTGTGCTTGATTGTGCTTGTCAAAGTGTTTTCAAACTAGAATTCAAACAAAACTCATACACTAGAAAAGTACAAAACTATCATTCAGAATACATCATCTGGAACAAATTATCCTCTGACCAAACACTAGAAAAATCAAGCAAACTAGAAACAAACTATTGCATTTTATGTTCAATGATTCCATTGTTTTCTATAGCGCTTTCATTGGTTTTTCCATTGCATCCACCCAATTTTTTAGTGTATCTCCTAAATTCTGTGGTGCATCCACCAAATCCTACAATGCATTGACGAAAAAACTCTGGCGCATTTGAGCTATTATGTGGTGCAACCACCTAATTCTATAGTGCATCCCAACCATTTTGTGGCACATCCAATATTTTATGTGGTGCTTCTACATTTTAGTGCTTCTACTGACTATAATAGTGCTGCCACCAAAATTCAAAAACAAAGAATTAAGATTATTCTTTACCCGACATTTTGAAACCAGATTTAGAAGATTTTTCCAATTCAAGATCATTCCTCATAAACTAAGGAACTTAAACATATCCTTTATCCAATGAATTCATGAAAAATCAAAATTCAAAAACCAAAATTTATAGCTCTTAGTCCAAAGGCTCATCAAAAATTTCTTTCTATGCTCTACAAATTCAAGGATAGATTGCTATTCAACTTTTACAGAAAAGCTTCAAAGAAAAACCCTGGTTTGTATTCATTCTACTATTTCCAAAATTCAAGACTCTTCCAAAGATTTGAACATCTTGTCTGAAAAGGAAATTTATCACCATTTCACGATTGGAAACCAAAATTGAAAAATATTCTCAAGTTTGGAATTATCCCTTAGAGTCCAAAACATTGTTAAAATTGACTCCCCCAAGTGAAACCCCTTTTTACCTAAACTTTGATCACATATCCAAAAAGTGGGCCCATCATCAAGAACCCAAAATTTGATCATCAAGTTGAGTTTCCCCATCAGGATTCATCATCCTTCATCTTGAAACAATATGCTTTAAATCAAATTTTAATCACCTTGGTTATATCAATAGAATTCATTACTCTATTCAATCTAGGTATTCCTTGGGTACTCTCGAATAACGATCAAAATTTAGTAAACTTTTGTAACTTGTATGCGCATTTCAACAAGGTCCCAAAAATAAAGGCTTAAGGACAAAGAACCAGAATCTCAAAATACCATGGCAAAACCAGAGGAAAATACCTTTCACAAGGTTTCTCAAAACAAAGCAGAAGATATAACAAAAGAATAAGTAGAACAAGCCAATCAAGATCCCAAATTCCATAAATTCCTAAAATGAATCTTTGAGAAAGATGGGGAAGAATACCTCTTAATGTTGGAAAATCAAGGAGCTAAATTACCTAATGACTTTGATGTCAATAAATTGAAGAGAACCTTGAAGAAAAATAAGAATGAAACACAAGATATGCAAGGAGGGACTCTAAAAAGATACTTGTTACAAGATATTTGTCCCTATCCCTTTGATAGAAGGTTAAACATGATACCATTTAAACAAAACTGTGAATTACCAAAATATGACAAATATAACGGGAAATTGGACACTATAGACCATGTGCGATAATTTCAAACAATGAGTCTTGAATTCGCTCATGAAGACACATATCTGATGAGAATTCCCTCATAGCTTAGGAGGCCACTACATGGAATGGTTTTCAAAATTACAACCAGGCATAAAATCCTTCCAAGAACATGTTAAAAAATTCATCGCACAATATTCCTACAACATCACACACGAGACAACCACGAAGGACCTTTGTAATACCAAATAGAAACAAGGGGAATATTTTCTCATATTCTTACAAAGATGGAGAAGATTATTCACTCGATATGCTCATCCTATACCAGAACAAGAAAAGATGGAGATTTTTATCGATAACCTTAATAGTGAAATAAGCTATCAATTACAATTGCAATGTCCCCCTAGCTTTGAAAAAATGATAGAAAACAATGTCAAAATCAAAGAAGCTCTAGTCAAAAGAGGGGTATTAAAAATTCACAATGAAGGATCAAACAATGCTAGTTCTTCCAGTCATCACAACAATGAGAAACCCAAATTTTTGACAAGAAACAAGAACGCCAATGACGGTGCTAACAAAACGTATAATGCGAAACCAATTTTCAATTTGTTAGGAACCACCACCAAAACTAATCAAAACAACAATTAGGGCACCAATCAAAATATCAACCACCCAACAATCAAAACAGTCTCAATCAAAGTAACACCACATCAAAACCTTTACCGTATCAAATGCAATCAAACCAGAGAAAATTCACACCTTTGGGTCAATCATACGAATCTACATTGAGGGAACTTCTTGAGAATAACCTCATAACATTACCTGACACTCGAATAACAAGGAGAATCATCTACGATGAATAACAAGGGAAAGAATGTAAACTATGTTCATGATACTATCATAAATCATATTTCAGCAGCATAAGACCAAATGAATACCATTGAAACCAATGATCATTAGGAAATTGCTGCAAATGATAATCCAACCTATGTCACTCCAATTGAATGAGAACAAGATGTCATTGTCCTTGAAAACAAAACCAATGACATCAAACTGGATGTGACTACAATGGATACCCAAAAAAATTTCATTAAAATCAATGGGAAACAGGACAACATACCAGTGAATGCAACCACAAGAGCATAGGCCAAATACATCTTAAAAGGAAGTTCATCTAGAACCCCCGTGACACCATCCAATCAATATAATATAGTTGACCAATTACAAAAGATCCCTGCACAAATATCTATATTGGAACTTCTCAAAATTTCTCCTGCTTACAAAGAGATCTTGGAAAAGGCCCTAGTAGACACAACAATACCAACTAATCTCGAAGTTTGTAAATTCAAAGCCATGGTGGGAAATTTGACTGCACCACATTGCTTATCCTTTTCTAAAAATGATGATGCATCTATTTCCCATCCCCAAAATGTTGCTCTCTGCATTGAAGTCTTAATTCATAAACATCATGTCAAACATGTCTAATAGATGGAGGAGCTGGCCTGAATATATGTACTCTAAAGCTTGTCTGTGCCTTAGGATTCTCTAAGAATTCAATTGAGTCAAAGAAAAAGATCACCATAAAAGCACATGATGATGAGGAAAGATCTTCACAAGGATTGATTGTTTTACCTATTCAAGTGGGACCAATACAAAAAGATGTAATCTACCAAGTCTTAGACAAGAATTTGACCTATAACATACTGTTGGGTCACCCATGGATCCATGAAATGCAAGTGGTTCCATCAACCTACCATCAATGCTTGAAATTTTCCTGTGGCGGTCAAGAAATCACCATTTCGGTAGATTCAAACAGTCCTTAGTATTGCAATACCCTGAAATCTATCCAGGATGTTTTTGTGCCTCATAACAAAGAAGCCTCCACTCCCACTCCTTTCAATGATCAAAGCCAATCAAGTTCTTCATCCAAACCATTGTTGATTTCCTCTAATCAAGAAGGCTAATCTAGTTCCATGTTTAAGCAGTCTGAGAAGAAAGAAGTTGCTCCATCCACCTCCTCAAATCCTGAAGCCCAATTGAGTTCCTTGTCAAAGCAATTTGATGAAAAATTCAAAATCAAAGACAAAGGTGTTGGTGAATACTTCTTTGAGTGGTCCCTATGTCTTTAACACTTTTCTTCTCCAAAATTTTATGGGCAACCCTCCATGTCAACGGGCAAACCTTACAACCAGTTACCAAATTTGATGGATGGTTTATAAAAGAAAGCACTAGGTCTGATGAAGTAGAAGACAATGATGTTCTAAATTGGCTTTATAAAGATGAAGAAGAATCCCAAGTAGCAATTGCAAATGTACAGACAACTCAATATGGAAAAGGTTTTACTATCTTGGTAAAAATGGGATGTGAAGGAAAAGATCCTACAGGTAAAAGAAAGGAGGGAATTTTATAGCCAATTCAACCCATTTTAATTAATCCAAAATACAAGACTAGGCTGGGCTATAAAGAGGACACAAACGAAAAGGTGGTTGAAAAAATCCTACAGTTAGAAGCCAATGATGAACATGAGACTGATTCCAATGAATATGAGTGGGATTCCCTATTAGAAGAGTCTTGCCATGATAAGGAAATTGATGTAGTACACAAATATGCACCCCTACTCAAAGAGGGACAAGGGTCAGGTTCTAGACCATTTGAATCTAGATTGCAACACCTTGATGATTCTAGTGAAGATGATTCAACTTGAAGTGAAATAGATAATTCAGAGGAGAGTTACCTTATAGATCTTGATTTTTCTATTGGAAAAATTAAAGACACTGCTATCATAACCCTTACCATTTCTAATCTTAACCAGTTTGGTGACTTCTTACCCTTAGTACATCTCGAGCTTATAGATTGGGACCTAACCAAGCCATTTGACATCCCACATTTTCAAACAATGATGCCATTGTCAATTTCCTTTGTGCCAATGATCCCAAAAAAAATTCCACCATTGAACATGATAACAAGAATTCCAAACAAGAGAACAACAAATCTTCCAGCTACAAAATGAATACTACAGGAAATAGATCTGATATTGAAAACCATTCAATAGCAGTTTTAGATCTAGAAAAAGTAAAAAAAAAGAGTGCATCCAATGGAAAAAACCTCCCTGAGGTGTCAAAGGATGGAAGATTTGATACTCTCCTAGAAATTTTTTAGGAGTGATCAAAAGTTTTGATTGAACCCACACAGTCTGTCAACATCACCAATGAAGGGACAGTGAAGACTATCCATCTAGTAGCATCATTGATAGACCAAGAAAAGCCAAGCTTTCTCAAATTTTTAACAAATTAACTTTGCTTGGTCATATGTTGATATGCCAGGGATCAATCTGGAACTCATCATGCATCACTTATCATTACCTTCAGGAGCTAAACTAGTTAAATAGAAGTTAAGAAAAATGCATCCCCATATCGCCCTATTGGTAAAGACAGAATTGAAGAAGTTGTTAAATGCAAGATTCATCAAACCCATTGACTATGCCGAGTGGATCTGCAATATAGTACCAATTTCAAATCCTAACAATAGCATTCACATCTTCACATATTTTTGAGATCTTAACAAATCTTGTCATAAGGATGAATTTCCTCTACCAAATATAGATATCATTGTAGAATTGACGGTAGGACATGGCATGCTATCACTGATGGATGGCTTTTCTGGGTATAATCAAATCAAAATAGCCCTAGAATATCAAAATAAAATGGCCTTTACTATTCCATGGGGAATTTTTTGTTGGAATGTCATGTCGTTCAACTTGAAGAATGTTGGAGCTACCTACCAACATGCCATGACAACATTTTTTCATGATATGATACATACTTTCATGGAAGACTATGTGGATCATTTATTAGCCAAATCATACACCAGGGAAGGACATCTAGAGATCCTAGATAAAATTTTCACTAAATTGGAGAAATTCAATGTACTCTAAATCCCAAGAAATGTGTGTTTGGGGTGACGTCAGCAAAACTCCTTGGTTACATAGTTTCAGAAAAATGGATTGAGGTAGATCCAACCAAAGTCAAAGCTATTATGGAAATACCATGTCCAAAGAACATTAGTCAACTCCATTCTCTTCAAGGGAGGTTTCAATCAATCCACAGATTCATTTCACAGCTGGCAGAGAAGACCCATCCCTTCACTCATCTACTACATAAAAATGTTTCCTTGCAATGGGATGAGAAATGCAAAGGAGAATTCAACCATTTGAAACAATATTTAATGAATCCACCTGTCTTGGTACCACCAATAGAAGGGAAGCCGCTACTGTTATATATTGCTACAACATAGACATCATTGGGAGTCTTATTAGAACAAGAAGATTCAACAGGTAAAGAACGATCAATCTATTACATCAGCAAGACGCTAAATGGCTATGAGATCAACTATGCCTCCATTGAAAAGGCTTGTCTAGTTGTAGTATTAGCTACCCAACAGCTGGGTATGTGCAGGATCGTGATGGGCCAAAAAGTGGCGATATGTAAGTGATATGATGGCCCATGTGGCCGACGACCTTTTTTTTACCCAAAATTGATGAAACAAAAAGGGTTCTTAAAGGAGATTGTCAATGTTCCACCAATATAAATTATACTTTACTTTGAATATAATAAATAATTATTATTCATTTTCTATTTGAATTACAAAAAAATTTCTAATTGATAGGCTGATTGAAAAACATCTATAGCTTTCAAACGGTATCACATTTTTTGAATATAAAACATGCATCACATTCTATGATTCGTATACTATAGGATTAAAAAAACAAAATAGAATTTCATGAAGTTTTGACCAAGTTAAGGTGGTCAGACATATGAGTTTTTATATTTTTTAAAAGTTGTAATAAAAAATTCATAATTAATTATTTACTTGGAAAAGAATTACAAAAAAATATGCATCACATCAGGACATGAGTCCTCTACTTATATCTAAAATATTATAAAATTTTTTTTTATCATTTTACTGTGGTTAGGGTGGTCAGACAGACACCTACTTCTTATTTTTTCCCTGAAATTTAAGTACTACTGCATTGAAATTTGAAATTTTCACCAAATAGGTTTTAAAATAAATAAATAAACCTAGTAGTTTAGAAACTACATTCAATTTGCTACAGATTATATTCTTACATATTTTTGAAATAATATAGATAACTTATTCAAATTTTTACATCAAGTTGCCTAACTTTGATTTTTTTGAATTTTTTGCCACTTAAGGGCCTGTTTTTTCCATGATGATCCTGCACATACCCAGCTACGAAACTACATGTTAACTCATACCATCAAGTTGATAGCTAAAATAGATCCTCTAAAATATCTCCTTAGCAAAGCTAACCTAACAGGGAGATTGGCTAAGTGGGTCATGATACTCAATGAATTTGATATCCAATATCTAGATAGGAAGGCAATAAAAGGACAAACAATTGTTGATCAGTTGGAAAAGGCACCATTACCAGATAATCATCCTTTACACATTGAATTCCCAAATGTTGATGTTTTCACCTTGGCTGCAAGATAGTGGACACTATACTTTGATGGATCACACACCCATCATGGATCAAAAGTTGGAATCCTATTTTTTACTCTACAAAGACGTACCATACCAAAATCATACAGACTGATGTTCCCTTGTACTAACAACATGGCAGAATATGAATCATTAATCATTGGCATCAAAACAGTTGTAGAATGGAAAGTCCTAGAATTGAAAGTGTATGGAGATTCTCAGTGAGTCATTAACCAAGTCAATGATGATTATCAAAGAAGAGATGATAAATTGATGCCTTAATGATAATAAGTTTCCACATTCCATATCATAAATCTGTATATCTTTTGGATTTGATTGTGACAAAAGTTTTTGCATCAACATTTCGGATCACACTCCGTGATCCAACATTAGGATGAGAGAGAGAAAGATCAAAAGAAATGGATAATTGCAGACTTAGACAAGATAAAAAGCAGAGAGGAGGGGGGAGGAAAGGTTACATGCAAACCAAGGACAAGAAAAGAGATAAGAAAGGAAATAAACAACAATTAGAATAATGAAAAAGAAACCACACATGAGAAAAGAAGGAAAAATAAAAATAAATGAAAAATAAAAAACCTCAAACTTGAAGAAAAAATAAAACAAATTTAAAATAAATAAAGAATGAAAGGAGAAACAAGGGAAAGAAGAAAAGAAGGAAACACCTACCCGAAATACACCTACACACACCAACACACACTTAAAATAATAAAAATAAAGGAACCTCAAAACTTGAAGAGAAAACAAGAAACAACTAAAAATGAAGAAAAATGCAAATGAATGAAGAGAAATAAAAAGAAAAGTAGAGACAAGAAGCAATGAAGAAATAAATAGGAGAAGAAAAACATTAAAGGGGAAAATAGAAGATATAAGCAAAGACATTAAAAAGAATGTAAATGAAGAAAAGAGAAACAATGAATAAAACTAAGAATACAAATAAAAGAAGAAAACTAAAATAAGAATAGGAAAAAGAAAAGACAAAGCAAAGAGGCCTAGGAAGAAATGAAAGAAGAAAAGAGCAACTCAATCAATCTAAAAACAAAAGAAAAAAAAACCACACTTAAAAAATGAATATATATATATATAGGAAGAAAAGAGGACAAAAGAATAGGAGAAAGGATAAATTAAAAAATAAAAATTAACAACGATTAAAGAAAATATAAAAGGATAAAAGACCAAATAGAGATAAAGGAAAAATACCAAGGGAGATATAGAAGAAAAATAAAGAAACTAAATACATCAAAAAACAAAATAAAAATCAAACATATATATATATATATAAACTGGAGATGAAAGAACAAAAGAATAAAAGAAGGGAAAAATTAACAACCATAAAAGAAAATAAAAGACCAAGTGAAGATAAAGGAAAAAATACCAAGAGAGAAAGAAGAAAAATAAGGTAACAAAATAAAACCAAACATGAAAAGAATATATATATATATATAAACGAAAAATGAAAAAACAAAAGAATGAAAACAAAAGAAGAAAAAAGAACAAAAGAGAAGAAATAAATAAATATAACCACAAGGAATATCACTCTAAAAATAAAAGAAAAGAAAGGCAAGAGGAAAAAATGAATAAGCCAACGAATATAAATGAAAGAACATAAAAGAATGAAAGAAAAGAAAGCCAAAAAGAAAAAAAGGAGAAAGAAGAAGAATGGAAAAAAAAAGAAGGATAATTGGAATATAAAAATTCTAAAAATAAATAAAAATAAAAACCTATAGAATACAAAAAATATATAAATAAGAAAAAGAAACTAAGAAAGAGAATAACGACGGAAAAAAAATAAATAAAACAAGGGGAGGAGAAAAAGCCAAGGAACAAAAGAACAAACCAAATACCAAGGAAAGATCAAGGAAAAAGAGATGGCGAGGAACATGACGGGAGGAGGAAGATGGGGAAGAAAGAAAGGAGGCAACAAACCACCCGAGGGGGAGAAAGGCCTGAAAAGGAGGAGGATGAGAAAGGATGCGAAGGGGCAAGGACAAACAAAGAAAGGGGGGGAGGGAAAGGGGGCCAGAGGAAGCTAGGAACAGACATGATTGTGAAGGTTAGAAAGCAAGGGTTTCCAAGCAATACTAACACCCCAACCTTCATCATGGTTAAGGTTAGAGGGGTGGTTGCTAATGTGAATGGCTTCCTTGAGCTTTCATTTGAAAAAATTATCTTCTTTGCACAAGACTTGGGTGTTCTCCAAGAATATGTGGTGCTAAGTTGAAGAGGATTGATTTGCAAGTGTCGATTTGACAACATGATCATGTTTTATATCCGCATTATGCTCCTTAATTCTTGTGCCAAAAGAATAACCTGTTTTTCCTATTTATGGGATCTCAGAAGAACAAACTATCTTGTAGACCCCAGACTTAAGTAATATGTCTCTTGAGTCCTTGAGAGAAGGGAGATGGTATTTCACGGTTGAGAAAGGTTTGAAAGCACAATGAAGCCCTTTCTTCGAAAGGATCTTGGAGATTTTTTGGGAAATTCCTTCAATATAAGAGAAGCACTAAGGAGGAAATCAGGTTTGGAGGTTGGGAAATTGGAGTGGAACCTCTCCCTAGCATGGCTAAATGCTCTAGAGATCTGCCTGTTTTTGTAGCCATTAAGGATGAAGACTTTACGAAGATGGGCGAACTCTTGGTCCAAGTAATCTTCATCACAAATGTGAAAAGCCCTCAAAACGAGGGTTTTGAGGATACCACTTTTATGACCAAGAGAATGCTAGATGATTTCAAGAAATATTTTGTGGATATCAAATTTGAATAGATTTCAAGAGTGGAAAATAAAGCCGCCAATGCCATGGCTACTATTACCTCCTTGCTACAAATCCTAGAGAAAAGAAGTCATTATGAGTTCTTGGTGGAACAAATATTCTCCCTTGCCTATGATGTTACTGAATCTCATGTTATCTGTCACCTATCCGATACCAATACCTCAATCTATAATGAAATTTATAACTACCTGAAAGATAACACTCTTCCACTTGAGTTGTCACAAAACCAAAAACACAATTTCATTTGTTGAGCTGCCTGACATACACTTATTCCAAATGTACTATACCAACGAGGTCTTGACAGAACTCTCCTACGATGTTTGGAATGCGATGAGTCTAAAATGGATTTATGAGAATTCCATGAGGGTGTTTGTGGGACACATTCAAGTGGCCTAACCTTAGCCAAGAAACTCCTTCATTTAGGTTATTATTGGCCAACTATGGAGGAGTCTTTCCAGTTCATGAAGAAATGTTAGAAATGTCATATTCATGACAACCTCATCCATGCACCAGCACAAGAACTCCAACCTTTTGCATCCACATGGCCATTTTGTCAATGGGGACTAGATCTTGTTGGTAAAATTCATCCGCCTTCATCAAATGGACACAAGTTTATCATCATAGCTACAAAATACTTCTTGAAATGGATTGAAGTTGTTCCTCTAACCCACATTACAAGAAAGAAAATTTCATCATTCATCCTCAACTACATCATCTATCAGTATGGAATTCCCCAATCCATTATCACTGATAACGAAAGACCATTTAAAAATCAAGACATGCAAGAATTGTGTGAGAAGTTCAATATCCAACATCACTTCTCTACACCATATTATCCCCAGGGGAACAGTCAAGTAGAAGCCTCCAACAAAACTATCTTGAAGATTTTGAAGAAAACTGTCAATGATGCAGGACGTGATTGGCACATTCAATTAAACCCCGCTTTGTTGGTGTACCACACTAGTATTCACAAACCAATGGGAGCTACATCATACGCTTTGGTATATGGGTCTAAGGACATCATACCTATTGAAGTCGAAATACCATCACTATGGGTTTCATTGAAAGGTATCATTCCTGATGAAGACTATTGGGTCTCAAGATTGGAGGAATTAGAACTATTAGAGAAGTAGTGCCAACATGCAGTGAATCACCTAAAAGCCTACCAACAACAGATGTATAGAAGTTACAACCATAAAGTTAAACCCAAAATGTTCCAAGTTGGTGACTTATTATTGAAGGAGAATCCATGCAATTAGTAATACAAAGAGAAGAACAAAAATTTTGAACCAAATTGGTTGGGGCCCTTTGTCATTGTGTCAGATTATGGTTCAGGAGCATACCAGCTATCCTGCCAGAAGGGGACCTATTTTAAGAACCCATGAATAGTCTTCATCTCAATAAATTCTATGCATAATTTAGTCGTTGCATCTATAAAAGTCCTGAAAAATCCCAAAAACATAAAAAAATGTCTTGAAAAAATGGTTACCCTGGTGAAAACTTGGCAAACAGGCATCTTGGTGACAACAAAAAAATATAAAAAGATCAAAAATATAAAAAAATCAAAAAAGTGAAAAATACAAAAAAGTGAAAAATACAAAAAATCATAAAATCTGAAAAAATGCAATAAAAGCAAGTGGTGAAAACCTGGCAACAGGTGCCATTTGTGATAGGCTAGCTTCTTCCTCTATAGGAACGTGTGTTGATCACTGGCTTGGTACCATTACCATTCGCATCCTTCATCCAAGCTACAAGTGTATATCCTCTTTTGCTGGTCATGTCTTACCTTCACTTTTTGACCATTGTACATATCCATAATAAACTAGTTTGTTTCCACTGGGGGAAAAATCCTGAACTCAATGGGGGCAATGAACTTTGAGCTTGATCCAATAGAAAAGCAATAGGAGGACAAACATAACAAAAACAATGATCATACTGAAAATCAAACAACGAACATCAATCACCATTAGAAATGCATCAAACATCCTTTTCACATAATAAAATCCAAAAACAGGTCAAAAATCCAAAAAAAAGCCAAAAACAGAGTCACCTTGTTGAATTGCACTATCGCAGTTTGTTGTACTTAGTTGTCTATTCCTATCTTAGTCTTGTAAATCTATCGGGTCAGTTGAACTACATGGTATCTGCATATGTAACGCAAGAAAGTCTTATCTCTGATCAGCCCCCAAGGCCCTAGGATAGGTTTTTAGGTTAAGTTCTTGGTCAAAATCTCAGAAAACACCTAAAAATTGGAAAATTGAAAAATCCCAAAAACAATAGAAAATCAAGGTTAAAAGGATGATGCTATTATGAATCATGGTTATACCACTTCCACACGAATGTTCAAATTGTTTGCATTATGATTGATGTTATCATTTCCCAGGAGCAATTCAAGGATGCCAAAGCACTAGAAAGGCTATGATTGAGAATGATATTTTTCTTTGTCTCCTACCTGTGAGTTGATCATTATTTTTATGTGAATCGTTGTAGGACGTGCTCTACAAAGTATCACTGATGACATTCTGAATCCACATAGAAAAATGGTTAACTCTTATTTGTTCACACAAGGGATGCTCAAGTCATCTTGGTCTAAATATACCTAGATGCTTGTGTTAACTTGCACTATCAAACATCATGGAAGTAGTAGTCAGGTCATCATGGTCTAATTATACCATCGATGTTTTTTCTCACTTTCAATATTTCAAAAGCTCAATGATGACAATAAGCACAATAAATCATTGGGATGACATCATTGCATTATTAGTATTGCATGTCTAGGTTGCATTCATATTAGTTGTTGTAATGACCTATTTATAGATATTTCCAAGGAGGATGTTATTTATATCATTAACAGATTGAGTACATTTGATATTACCAAAAACACATCATTTAGAGGCATGAGAATTAGTACATTAATCACAATATTATCATGTCATCTAGGCATCCATTTAGATATTAAGATTTTATAGTTGCATCATAGAAATTTGAACACAAGTAAATTTTCATGTTGCATCCATCTAGTCATCAATCATATATTTGCATTATGAAAATCAAAGAAAAACAAATGCATTAATCATATGATTTCCATCCACATACATTTAATCGTATATTCTAGATCCCAACGTATGTAAATTATCAATCATTTATCCCATACACACATTAGATCATAATATTGCATCAGAAAATACAAAAACATAAATTTCCATGCATATCATACATCCATAGGATCATTCATCAACATCATTTTACATGCATCACATCACACATAATTGCATTAGAAAAAAACAATAGCATATAGACATTTTCATAAAATGACATAGGATCACAACACGTATTGCATCGATACAATAACATCATCATGAAACATCACATAACATACATAACATAGAAATTAAATGCATCCATCATAAATCAATGCACATAACACATAGGATCATCAACATCATCTCTGCACATATATCTCAAAATATATCAAATGTACAAGGATATATGAATGATCAGAATACATCATCAAAATGGTAGTAGCATCATCAAATGTCAAAGTATACATCATGATATAACATCAAATGACAAAAACTATGTAGTACTGCTCCCTGATGTTGTTGGCATCACCGGACCTGTACCTCCCCCTGTTGTACCTGAGGGACTTGCTCCTAGATCCCTCTGATATTTAGGAAATGGATATGTCACCCCAATACTCACTGTCTAAGACTGTGATCTTCTCATCCAAGATCTACTGAAACTCTCTCGCCACTCAAGAGGAACCAACTCATGATAACGAGTCCTATAAAAATTCACCTCCTGAACTATCTGACGAATCTCTCAAAAATAATAAGCAGATCTAATAGTCGTAGTAGCCTATTGCAACCTCTATGTAATGGCCTTTGCCTGCTCAGGCCATTGTCTCAATGAATCTCTCTTTGTGGTCAAGGCTACAACCTGTCCCTGTACCTATGCTAGCTGCTATCGAGCATCATCCCTCTCAACTATCAATGTTTGAATCTACCCCTGGGCTTGTAGGAGTTGTGCCTATACTTGGGTCAATAGCTATGTTTGTGCCTATAGCTGACCCTGTAACTATGTTAGCTACCCCTGAATAGTCTGAACCTGCATGTGCAAAGTAGTGATCTGTGACTTCTATTGCTGAGAAGGCAAGTGTATCAGTACACACTACTGTGTTGTTGTCACCAAGGATCACCTCTTGTGAGGAACTCCAGCATCAAAACACACCTCCATCATCCCCTCCATCATCATCATCACCCTCATCTCCACCCTCTCCCTCCTCCTCATCTCCTCCATCTCTACCTCGTCTCCATCTAGTTGGCCTATCCTCGTCATCCTCAAATGCTGGCATGGGCTCATCAGGCCTCCAAATCCTCAGAAACATAGGCTGACCAAACGATAGTGAGTAATCCTCACTCATGTATCCCTCGACTATCTCTAGATGATAATCCCAGAGTACTAGATGTAAGTGCAAGTACTCATCACATGCAACATCGTAGGACAATGTTGGTCCCCACTCAGTCGCATCTTATTGTCTATAGGCATATAGGGATGATCCCTATGGAATCCCCTGAACTCTTCCATACTACCTCAGTACTCTCAACAATAGGAATCTCTCGATGATATACTAAGTCCATCGGATAAGGTGTATGGCAGTCATAAAGTAAGGAACCTCCAAGTGATCCTCTAGCCATTACTCACGGTCTACATAGGGCCGCTAGGTAACTGCATCCAAGTCATCAAGCACCTGTCTCCAATACTCTAGTTTACCTAGCTTATGTTGGATAACCCCACCTGAATAACAATATATATAGGCCTCCCAAATGGTCGAAATCTATTCATCTCTGGCCGTGTCATTGCAATATGCTCCCAGGCCCAGATCTGGAGCAATGTAACCTCGACAAACAAGTTGGCTCCTCTCAGATATACAACCTAGTGCAAATCATGATATAAATGTGCAAGCATGCATGACCCCCAAGCAAAACAAGTCCCAAACTAGATCATCTACTCCAAAGTATGACCCACACCAATGGAAAATCCCTTTGCCCTCTTGTCAGGACATAAGAAGTCATTGGAAAATCTTGCAAGAACAAAAGGCAAAGGGGCACATCTGGCAAACATCTCCTGCCATGGTATCCAGTATCCAACAATATGATCATCCTATAAAAAATGACAAAGCATTTGTCCCTCCCTACTCTATGTGATCATAAGTCACAATGTCACCTACTACAAGAATATGCAAAATCCTATACACATCCTCTATTGTAATGGTCATTTCTCCAGTGGATAGATGGAAAGTGTTGTGGTCACTATGCCACCTCTTTGCTAATGCTGTCAAAAATCCTTGGTTAATCCTAACCCAGGGCATATCAATCAATGAAGACATACCACATCTCTCAACAATATCCCTATTAGCATGAGACAACTGTGGGATCATCACCCAAGTGCACCGGAATTACTCTCGAGACTGAAGATTATCTAAATCTGTCTCCTATCATTTTACAGCATCGCAAATCAGAAAATCAATTAATCATCAAAATCAAACAACCTATCAATTTTAATGATATTTTCATCAAATCTCATCAACATTATGCTTTGAATCTCACCTATCATGACGTCAAAATGACATCATCATTAATGTATCTTGCCTATCATGAGGTCACTAAATCATCTACTCTATCATCAGTACCTAATCATTGGCTGACGCAATCAAATACCACAAAATTCAAGGAGAAAAATCAAATAAATCTTCAATCTACCATAAAAACACCAAAATAGACCTTTAAAGCACCAAAAGTGGCAAATGTGCCATTCTATGACATGGAAGTGACATTTTAACCGATGCACTGAAACATTCCTTCGATGCATAGGAGAACTAGTCTAATGCACCATTTCATGAAAGTGTTGGAGAATTCCTCCTAAGCGTCAGGGAATCTGGTAGGAGTGCCATTTTATTCGAAGTGCTAGAGAATCTCTCTGATGCACTGAAACTTTGGGTAGAAGTGCCATTTCCTAGATTGGACCTAATGACAGCTTAAAAGCGCCATTTCAAACTTTCAAAGTGCCAAAATTAGATGCGCCAAAATAGACCTTGGAAGTGTTGGAGAATCTCTCCAAAGTTCTAGAACTTTCGATAAAAGCGCTGAAAAACCTAACCTAAGTGCCACAAAAAACTTTGCAAGCGCCGAAATAATTTTGAAATTTAAAACTCAAATGGAAAAACATGAAAATTCATTTCAAAATCACAAGAAAAGTTTTGAAATTCTTACCGGAGGTTCGTATCCCGCTGGACAATTATGTCGTTGCACCCACTTGAATTGATGAGTATGCAGAGGGATCACCATCTTGCACAAAAACTAAAAAAATCTCTCACTTCAATAATTTTTCAAATCACAATATGCACAAATGAGCTCTTTTTCACTTTTTACCTCTTAATAAAGATAATTAAAAGGGGTAATTTTGGTGGCATTTTTTTAATTTCTTTTGAGAGGCAATTAATTGAGATAGCTTAAAATCTTTCATATCAGGAGATAAATCACTGGAATATTATCAAAACATTATTTTATTATCATCATCATCACAAACCAATTTAATTTTTTTCAAAATCACCAAAAATATTTTATTATCATAAATTCCTTGATTTATCTCCCAAGAGGGCATACTGTTATAAACTTCTGGAAATCATCATCTGGGGCATTGTTGAAAAAGAAGCACTAGTAAATTTTTCTTTGAAGTAATTCGTAAACACATCACTTCAAAGAGGGGAAAAATGTATACATCCAAAATTGGCCTGGAGAATATTAATTAAATATCGATTATTTAATTAATGAAATCTTTATTTCTCTACTATATAAATAAATTGCAAATTTATTTACATAGTTCTTATTCTCTAATTCCTCTATTCTAATTCACCCTCTTCATGATTTAGTTGAAATAAACAAGTCTAAATCATTATTTTTATTTTAATTGATTCCCTCTCATTTAATTCAAATTTTAAAATTTGAATTTGTCACATTTCTACATATTTCTCTAACTACCTTCCACTTCACCCTTCAACTCACCATGTTTCACATGAAAATAATTATTCTTATTTTTCTAAAATGGATATTTTTTCTCAACAATTTTAACCACCCTCAAAGACACATGGCTTCTTCATTCAAATGATTCCTTCTTACACCCAGCAAGATGGTTTTACTAAAGGGAACAATTTCCTTGTTTTCTCCATCCTTCTCATTCTTCACTGTCAATTTCTCCATATCAAATCTCAATCATTCATGGCTTCCAACTCACCAAATGCCTTGGAAAAATATATAAATTGAGGCCCATTTATAGCTTTTTGGCATAAGGAGCATTTGCATAACATCACTTTGCAAGATTTCATTCACGTTTTAAGAGCTTAGTTTGCATTTTCAATTTGGAATTTTAGAATAGTTTATCAATTTGCTTTGAATCATGGCTCCTTTAGATATTTCCTAGTTTAATTCAGCATGTAGGACCACTTTCATTTCATTATCATTAGCTTAATTCTGCATTGTTTACTTTCATACAATTTTGTATACAACAGTTCATTTCACCATGTCACTCCATCATTTGATCCGGCTGAATCCTTCAATCATATAGATGTAGGCTTAGATTTTGCATTATGGATAAATAGGCTACTTGTTTCTTAGATTGATATCCCAGTGATTTGTGCACAAATAAGATCTGAGAGCATAATTACTAGGACATTTAATATTAGAGAAAGATGGGATGTTTTTAAGGAACTATGTTATCAAGTTATGTTTGATTAAGTTAGATTTTCTTACTGTAATGATTTCCATCTAATTTTTTTGTTAATTTGATATAATTCACGTATATTTTATTAAACACAACAACCTTTTTTTATTTTACATCTCCTTGCATTTCAGACATCATTGTATACTTGACATTATGATTTTGAGATATATATGATATGCAGTGGATTGATCGATTCATATGTGTTCTATATAGTTCTATGATGGATGCATTTAATTCCTCTGTTCTATATGTATGTGATGATCTATATGATACTATTATGGATGCATTTAATGATCATGACAATATGGTATGATTTATGATGTTCTATCTATGACATTTTAAAATGTGATATGTGAATAATGATGATGTATGGATGGATGATGTTTATTTACATGGATCGATAGATGTATGATGATGTGTATATCTAAATTTCATGATAATGTAACCATATGCATAATTATGGATGTGATGTTTCAATGATATATGAAAATGAGATAGAATGCACTTTTATTATTATTATTATTATTATTTTGGTATTTTAAATGTAGATATATGATATAAGAAATGGATGAATGAATGATGAATATAATGGTACTTTTAATGTATGTTTTATGATACAATGAATGGATGAATGAAAATGCAACTAATATAGAGATTTGTTTGTAATATTTTTTCTCATGCAATTTTATGATGTGATGCACAAATAAAGAAATGACATGATTAATGCAAATTATATGATCAAATGTTTGAATGATGAAATGATACAATAATGTTTTCCAATGTATGCAATGGAAATGATTATGAAGCTACATGATAATGATGATATTTTTGTTAATTTCAAGTATACTCAATCCATTTATGATATAAGATAACATCATTTTTGAATCCTTTACCAGCTTTTGTAACAAATACTTTGTAGATGTAAGACTAACATGAATGCAATTAAATTTTATCATGTAAATCTACATGCAAACATTGGCACCTTAAGAGTCCATTTATTTTTATTTTTATCATCATGGAGCTTTTAAAATGTTGAAAGTGAGTACAAGAATCGATGGCATAATTTAGACCATGACGACCTGAGTACTACTTTCATGATTTTTGATATTGCAAGTGAATAGAAGCATCTAGGTATAATTAAACCGAGATGACCTGAGCATTTCTTGTGTAAACAAACAATAGTTAATCATTAAAGTGTGTGAATTCATAGTGTCATTAGTGATACTTTGTAGAGCATGTCTTGTGACAATCCACACAATAAATAATTAATTCACAAATAGTAGAAAAAGAAAATATTATTCTTCTTCCTAGCTTCTCTAGTTCAATACATCATCGATTTGCTCCAAAGAAATGATAACAAAGATCAAAGTACAATAATTCAACCTCTGCTTAAAGTATTTCAATCATTATTCATATTAGATCATCCATTTTGATTTGAAAAACCTAGTTTTATGCTTTCCAGAGAGTGTTTTTGATCATGTATGATTTATTGCCAAATGTTGTCTTATCATTGTGTTTTGGTTTTGTTTGATGTGTCTATTGTATTGATGTTTGTCTATTTGATTAAGCTCAAAGTTTATTGCCCCAGGAGTTCAATATTTTTCCCCCAAGCTAGGGTGAGACATGACCACATTGCAATGATATGATATTGGACAAAAATGATGGTGAAAGTGAACAACCATGACATGCCTCTAATAGATGGAACTACTGGTTTAAATCACAAGTATCGCCTATTTCTAGGTTTTCACATGTTTTTACTGCACTTTTTTGGACTTTATCATTTTTATTTTTACTTGTATTTTTCCATTTTTCATTTTTTTGTATTTTTTTGTTTTTCATTTTTTTTGTATTTTTCTGTTTTTCATTTTTTTTTGTTTTCCGATTTTTTTATTTTTTATTTTTTATTTTCCATCACCAAGATGCCTATTTGCCAGGTTTTTATCAAGGCAACCATTTTTCTAGGAATTGAACTATGCACTAGGTTATTCAGGTGTAGAAATTTCCAAGATGGATACTATTGATAGTTTCATTGAACAAACCCTCTTTAGGTGTAGATATTTGATAGGCCCCAAATCCATAGACTGATGTGACAACATAGGGACCTAGCTAGTTAGGTTCAAATTTTCCTTTCTTTTCCCTGTCCTATTGATTTCTAGGGTTTTCCTTTAGGACTAAGTCACCCACTATAAAGATTCTAGGTTTTACCTTGTGATTGTAGCTTCTGGACATTCTCTATTGGTATGCCTTCAAATGGTTTACTGCTTGTTGATGACATTCATCAAGTAATACTAGTTCTTGAAGTTTGGACACTCTATAATCCTCATCTGTAATAATACCCTTCAGTGATACACGGAGTGATGGTATTTCCACCTCAATAGGTAGGATGGACTTTGATCCATATACCAAGGCATATGGTGTAGCTCTTGTTGGTCTTCTTATGCTAGTTCGGTATGCCCACAGAGCAGGGTTTAATTGACTTTGCCAATCATGTCCAACATCATTGACCATTTTCTTTAGAATTTTCAAAATTATTTTGTTGGAGGCCTCTGCTTGGCCATTTTCTTAAGGATAGTAAGTTGTTGAAAAATGATGTTGGATATGAAATTTTTCACACAATTCCTAGACATCTTAATTCTTAAAAGGTGTACCACTATCTATTACAATGGACTAAGGTATGCCATACCAATAGATGAGGTAATTCAGAATGAAAGAAGAAATTTGCTTTCCAGTGATTGTTGTTAAGGGAGCCGCTTCTATCCACTTTGTAAAGTATTTCTTTGTTGTGATTATGAATTTGTGTCCATTGGATGAATATGGACTAATTTTTCCTACCAAGTCCAGTCCCCACTAACAAAAGGGCCATGTTGAAGTAAATGGTTGCAATTCTTGTGTTGGTGCATGGATTGAGTTACCATGGATCTCACATTTTTGGCATAAATTCTTAACAAACTGATAAGACTCCTCCATATTTGGCCAATAATACCCCAAACAGAGGATTTTCTTTTCTAAGGTTAGTCCACCTAAATGAGTTCCACAAATTCCTTCATGAACCTCAAATAAGGCCGTCTTAGATTCATTATGTTCTAGACACTGGAAAAGAGTACCATCTAGACCTCGATGGTAAAGTATGTCGGCAATTAAGGTATGTCATGTGGCTTGGTGAATGAAATTTTGTTTCTGGTTTCTGGAAAGATCAAGAGGGAGGATATTGTCTTCTAGGTAAGCATAGGTCTTTCCATAGATTGAGGATTCAATGCCAACTATTTGGCATATGGTTTGAGATTCAGGATTTTCATATGCAGGAATAGACACTTATTCTAGACCATAAACTCATAATGACCTCACTTTTCTGGAATCTACAATAGAGAAGCAATTGTCTCCATTGCATTAGCAACATTGTTTTCTACCCTTGGAATCTATTCAAACTTGATCTCCAAAAAGTACTTTTTGAGATCATCCACCATGTTCTTATACAGAATCAACTTCTCATCTTTGGTTTGATATTCATCATTTACTTGATAAATGACTAGTTGTGAATCTCCATATACTTGTAGCTCCATGATCTTCCATTCAACTGCCACTTTGATGCCAATGATTAATGCCTCATATTCTGCTACATTATTTGTGCATGGAAACATGAGTCTATATGATTTTGGGATGGTATATCCTCGAGGTGGAACAAACAAAATCCCCGCACCTGACCCACATTGTGTAAATGATCCATCAAAGTAAAGCAACCATTGTTGTGTGGTCACAGTCAAAATATCTACATCAGGGAATTAAATACTCATTAGATGACTATCTGGTAGCAAAGCTTTGGCTAACTACTCAGCTATTACCCAACCATTGATGGCTCTTTAGTCTACATACTGGATGTAAAATTCACTTAAGATCATGACCCACTTTGCTAGTCTTCCTGTTAGGGAAACTTTATTGAGTAAATACTTTAATGGATCAATATTTTCTATTAGTTTAACCATGTGGGTTAACATGTAATGCCACAACTGCTAGGTAGAAAATACCACCTCCAAAAAATCTTTCTCGATGAAGGTGTAATTTATCTCATAATCATCTAGAGTCCTGTTGATATAATAGACAACTTGTTCTTTTCATGCAAGATCTTCTTGTGCTAATAAAGCCCCCAAAGAAATCTTTGTTGTTGTAATGTATAGTAATAAAGGTCTATCTTTTGTAGGTAGCATGAGTATGGGTGGTGACATAAGATATTGTTTTATTTGATTGAAAGTTGTTTCAAACCCTTGATCCCATTTGAACAAGATATTCTTATGTAGAAAGTGATTAAATGGATGAATTTTGGCTGCTAATTGGGAGATAAATCTCTTGATTGATTGTAGCCTACCTTGTAGAGACCATAGTTGATTGATATTCTTTGGTGGCGGCATTTCCATTATAGCCTTGACCTTAGTTGGATCCACTTCGATACCCTTTTTTGACACTATGTATCCTAGGAGCTTTACTGATGTAACCCCAAACACACATTTCTTAGGATTTAATCTGACATTGAACTACTCCAGCCTGGTAAAGATTCTATCTAGGATCTCTAGATGCCCTTCTTTGGTATATGACTTTGCTAGTATATTATCCCTGTAATCTTCCATAAAGGTATGCATCATGTCATGGAAGATAGTGGTAATTTCCCGTTAATATGTGGCCCCTACATTTTTCAACCCAAAGGACATGGCGTTCCAATAGAATGTATCCCATGGACATGTGAATGCAGTCTTCTCCTAATCTTCTGGTGCTATCTTGATTTGGTTGTAGCCTAAAAAGCCATCCATTAATGATAACATGGCGTGTCCAACTATTAAGTCTACAGTAATATCATTGTTTGGTAAAGGAAAATTATCCTTTGGGCATGCCTTATTCAAATCTTTGAAATCAGTACATATTTTGATACTGTTATCTGGTGTAGAGATAGGTACAATATTAGAAATCCACTCAGCATAATCGATAGACCTGATGAATCCTAAATCTAACAACTTTTTCAGCTCGGCCTTTACCATCAAGGTGATATGCAGATGCATTTTCCTTAGTTTTTTTTAATAGGTTTTATCCCAAATGGTAGAGATAAATGATGCATTAGAAGATGTGGATCTAAACTCGGCATATCAGAGTAAGACAAAGCAAAGTTAATGTGTCTTTCTTCAAATAATTTGGTGAATTCTGGCTTTTCTTGTTCAGTCATAGATGCTGCCAAATGTAGAGTCTTTGCTTTTCTTGTTGTGCCAATATTGATAGACTATGTAGGCTCCACCAACAATGATGATCTTTCATGATAGTGCTCTGGAAGGGTGTCAAATCTCCCATCTTTCAGTGCCTCAGAGAGGTTTTCATCATCAGATGCATTCTTTATTTTTAATTTTCTCAGATCTAATGCTGCCATGAAATGGTTTTCACCATTAGATCCATTATTCTTGTTTTCAATTTTGCAACTAGATTTATGAGTAGAACTTGTGTTAGGTGTGTCACTACAAATGAAATTAATGATAACATCATCATTCGCAAAGATAGGTATATCAATAGGTTCATTTGGTTCTCAGTCAATAAGTTTAGGATGTATTAAAGGTAAAAGCCTAACGGATCATTTAGAAACCTATGTCATTTTCAAAACAAAGCAGCAACGGAAATACCAAAACAGCCTGCTCGTTCTAAATGAAGGTCTCAAAACCACCCCTTCTAATGAACCCCCTTCTAATGAACCTCCTCAGACTATATTGAACTTCATTAGAAGGGGAGTTCTGAACCCCTTTTTTCACCTTCCTCCACCATTTCAAATTTATGCATTTTTTTTACTATCGGCTGGGAAGGAGGTGAAAATGGAGTCAACTTGATAAACCAAGTTGGATGATTGTAGTGATCAAAATGTGCTTTCCAACAACTATAAATTTAATATATTTTGTTTTTATTTTATATTTTATTTTTTAGTTTTATTGTACATAGGTTTTTCACCGAACATCAAGTTTGATGAAAAAATCATTGTGGAAAAATAGTAAATTTAAGGAATTTTTTTTTGAAAAATATATACGCACTAGGTATTGATGTCCTTATTCCAAAAAAAAAGAAAAATTGAATTTCAATACATACCAAAAAAGTTATGCGAGCCGAAGTGCACCTATGTCTAAATTATAAATGTTTTGACTTCAAAACTTAAATAAAAGAAAAATATTCAACAAAATGCTATGAAACAAATTGAAAGCACTAGGTACTTGTGTTACCAACCTAAATTCAAAAAAATCAAAATTTTATCCTTTGTAGAAAAAAAGTTATGTGAGCTGAAGTACACACTACTTTTTAAAAATATTGTTTACTATTAAAAACTAGTTATCAAAGGAGATGCAAAAAAATTACAATTTAATTTCAATTTTTATTTTTTTAAATACATTTAAAATCTATAGACAAAACCTCATAAATTACTAGTTTACATCATTTTCAAATTCCTAATAGTTTACCTACTATAAGTGTCAGAAAGTGAAGTTTTCTCTGAAAATGTTGATTTCAATGTCAAGTTTGGCCAAAAAGTGTAACCCATTATTATGGGATGACCCAATATGGTCAACGATAGTGAGGGTTCCTATAGAAATGTTGTCAAAATTGTCAGTGGTGATGTCAAGGTCTATGATATTACTCTCCTCCAAGTCATCTATCCCACTCGATATTTCATCCTCACTTGAGTCATTGATATTTTGTGATCCAAATACAAGGGGTCTAGTCCCTGAACATTGTCCCTCCTCATGTGTAGGTGCATACTCTTTTATAACATCAACTTGTATGTCCTTGTATGATATTTTTGATAAAGAATCCCACTCATACTCATTAGAATTTTTTTTAGAGCTATCCCTCATTTGAAGGATCCTTTCAACAACTTCATGAGTGGTTTCCACTTTTGTTTCCCCTGTATAACCGAGTCTTGTTTTGTCCTTTGGATGAAGTGTGAGAGGTTGGATGGGTTCTACAATGCCTTCTTTTCTTTTACCAATAGGTCCTTGTCCTTCATACCCCATTTTCTCCAATATTATTTCTCCCTTGCCATATTGATATGTCTTTATGCTAATATTCTCTGATGTAGATGCTTCCTCATCTTTGTAGAGCGAATTGAGGATGGCCTTATCTTCATATTCATCTTCTAAAGTACCTACCTTTACAAATCTATCATCCAAAACCATGGTAGGTTGTGATAATTTTTGTGTTAGTGTTGATGGTTGTCCATATGACCTTGGAAATGGTAGTAGCTGTGAAAGACAGAGATTTCCCAATGGAATATTCTCTCATGCCTTTTTCTATTAACTAGATCTTTTCTTGAAATTGTTGTGATAGAGAATTCAATTGACCCTCATTATTTGATAGAGTGGAATCAACAACACTTGTATCTTTCGATTGGTCCTTTTTCTCAACCCACTTGGATACAACGTTTAATTTTTTTCACTGTTAGATGAACTAGAAGTGCTTTCCTCTCTATTATGGGGCACAAAAGTGTCTTGTGCCATTTTAAGCATGTTACAATACTGGGGATTTTTGTAATCAACTGAAATAGTGACTTCTTGTCCATTAACAAGAAACTTTAAACACTGATGAGAAGTTGAGGAGACTACTTGCATTTTGTGAATCCAAGGACATCCCAAGAGTATATTATATGTCAACTCCTTTTCTAGCACTTGGAAAACTATATTATTCACAATTGGTCCTACTTGCATAGGTAACACGATCAACCCTTTAGAGGATCTCTCTTCTTCATCATAGGATTTTATTGTGATTTTCCTTTTGGCATCAGTAGCATTATCAAAATAACCGAGTGCATGGATTAGTTTTAAAGTGAAAATGTTTAAACCAGCTCCACCATCTATTAGGACACGTTTAACATGGTGTTTATGGATTAAGACTTCTATATGAAGGGTTGTATTGTGTGGATGATTAAGTGATACATCATCTTGTTCAAAAAATGATAGACAATGAGGGGTGGTTAAATGTCCCACCATAGCTTGAAATTGACAGATATCTAGATTGTTGGGTACTGTGGTGGTCACATGAGCTTATTCCAAAACCTCCTTATGGGATAGTGAGATTTTAAGGAGTTCTAATATTGATATCTGTGTTGGTATCTTCTATAGTTTATTGACTATGTTGTATTGATTTGAAGGGGGAGTAGTGGTTTAAGATGCAACTCCTTTCAATATTACCTTGGATTTCCCCCGTGTTGTCACATTGACCGGTTCGTAGTCTTTCTTTTCACTAATTTTTATGATGTTGATCTGATTGTTGGATGTGTCTATGTTTGGGATCATATTTAGTGATATGATGTCATTAATTATAATGTTATCAGTTTGATTACCAGTGATGCTATTTTTCTCAACCTCAGAAATACAATGAGTAGTGTTGTCATAAATGTAGTTTACATTTTTATCTTTACTATTTGTAGAAGAAGATTCTCCCTTTTCATAATTTGGTAAAGGATTTGTAAATGAAATGTGATCATTATTCGTTTGATGTCCTTCTACGAATACTTTATTGTTTTCAATCAAATCTTGTACTAAATGTTTCAACTACATACAATCATTCATTTTATGTCCTTTGTTTTTATGAAAGTTACAATAGTCAAAATCATTCCACCAAGATTGTTTTACTTTTGGTTCCCAATTTATTGCTTCAGGTAAGGTGATAAGTCCATTTCCAATAAGTTATCTCATTTCTAATTCTAGTGTTTGTCCCAATGGTGTGAATCTTCGTTGATTTGATGGTCTTTGATATGATTGTGGTTTAGATTCTCCATTGCTCAGATTGTTGTTTTGATTGACACTTTGATTGATGTTTTGGTCATTATTTTGATTGGTCTTTGTAGTAGTTGTTAAATTAAATACTGGTTTTGAATTTTGTGTCATTTGTAGCATCATTATTTCTGGTATTTATATTCTTTTTCCAAAACATAGGTTTATCATTGTTGCCATAGTGATTTGAGGAATTTTTATTGTTTGATCCTTCACTATAATGTTTTATCACCCCTCTTTTGACCAAGGATTCTTCGATCTTGAGCCTATTTTCAATCACTTTCTCAAATGTAGATGGACATTTTAGTTCAAGCCTATAGCTCATGTCATTAGTTAAGTTGTCAATGAATAGTTCCATCTTTTCTTCTTTAGGTATAGAATGAGGATATCTAGCAAAAAACCTTCGCCGTCATTGTAGAAATGAGAGGAATGTTTCACCCTTCTTTTGTTTCATGTTGTAAGGGTCTTTTATTGTTACCTCATGTTGAATATTAAAGGAAAATTGTGAGATAAACCTGTTGACTAGTTCTTCAAAACATTGAATCTCTAGTTGTAGTTTAGAGAACCATTCCATACATTGACCTCCTAAACTCCTTGGAAATAACCTCATTAGATAAGTTTCCTCTTGTGAAAATTCTAAACTCATGGTTTTGAATTCCCTCACATGGTCAATTGGATCTATTTTACCGTTGTACTTGTCATATTTTGGGAATTCACAATGTCTAGGAAATGGTATCATGTCCATACTTGGATCAAAAGGATAAGGACAAATGTATTGTAATGAGTACCTTCTCGTGGTTCCTTTTTTCATATCTTGAAGTTATTGTTGCAAGTTTTTCATTTGATGTGTTAGTGCTACCACTTGATCTGTGTTTTGTGGTTCAGTTTCAATTCTCACAGGTGCTTCTTTTAATCGATTGATATCAAAATCTTTTGGAAGTTTTGCACCTAGTTTAGCTAGCATCAAAAGGTATTTTTCCATATCTTGTCCTAAGACTTTTTCCATAAATTTATGGAAATTGGGATCTTGTTGTGTTGTTTGGATGTCCTCTTGGGTTATTTCATTTGTGTCATTTTGGTGAAATCTGGGAAAGGGATTTTCTTCAGCCATGGTGTTTGGTGTTTCAATCTCTTTTTCCCTAAGTTTCTATCTTTGTAACTTTGTCAAAATTGGCATACAAGTGTTTGTTACTCTCACTAAACTTTGATATTTTTGGATGAGTATCAAGGATATTAACTTAAGTCGAATAGAATGATAAATTCTATTGATGAGACTAAGTTAAAAATCCGATTATTGTGTTTTGTTTCGTGATTGTAGGATGAAAAAATATTGATAAAGAAACTTAACGTAATAATCCAAAATTTTGTGTTTGATGATTTAAACAATTTATGGTTCTAAGATCTTGGTTTAAGTTGATAAATTTTGACTTGCAAAATCCTATTTTTCTAAGTTTAAGACACTACTTGGACTAAGATTTTTTTTTGTTCTGACAAAGATCCGAGTTTTGATGACAAAAGTCTGATAGGGGTTTCAAATAGCTCTCTATTTTCTTGTTATGTGGATGTACTAAAACAAACTATGTATATGATAAAAGATATGATGAATGCATTGTTAGATAGGGTATATGTGCTAAAAAAGACTGTGGTTGTGCCAAGATATCAGTAATTCTAACACTAGTAAATTTTGGTAACAAATTGGAGATGTGCCGTAAGATTAGTCAGATGCGCCAAAAATAGTGGTTAAACGGGCTATTTGAACTGCAAATGCACTAAAATACTGGGTGTATGTCCTATTCTAGCACTGTTTATAGTGTTGTTCATTTGTTCAATTCTTTTTTTTTCTTCAGTAAAACGTTTGATTTTTGGGGTGTAATTTTTTTAATCATGGATATTTTGATAGGGTATCTTGCTGGTAAATAACTGAATTTGATGATCTAAATGGATGATACTTTCAAAAAGTGACCTTTCATGCATAAAAGTAAGTTTGAAAAATGATGTTCTTCTACAAAAAAGCCTAATGTTTCCAAGTTTTTCTCTATTGTAACAATTGATTTGGGTTGTTGAATTTTTTTTTTTTGTGGGTTGTGGGATGAAAGAATGACAAATGAGTTGACTACGATTATGAATTTGTGAAAGAGCTCTTCATTGGAAATAAGCTTCTAAATATAAAGGCTCTAAAGTAAAATCATCATTATATCCTGTAGCAAAGTCATGATATCTATGGATGAAAATTCAAGCAAGATTTTCCTACTTTGATATAAGAAGCTTCTCCTTTCCAAAAAAAAATTGTAGCTAAGTTGCTTCTTTGGTTTCTTGACTCTTTTTGCAAGGGATTTCTTGACAAATGTTGTTGATTTCTAATCCCTTAACATAAATTTTCACAAGTTAATTTTTCTAACTCTTTGTGTTTTTCTGGATGATCTTATCTAAATTAATGTTTTGAAAACACAGTGAGCAATTGTAAAATAGTTTTTTTTAAGTCTTAGAATCTAAACAGTAAGTGTATGTTCAAGAATCAAACATGATCCTCTTTGATTTCCATTGGTATTTGACAAATAAAACACTTCAAGCAAACTCACTCTTAAGGTCAAAAGGTAATCATAATAAACACATCCCATATCTTAAAATTGTGTCAACTCACACAACCGTGTCACCCCCTAGAGGGCGCCTGTGTTTTTGTCTTTTCAAAGTATGTACTCAAATTTAGATTTCTCAATTCCTTGAGCAAACAGTCCTTGAAAATTATATGGTGAGTGTCTTGGGGGCAGATTCTTCCCTCCCCTTGCATCATGAATATTATAATGTTTGGATACTGACACAATTGGATTCTACACTAAGGTTTGTAGATAGGGTATCTGTTCAGAGCGGAAAATGATAAACTCCCTTAGGAGACCTCCCAATCTTTAGAACAAATATTTTGGGGATGGTTATCTTGCACACTTCTAATAAATGTGGGTTTCCCTAGATTCACTTTTATTTTATAGTGGGTTGGAAAACTTGGCTTTTGTTGTTCCCACTCAGGTCATTCTCGTAGGGTGAGTACTTTTTCCCACTACAATAGGCCTTCTAAGGGATTTAACAAAGCATAAAGTACATGAAATTAAAAGATGAGTCTAAAATTTTAATCACCCAGTTAAGGGGAGAGCATAGGCCTATCACCATACAATCACAACAAACAATGTTTAGTTTTTATAGCCCAAATGCCAATTTTCTATTCTACGTGAAGATATTGCTTCACAAAATTCATGATGTTCATTTTAACCAAGATATCAATGTATGATGACTACCCTAGGCTTGGTGTATTTTAATCCAAATGACTACCCTAGGATTGGTTCATTTTAATCCAAAAGCAACAATGAAACCACTGGTCATGGCCACGTCGGATCCAGACAACAATTTAGACAAATTACATATGCGCTATAATAGAGGTCATATGCATTGTAGAATTGATCATATGCACTATAGAATCAATCATATGCACTAAAAAATTGATCATATGTGCTAAAAAAAGTTGAGCCTAGGGGGCAGTCCAGTGTGCTAAAAGTTCAGTCAAATGTGCTGGAGTTTTTGGTGGATGCGTCAGAACAATCATTGAATGCACTAAAGTATTTTTCATATGCACCGTAAAATATCTTGATCACGCTAAAAAAAACATGTCAAAAGCCTGCACATACATTTTTTGGAAAAGATGTAAAATATGGGGTTAGAGGCCCCGCGGTGGGTGCCAAAATGTAAGTGTGGAATAAGTAATGAGTAAAATAATAGACAACACTTCTTAATAAGACATTATATCAAGAGAATCAACAATAATTAATCTAATTAACACAAGAAAACTCTTGAAAGCATCATATTTCTCTCTATCTCTAAATATTTATTAATTCACTGGGCTCTCAAATTTGGTAAGCATTGTGACTGTTAAAATGCCAATCTAGAGAATGAGATGCTGCTAAATGCAATAATCTAATCTTATATAATGATTGCTCAATGATAATGATGAAGCTACTGTAATCTAAATTGACATGAAACTTGATGAAAGAAGCTATAGTAAACTATGATGCAGTCATGATATTGATTCTAAAATGCTTATATGATCCTATTGCTAAGATGCTTGATTGCTCAATTGGTATTTTTGTAGAGTAAGTTTGCACAAAGTTCGGATCCTTTTCCTATAGAATGAAGTTGTATTTATAGATTCACAACAACACATTTGTGAAGTGGCAGCACAACAAAGGTCTGGATTCAATGGTGAAGGATGAAGAAACCTGAGTTGATTATGGAGATTGTCCCTCCCCACAAAAATATTTGGCCAGATGATAAGAAGAATCAATGGAAGAAGATGAAGAAGTTCAGTTGTAAATTTGTCTCCAAATTGTTTGTGAAGGTTGAGATAAATTAAATTAGACATATCATATCTAATTTGGTAGGTGCACCTTTTGAGTGATAAGAGAAAATAGCTATAGAATATCCTTTAATTGAATTTTTGGATTGATTCAATGTAGGAAAGAGAGGATATTTAATTCAATAAAAAAAAACTATAGAAGTCCATGTTTATTAAATAAATATGGAGAAAGTGTGGAAATTAAATAAAAAAAAGTATAAAACTTGTCTATTTAATTTAGATGAAATGATGTGATTAAGATGGAAGATAATTATAGAAGAATTTGATAATAATAATTAAATAAAACAAAGTATTTAAATTTGTTTATTTAATTAAGAAGAAATAATACAATAAAGATAGAAAAATTAAAAGTGAACTATATAAATAAATATTTATGTTTATTTAATAGTAGAAGAATTAAAGGTTAATTAATCAAATAAATATTATTTAATTAATTAGATTATCTAGACCATTTTTAGGTGTATACATGTACTTCTAGCTAAAATAAAATATTAACTGAAAAGAAGTAAACATTCCCAAGTCCTTCAATCATACTATTACTGCTAGAATGCCATTCTTAAAATGATTGCAAAGAAGATTGTTACTATGCTTATAAGCTATCATTTACCCAAAATAATTAAAATGAAAATATAAATCTTACCATTTACATGACTTAATAACACCACATTGTTGATAAAACCATCTACATCGTAAAAGATTGAGAATTCTCTAAGAAGTCCGTGAATACCTTGTAGCAACTAAAGTTTCCACACTATTCTCATTCAATGGAATACAAGGAATACACACATAAATATTACATTTCTTAAAATGACGAGCACCTCGAGATCCCTTTTAAAATCAATCATTAAGAACAATACTTTCAACTTGCAAGCAGTCGAGACTTAAAGTAACAGAAAAATTAGTGTATATTTTTATGACTATATACACAAATATGTGTAAACAATAATACCTATTCCACTAATATGAAATCGAAATGAGCATATACTGCACATCAACAACAATAATACACAAATATGTGTAAACAATAATACCTATTTCACCTTATCTGGACAAAGCAAGGGAAAAAAAATTTAGTTGCCATCATCTACTCAAAAATTTCTATTCTAAAGATTTAATGATCAACCTTCTAACATCGCAGTAACTTAAAAGTATATACTATGCTTATTCAAGATGAGACATATCATTGAATAACTAATACGCTATAATGAGCAAACTATGTGTTACTCATAACTACTCATCATTAACCCTATTTACTTACTGGATTAGCGGCTCTAGTTCTTCACACAAAAGCATCTATATTTATCTAATTATTTAGCAATATGGTTATTATGCCATTTATCGTTATATAAATATTCTGCTATATATGTACATTTATACATATGTACGTTGTGACAAAGATGTTATAATCATCATCAATCAAGATTGTTATAGTTTTCAAATGTACTCGAAAACAAAAGGTTACCCAAACAGATAAAGAATAACACTTTTATCTTCTATTTAATTTTCAAGAGCCAATGAGTATTTATTTTACAAGTTTAATTCAGCTATTTGGAAATTAGATTCAAGGTAGCGTATTAAGAGGTATAATCCATACCTTTTAGGGATAAACGTAAGAATTAAGATCAGTTACCATATATTAGCTGATTCTTTCTTTTAAGATCAATTACCATATACATTGAAGCACTCCATTTGTATTACCAACCTCCAATCAAACATTAATGCCAATATTGTGTCACTCATATCTATTTGTTCCTAACCACTTCCTCCATTAATTAACAAATCTATTCATACTAGAAAAATGCATTAGTCGCCTGTATTCTGCAAAGACTTAGACACCCGGTTATTGAACTACAATATGCATATAAAAATAAATTGATGGTTGGCATTTCATTTCTTCCACCATCAACAAGTTAAATAAAGGATAACTCTTATAACGACTTTAGTTTGAATTGATATACATGCTTAAAATTAAATGTTCAAAAATCAAGACTATCCTTTATTGAATTAAAACACAACACTGCTATCAGGAAGCATGCCATCCACGATTGACAAGAAAATTTAGCAATATACAACCAAGAAGCATATTTGGCCCATGATTTTTTGTTGGTCCTGACTGTAATGGGTCAAAGCCACTGAACCCCTCCCAACCTATAATCCTGGTCATAGTGTTGAATGCATGTAGTTTCTTTGCTTTCCTTCCAACCATAGGACTAAATAGTCCACCCCCGAGCAAGAGATAGACCCCTTGTCAAATTCCCCTTAGAATTTAAAGAAAAACATATAAATAAGAAAGCACCGACATAATTTATTTTCAAAACAATAGTAAAAAAATTATTTATTTAAAAATAATATAATTATTTAAAATATAATACATGGGTTTCCAAGTATGACTTACACTATTAGCTCTTTTCCCTTAAAACTGCTTCTTTTTTATTTCCCTAACTATTTTTTTTTTTAAATAGTATTAGCAGGCTTTGTGATTCTAGGAAGACCTCGAACAACATCTCTTGAACTGATCTTGACCAGATTATCAAAGTTTACATGTCCCATTCTCCGGTGCCACAACTAACTTTCATTGACTTATGATACAAAGGCATTGACCATCAACGCCCTTAAGCTGATATATGTTTCTATGTGTTCTCCTTCTACTAGCAACCATATCTCCAGATCCTTTTCTGATTTCACAAGTATTATTCTAAAATGCAAGTTTAAAGCCATTGCTACACATCTGTCTAAACACTCAAAAGGTTATGCCTCAAACCCTTCATATAATATACATCATCTGTGTTATGTACTCTGTCAAAACTAATTGTATGTTTTCCAAAAATCTTAGCTCCTGAATCATCACCAAATGACCAAACCACCATCATACTTTTCAAGTTTAGTAAACTTACTCTTATCTCTAGTCATGTGATTAGAACATCCATTGTCAATCACCTAGTAGTCTTCATCTTGTCTTACATGAAAGGCGGTAAGTAAAGTACTTTCCATCTTATTCTTTTTGTTCTCTAGAGCATTCTTCCTTGCACATTTTCTAGATTAAGCAGGCATAGATTTATTCTCCAAGGCTAAAAACAAGCATTCACTATCATCACCCTCGTAATCATATTCACCATAAAAAAATTTGGCTTCTTCTTTAACATAATACAACTTCTTATATTTCTTATCCTTTTTATTCTTATCTTTATAATCCTTATTCTTCTACAACTCTATTTAGACATCTCAAAGCATAATGACCAATATTACCATAGCTAAAACATTTAAATGGAAACATACCTTTATACTTACTGATACCTTTCTTCAACTTCCTGGTAAAATTTTCTTCCAACTCATCAAAACCATCAATTTTCGGATCATCATGAGTCTTTGTTGCTTTAAATTTTGTTTTTTTCTTTTCTTATTCCATGAACTTTCTCATCTCAAATGCTATCAAGGTACCAAATAACTATTCTTTAGTGTATTTCTTAGGATCATACATTTCTTCAATAACTGAGATCTTATCGTTGTAATAATCAGGTATGGTTATTAAGATATTCTTAATTATATCTTCATCATTCAGATTTCCCCTTGATTCCTAACTTCATTTGTTTCAATTTCAACCCTTTGGAAATAGCTTGTAAAGTCTTCACCTTCTTCCATTTTAAAATTCTCATATTTGCACTGTGCCACCATCTTCTTTTCCAATTTTACTCTTTCATTTCCTTCATACAGATCTTCCAACTTCTTCTAGACTTCATGAGAAGTTCCCAAAGAAATAACCTTAGTTCACTTAGTTTTAGTTAAAGCACTAAAAATAGCATACCTCACCTTCTCATTCTCCTCATAAGCATAAATCTCATCTGCGGTAGTAAGACCACCCATCGGGAATATATACTTCGTCTCAATAGCCTTCCAGGTCTTGAAATGGCCAAGAGAGATAATGTATCCTCTCATCTGCACATTCCAATTGTTGTAATCAATTCCATCAAACATAGGGATTTCCAACTTATGCGCCATCGGATCTTCCTTAAGTGGTTAAGCTCTACACCAAGGAACCAAAGCTCTGACACTAATTGTTAAAAAGGTGCAGGACAACTAAGAGGGGGGTGTGAATCAGTTGTCACCAAATTCAAACACAAAACTTCAACCACTTATCAACTTCACAACCACACTATTTTGTTATTAAGTATGAACATGAAATGTAAATAATAGAAAGAAAAATCAACACAATGAACACTATATTTTACATGGAAGACCCAATAAGGGAAAAACCTATGACTGATTTGGATCAATTGGTCCGAGGAAGAAATAACAAATTTGGATCAAGTCATTGAGCCAGTGAAAAATTATTCTAGATTGTGGGTAATGCACAAAGTGTCAGAACTGGAAGCTAAAGGAACGAAATTCACCTATGACTTAATGGGAGACTTGGAGTCTCAGTCTGAGGAATCAATTGAAGTTAATAAAGATGATGATACTATTGCACCTCATGAGGAAGAGGTCCATGAAGAAGTAGGTAAACCAATGTCTATTAAAAGGAGAGCCAGGAGCCAGGAAAAAGTAAAGCAAGGAGAGAAGCCATCTCCTAAAACTAAAAAGGCTCCTCAAGTTAGCACTAATGTAGAAGAAGGTGAAACCTCACAACCACTGAGGAAAAGAAGAAAAATCATAGAAAGGAAGAAAGCTGCTAAAGAAAGGAAAGGAGATGCCACTACAGATGCTCCTTCTATAGCAAAGGTTGTTGATTTGGAAATTTTAGGGGAAAATCCCCAAGTGTATGTCAGAAGGAACTCCCCAAAACACAAGGTTGCTCCAGTGGAAGAAATGAAGGCTACAGAGAAAGAGATGCAAGATGAAGAGGAACCTACCAATGATATGGAGAAGAGAGCAGCTACAAGAAACAATTCTCCCATTCCTTCTCTTCATCAAAATGTGCAAGTCTCTAAAGAAGCAATTCACAAGGAAGGAAACATACCTAATAATCTTGAACAACCAAATGAAGAAGATGATGACGTTTCTACTCCTGAAAATGGAGAATGGAGAAAATTTGTGTAGGAGATGAAACAATCTACTTCAGGGGTAGAAAGAAAGAATATAGAGTTTGAAGTAGTCCAAGAGAAGACATCTAAGTCTCCAAAGAGGGTAATCATTGATGAGCTAGAGGATCACCTTGAGGTAGGGGAGAACAGGGAGGAAGTTGTTGATAGTCCTCTTCAGGACAATGAAGAGAAAGAAAATCAACTAGAAATGGAAAGGGATGATGAATAAAATGTGGTTGATAGTCCAAATAAGGAGAAAACCGAGCAATCTACTGCTCCTGAATGGTTAGAGAAAAGGCTTAGTAATAAGCCAATAATTATACAACAGGAAGCAACAAGCTGGGATAAGTTTCTTGAGTAATGGGTGCAGCCAAAGTAAAGAAAGATAGTCAGGACAGTCTCTAAGATGTCAAGAGATGAATTCAATAATAGGGTTATACATGTGGAAATTCCTACAGGTGACAAGTTCAAAGATGAGGTTAGTCCATTTGACTATAAGGTGAAAACCATTAATTTGGGACCAACAACCAGGGAACAGGAAAAGGAGGAATTCCAGGAATCTTCTCAAGCAATTTTGAGGAGATTAGACAAAGAGACAAAGGATAAGGAAAAGTTTCAAAAGCAATTAAATGATGTTTATAAATATGTACAACATCTGATGAAGCCTCTGTAAACTATTGGGAGTGAAGGAACTAATCCGAAGGGATTGCTACCTAAGGAGGCAGTTTCAGAAATTGAAAGATTAAATCCTCTGTTCACAACACTCATAACTAGCTTCAAGATGTCAGTAGCAGATGGGATGAAGCAATTGAAAAAATTCTTAAGATTTATACCAATGCTTATGATTTTCTTGAGCATACTTCACAATTTGCTATAGATTGTAATAAGATTAATGAGTCAACTGCTGATGAGTTGAAGAAAATTCTATAGATACCTAAGGATGAATGGGCCAAGTTGGATATTTGTTCCCATGATGAAATTGGAAAGGTGAAGGAGTGGATTGAAGTTTGGAATTATAGGAAGGAACTCCTCACAAAATATTTGAAGAAAATAATGAAATTACAAGGAAAAATAAAGGAAATATACAACAGTTGTATTAGTTTCCTAGAGATAATGATTGGAAGGAGGAAGTTTGGCCAGAAAACATGAACATTGGTAGATTGCAGGGATGGTGGCATGAGATATATGCTCCTTCTGATAGTGCTCTAATTACAAAGGAAAATCTGGAAGATGCAACAATCTATATTTCAAAAATGGACAAATATCATGAGTTACAGATTGAATGGAATAAGGTAATGCCCCAATATTTGGAGGAATTTAAAAATCATAAAATAAGAATTAAATTTGTTCTAGTTCCAAAACCAGAAGATATGAAAAAAATATTGGAGAATGCCAAAGAATTATCCAATAAATTAGAAGTTGACAAGGAGGGGGGAAAGGAAAATAGCCAATAGGAAGCTGCCTAGATTTTAGTTTAGGTTAGCAGATTAGTAGCTAAATAAATCAAAACCCAAAGAAAATTAGTAGAAGCACAAAGGAGGAATAACATGAGAACAAAGAGAGATATCACCTTGAGTCTTCAACCTCCATGATTGACCTCTATTACACCTTCTCAAGTTGTTGCAATATGTACTTTTCCCTCAGATTTTATGTGAGCAATATGTGACAATGCCAAGACCAAAGAAAATGTTGAAGGATTTGATAACAAAATGCAATACTATGCAACTATGCAACTAGTAAGTAAAGACTAAAATATGCCTAAAGTATGCTAAAATGTCAAGATGTTAAGATGTCAAGAGTTCCTAAAATAAAATTGCATGAGGTGACAAAATGAGAGAAAAAATTTCATTTTATAGAAAATGCAATTTTGGATGAATGGCCAAGATTAGAAGTTGAAAAATACCCTAGAATCAATGGACAATATTCAATATGACAAACCACAAATAGGGAAACATTAGGGAAACATTAGGGAAAATTTGAAATGAGTGGACAAGATTCAATTTGAGAAAATCAAATCAAGGGACAAGAATGCATGTGACAAGGAGATAAGAATGGCACAAAAGAAGAGAGAGCTAGAAAATCAAATAATATTAGAAATTACTTGATTTATGGATGAAAATTACTATTTTGAATTAAAAATTAATTTAATTCAAAAAGGTGGGGTCACATGATAATAAATAATTAATTTGAATTATTTACCAAATAAAGGAAAATTAGAAAGTGGGACTGTTTTAAATAAATCATTTTATTTAAAATTGGGAAAATGCCACGGTGGACAATAATTAAATAAATTAAAGAATTTATTTAATTATAAGAAGACTTTAGAAATTAATGATGTATTTAAATAAATAAATTAAATTTATTTATTTAAATAATCATGAAGAATTAATGGACCAAGATAATTAAATTAATTAAGGAATTTATTTAATTAGGGAAAGACATCAGAGAATTAGTGACACATTTAAATAAATAAATAAAATTTATTTATTTAAATAATCAAGAGAAATAAAAGACATGAATTAATTATATAATTATGAATTATTTAAATAATAGTTGAAAGTGGACCGAAGGACATAATTAAATGTTTTAACTATGTTAGGAAGAATGTGGCAGAAAATAGAGCTTGTAGGCCTAGGTCATTTTTATGTGTCTACATTTTTCCTCTCTTTGTCATCATGCAACTTGTCACATTGGGACAAAGAAAATTTAGTCAAAAACATGCCCCAATGAAAAGTAGGATGAGGAAGAATGATGGGGAGGTAGCATTATGCCCCCTCAAGAGGGCAGTCAGGTTAAGAGAACATAAGTGTGCTCTCAAAAAAAGATGAGAAAATTAGAAAAGGAATGACAAAAGGATAAGGATGATGGAGATGCAGTCTAGAAAAAATCTTAAAGGGGAAATGAAGAAGGGTGGGATGGGAAAAGAAACCTTCAACATTTTCCAAAGTACTACTAGTCATTTTTTGAATCATCATTGGGCGGTTAAAATGACACAAATGGACAATAAACACTAGGGTATGACAAACCAAGGTGTGCAAGGTCATCCACCTGCAAAATAAACAATCACAAACAAGGAATGTCTTAACTAATACTAAGGGCTAAGTTGCCCCAGTATTTTTATCAGACAATCCATAGATAGTAGTCAAAGAAAAAACATAGGTCATGAGACATCATCACACCTCTAAATCTTTCATGGGACATCCTTGAGGTAGCTAGTAACATGACCAAGAGACAAAAGGACAAAAAGATAAGGAAAAATAACAAAAAGATCGGACAAAATGGACAAAAGTTAGGTAAAAAATATACCAGAAAAAAATAACATCCATTCAATTGTGTTTGCCAATGTTTTTTTGTCAAAGGTTGATTGTGTGACCATTTGACATGTTTATAATTTGGCAGTTTGATAATTTGATAGTTTGACAATGCCTATTGTCAAGAAGGACACATCCTAAAAAGGAAAATGACATTTTGATGAGGTCTAAGTCCAAGAAGGAAACACCTTGAAGAGGACTAGCAAGTGACGAGATTGACATTTTGACTAATACTTTGGAAATTTGATTGATTTTTTATTGTATGAGTGATTTGGACTATGTTTCTTAATTTTGACCTAATGACCGATTGGACTAGATTTTAACATTGACGTGTAAATGACTATCTTGTGTTTGAGTGTGACCATGTTTGACTTATCTGATAGATGTGAAAAATGTTAAATTATTGACCTTGGGGGGGCCTCGGGGACACATCAATGATGGCCTTTCCTATGTAGCAAATGCACAGAGGCAACATAGTTTGACTAATGACAAAGACTTGACTGACATGACTAACGTGATGAAATGTGACTCTGGTTTTGGGATTTTCAAGTGTTATTTGGATGTTTTTGTGTTTTTTCCATATTTTGATTTTTTTGGATTTCTTCAAGACTTTTTCAATTTTTAGGTCTTTTTTCAAGACATTTTATGATTTTTACATCTTTTTTTTTAGGACTTTTTATGATTTTTTTGTCTTTTTTTAGGACTTTTTCGATTAACAAGACCATGTGTGATACTCACTGTAGTCAGATGATAAATAATTTCCCCTAGTTAGGTCCAAGACTAGCCAAATTTGAAGGATGTGAAAAGGACATGCTTGGGGTGATGGATGGATGGTATGCAGGACTTTATGTCAACCATTTGTCAATAATGAAAGGGGTGACAGTGTCAGAAAAGTGGGTGTTTATTATGGACTAAGGTAGATAGAGTGACAGTAGATGGAAAAGAAATGACTGACTACACATGGCGCCTATTTGCTAGGTTTTCACCATGGTACTTATCCAAAGCACCTATTTACCAGGTTTTCACTGTTGGGGGAATTATTTCTCTTTACTATTTTTTTCATTTTTTCATTTTTTTGGTGTCACCAAGACACCTGTTTGCTAGGTTTTCATTAGGGTGACGATTTTTTACATTTTTCAAATTTTTTTTGTATTTTTAAGGTTTTTAGCTAGACTTTCTGATGCTATGCATAGAACTTTCGAAGACGTAGACTGTTGATGGGATCTGTCAATTGTTCACCATCTAGAGTAGCTAGCTGATTTCTCCAGAACCAAAAGAGGACATGATGATGTAAGGACCCAGCCAGTTGGGCTCAAACTTGCCAGGCTTTTCTCTGTCAGCTTGATTCTTAGGATTTTGTATTAGGACCAAGTCGCCAATGTCAAATTTTCTGACCATTAATTTCTTGTTATAAGGCTGCTGCCACAATAATGGGTTGCACTTTTTGGGACATTCTAATTTTTCCCTGAAATCACATATTTTTGGAAAATATAATGATTTATGACTTTAAAGGTTCCATTTAAAGTATTTTAATTAAAGAGGGATTGATCAAACCCCCTTAGATCAAACCCCCTTGGATAGAACCTTGTTAGATTTAAACCATACCTATAATCGAGTCTCCTCTACACCTATTAAAATGCTGATAAAAAACCACTTTTGATTTACCTTTTGGGTGATCAAATGAATTCATTTAAAATTTATGTTTTGTAAGTTTGCAGCCCTTATTATAAGCTTCCCAAAAAGTATAATTTAAAATATATGTTTAATTTGATTATTATATTTATTTTTTATTTCTTGTGAATGTAGGATTTTCAATGAACATCAAGTTCTTTATTTCACACATATGAAAAAATAGAAAAATAGAGAAAAAAAATTCTAAAAAATACATGTGCACTAGGTATTGATGTCCTTATTCCAACAAAAAAAGAATAAGTTAATTCAAATGAATACAAAAAAAGTTATGCGGGTCGAAGTACACCTCTGTCCAAATTATTACGCTGACTTGGAAAATTAATTACAAAAAGAATATGTAACAAAAAATTATGAAAAAATATCTATTCCCTAGATATTGGTGTGAAAAAATTATATTTTAAAAATTAGAATTGTATCCTATCTATAATAAAAGTTACGTGGGCCGAAGTAAACATCACTTTTTAAAAATGTTGATTAGTAGAAAAAATAAGTTATTAAAAATTACATAAAATGATTCACAATTTATTTTTTAATTTAAAAAATATATACATAATTAGAATCTACACAAAATATCTAACAAATAACTAGTTTGATTCATCTTTAAAACCTTAATAGTTTAGCTGCTATAGGTGTAAGAAAGTGAATGTCTGGTGAAAAATCTTGATTTTAATGTCAAGTTTGGCCAAAAACTGTAACCCATTATTGTGGGATCACCCATAACTGTGATAGAGATGATTCTGATACGCCTGTACATGATTCAAGGCATTATGTCATCTTTCATCTAACATTTCCAGCTCATGTAGTCTTGAATGTCTGTACTCTTCATCATCAATTCGACCATTCATGGAGACTCGCAAAGATGGAATTTCAACCTTGATTGGCAAGATGGCTTTGGCTCCAAAGACTAGGGTGAATGGAGTGGCCCCTTTAGGCATGTAGATACCAGTGTGGTAAGCCCATAGAGTAGGGTTAAGTTGAATTTTCCAGTCATGACCAGCGTTATTGACTGTCTTCTTAAGGATTTTGATTATTGTCTTATTGGACGCCTCAGCTTGACCATTTCCTTTTGGGTAGTATGGCATGGAGATATGTTATTGAATGTGGAAGAATTCACATAACTCATGAACATCTTGATTTTTTAAAGGATGATCATTGTCTATGATGATGGACTGTGGAATACCATACCAGCAGATGATGTAGTTGAGGATAAACTTGGAAATTTGTTTGTCGATTATGTATGTAAGAGGGATGGCTTCAATCCACTTAGTGAAATACTTAGTGGTAGTGATGATGAATTTGTGGCCATTGGACAAGGTAGGATGGATTTTTCCCATGAGGTTGAGTCCCCATTGTACGAAGGGCCAAGGAGAAGTAATCAGCCAAAGTTCTTGTGTTGGTGCATGAATCAAATCACTGTGTATCTAACATTGGCGACACATTCTAACAAATTCAAGTGCATTTTTTTCCATTGTCAGCCAGTAATACCCAAGTCTCGTGATCTTCTTAGCTAAGGTAGGGCTACTCAAATTGGATCTGCATATACCCTCATGTACCTTGCGTAAGGTCATTCGTGCCTCATCAATATTGAGACATCGAAGAAGGGTGTTGTCAAAGCTATGATGGTATAGGGTGTCACTGATGATAGTGTATCGAGTGACTTTATGGAAAAAGGAATTTTGTTGGTTATTGGATAGGTCAGGGGGAAGGGTTTGGAACTTGAGATAGTCATAGATTTCTTGATACCATGGAGAATTAGGACCAAAAAGCTCACAAACCATCTCTGATTTTGGTATGTCATATGCAAGAGCCAAGAGTTGTTCTAAAAAGAATTTAAATTGTGGCACATTACTTGGAATTTCTAGGAGAGAGCCAATTGTAGCCACTGTGTCTGCTACCTTATTTTGTGTTCTCGGAACTTGCTCAAAAGTCATCATGTGAAAATATGTTTGAAAGCTATCAACCATTTGTTTGTAAGGCATTAATTTCTCCTCCTTGGTGTCATAGTCGTCATTGACTTGGTTAATGACCAACTGAGAATCTCCATAGACATGAAGTGTTTTAAATTTTCATTTTATGGACATTCTAAGTTCTGTGACAAGTGCCTCATATTCTGTAACATTATTTGTACATGGAAAAACAATACAGAAAGACTTAGGGATGGAGTATCCTTGTGTAGTGATAAATAGTATTCCCGCTCCTAAGCCATGATTAGTATGAGATCCATCAAAATATAGTCTCCAAGGTGACTTACGTTTTGTATGAAATATTGACTCATCTGGAAAGTTTGCTACTAGTGGATGATCGCCTTGTATAGGTGCATCTTCTAGTTGGTCTGCTATCACTTGTCCCTTTATATCCTTTCATTCCACATATTGTATGTCTTATTCACTCAAAATCATGACCCACTTTGCCAGGTGACCTATCAATGTTGTGCGGCTAAGGAGATATTTCAAGGGATCAATCTTTGCTACTAGGTCTATCTGGTGATTCAACATGTAGTGTCTTAATTTTTTAGCAACAAAGATAACCGCTAGACAAGCATGTTCAATGGATGTGTGATTTAGCTCATATCCAATTAGTGTCCAACTAATGTAGTATATGACCCTTTCCTTCTCTTCATGGTTGTTTTGTGCTAGTAATGCCCCTAGTGCTGAAGTTTTTGCAAAAATGTATAGAATCAAAGGTTTCCCTTTGATTGGTGGAATTAAAACAGGTGGTGACAATAGATAATCTTTTATTTATTGGAAGACCTCTTGACATTTATCAGTCCACACAAAGGGAATATCCTTGTGCAAAAGATAATGAAATGGTTGACACTTATCAGCCAATGGTGCTATGAATCATCAGATGGATTGTAACCTACCTTGCAATGTCCTAAGTTCACTTATCCCTTTTGGAGGAGGCATGTCTAATATGGATTTCACTTTGGTAGGATCGACTTCAATGCCTTTGCAAGAAACAATGTACCCCAAAATTTTTCCTGATGTCACACCAAAGAAAAATTTATTCGGATTCAAGTGGACCTTGTACTCTTCTATACTTTTGAATTTTTTTTCTAACACATTCAAGTGATATTTTCATGTCAAATATTTTTCCAAGAGGTCATCTACATAATCTTCCATTATTTTGTGCATCATGTCATGGAATATTGTTGTCATGGCTCTCTGGTAAGTGGTGCTTGCATTCTTGAGACCAAAAGGCATGACGTTTCAATAGTATGTACCCCAAGGACATGTGAATGTTGTTTTATGCTGATCTTTAGGGGCAATACGAATCTGATTATAATCCAAGAAACTGTCCATGAGGGACAACATCTCATATCTTGTTGTAAGGTCAACTATGATGTCTATGTTTGGCAGCAGAAAGTCATCCTTTAGACATGCTTTATTCAGGTCCCGAAAATCTATTGAGATGCAAATTTGACCATTTGTTTTTGTGACTAGTACAAGATTTGATATCCATTCAACATAGTCTATGGACTGTATGAATCCCACATCTAACAATTTCTTAAGTTTTTCTTTGACTACAAGGCAATTTGTGGGTGCATATTTCGTAGCTTCTATTTCACTAGCTTGGCATCTAGAAATAATGGAAAATGGTGCAAGACAAGTTCTAGACCTAACCCAAGCATATCGGCATAGGACCATGCAAAGTTAATTTTACACTTTGAAAAGAATTTGTGGAATTTAAGTTTCTCTTCTATCAAGGATGCTACAAAACAGACAATCTTAGGATCTCCTGCTGTGGATATATTGGCTTCCATGGTGTTCTCAATGAGAATGGCCAATTTTTCCTAAGTTATGAGGAGAAATTCCAGTCCTCCATCCTTTAGGCACCTTGGAGAGGTTTTCACCTTTGGATACGTCCTTTATTTTTATTTATTTTTGATCGCCAAAAGGTGCCTTTCAGTTTTTGCCTAAAGATGTGTCATTTTTTGTTTTATTTTTATTTTTCATGTTGTGACTAAAGGATGGAGCAGTCTCCCCAAAGTAAGCTACACAATCTAGGTCAATGGAAAATCTATCCTTTTGGTCTCCACTTGGCATGCCCTCGTGAAGTCCCATGAATTCTGCAATGGCCTCGTAATTCTTAAATATGTCCATAGTAGGTGAGCCTTGTTGATCCCAATCAATTAGTTGTGCATAGACTAAGGAGATACCATCATCAGTATTGGTGAATGGTGGGGAGGATGCAAAATCATGCAAACAGATTCAAAGAGGTTAAAGATAAAATTGTCATCGTCTAATTCCCAGTTGGATTCTATCCAGTATTCTCCTTCATGTGTTTCATACTCATTAACAAAGTAGGGGATGTAGGGATTGGAATCATGGTTGGCAGTGTCATGTGGTGATTCAGATGAGTCTGAATGATGGTCATTAGGTTTGGACGGTTGGACATGTATGTCAGGATGAGGGTTAAAGGGATCATGCAAGGATTCTATCTTTTCATTATTCTAAGGATAAAAGAGTCTACCCCAATCTTCTCTTTTCTTTTGGATTTTGGGGCCGTCATTATTCTGCGCTGGATCAACCTTAAAAAATTTCCAAAATCTTTCTTTGAAAGTAGGTTCACTAGGTTCTAGGAGCAACTCATCAAGAAAAAAGTCACTTAAGGATTGCTAGGAGCCAAATTCTCATTCATGTGAGTCAGTTTTGGTAAGGGATTCTTCAATAGTCTCAACACATTCATAAGCATTCATTCTCTCACTTGAAAGTACATCGGTACTTTTATAACTAGTTTCGAGTGTACCTAACCTTAACCCAAGACGTTTTGGTCTTTCAGAAGGCATTAAAGGTTCTTTCCTCCCTATTTTATTCTTTCCAAGGCCACTATTACCATCATATCCCTTTGCCTTCATTATGTCATAGCCTTTGCCATATACTTGGATGGGTAATGGGGGTGGATTCTTTGGGTCTCTGTAAATCTAGGATAATATTTTTTTGATGTATTTTTTGTTCATGTCACCCCATTTTATGAATTTTGTTGTAGGAGGAACCTTGAAGATCTCTTTAGGATCTATTCTGAAACAAGGTCGCCCATAAGCCTTAGGAGACTTAGGTATTTTGGTGATGCAGTATGTTGTGTTCAATTTAAATTCTCCACAACTTAAGTCCTAGATCTCGACATCAAGATTAGCCTTCGGGATGATGGAAGTGGATGAATTGGTTGATGTTGAAGAAGTGGATGTGGAGGTCGAAGAGGTGGACATGGTCATGGAGGGTTTAGTGAGTGTGGATGGGTCAATTAATTTAGAAGAAGAGGAGGTCGAAGCTTCTCAGCTAATGGGCACTTGATGTTCTGAAACACCCCTTAGATTGGTACAATACTAAAAAGGATCAGGGTCTCCATATATGGTGATTTCAATGTCGTCAAAAGGAAACCTTAGGCATTGGTGATAGGTAGATGGAACAACTTTTAAGGCATGAATCTAAGGTCAACCAAGCAAGATGTTATAGGGTGGTTCAAGATCCAGGACTTAGCACATTGTGTCCACAATGACCAGTCCAACTCTGATAGGAAGAGTGATAACACCTCCAGAGGAATTTTCTTCATCATCATACTCCTTTATAACTATGATCTTTGTAGTGTCTACGCAAGAATCAAAAAATCCTAGAGCCTTAACCAATTTTAAGGAACATATGTTCAGCCCTACTCCACCATCTACTAAAAATTGTCTAACCTTATGTTAATGGATAAATACTTCAATGTGTAAGGTGTCCTTATGATTGGATTTTGGTGATGAATAGTCTTGATTGGAAAATTTTATGTGATGGGGAGTGGTTAGATATCCCACCATGACCTCAAATTGGTTGACATCGATATCCTTATGGACAGAAGACTCTTGCAGGATTTTTTCAAGTATGGCTTTATGCATGGGAGAAATGTGTAGCATCTCAAGTACGAAGATTTGTGCTAGTGTTTTTCCCAACTGGTCAATGAGATTAAACTGTCCCTTAGACTGTGACTATTTAGCAAATGAACTCATTTGTGACTATTTGGAAGATGGACCAGGTATCGTGATCTTTGGTTGTCTAGGGGGAGGAGGACTAGCTATGGTGAATTTTCCACCATAGGTAGTGACATTGCATTCAAGTGCTCTCCTAACGGTAATTGTATTGACAGATTCATTGGCTACTCAGACATTGTTAATGATGGTTCCGTTGGAATAATCAAAGGTAGCACACGTGTAATTGGCTTGATTACTATTAGTCTTAGGACCTAACGTTGAGGCTTTATTTGAACAATGGTCCTATAGTGGATTTTTGTGAATTGTATGGTCTGTGTTTGAAGGAAATTGTTGTCCACCTAATTGAATTGTGTGATTTTCAATGAGATCTTGAACCAAATTCTTTAATTATCAACAAGAGGAGGTTTTATGCCCTTTTGCACGGTGGTAATCATAGAATGTGTTGTCATCCCACCTGTTAGCTCTCAAAAATGCTGGCTGAATGCCTCAAGAGGCTGCCAATCTCTTGATACGCTTTAGGGTAACAAACAAGGTTAAGAGAACTCAACCTTCTACTCTTCAGGTGTTGCTAAACCTAGGCGAGCATACCTTTATGAATTGGGCAGACTTAACTTATGATTATCCTCCTTGCACAATGATTTGTTCACAATGGCAGATGGAAGTGAACAAATGAAATCAAACTTGATAGCAAATAGCAATATTCTAAATCTAAATCCTAAAATGCTCAATTAACAAATGTAAAACAGATATAAAGAAACTGAATGAATCCAAATAATGAAATTGGAGAGACTAGTGCCTTATTGGGTATGCAGAGTCAGATGAAACAGAAGTGGGCAACTTATTCTGGTAGAAAATCAAATTGATGGCATATGATCTATTTATAACTTGTATAAACATGTAAGATTTTGAACACTAAGCTCTACTTTAATAATCCAGATGAATTCCCCCTGATTACTGTGATCAACAAAAAGGATTTAATCTCTGCTTGAGAGAACCAATAGATTAATCACACAGATACAAAAAATGTGCACTGATAAACTAGAAATAAGCTTGTTACTTCAATTTAAATAACCAGAAAGAATCAACTTGGAGACAGCTTAGCAATACTTTTTCAATAAACTCAACATACAATTGATACCAAAAATAAACTGCCACACCAATTGAATTTCATTGAAATCGCCATTTGAAAGCATGCAACATAGTCTTTGGAATGAGAACTTTATTCTACTCTGTCCATTCCTAATCTAATCTAAAATCTGATCTAAAATCTGATCATCATTAATTACAATCGAGGTGTATATTTATACACCAGCATATGAAAATAAAACACTTCGAAATCCATGTCAGCCATCGTAGAAATCAGGCTCAGAATCATGTCAGCCCCCAACAACATTTTAGAAAATCTCACATGTCAGCCCACAACATTTGAATCCATTAATCCTTCCTAAGACAGTCACTGAGACATCCCTGAGGTATGCTGAAGGCAACTATATCGTTATCATCTCGCACCCTTGTGTTTCCCTATTCTCTGTTCACTTTCGCCGAGACAATATATAGTCGAGGAGATGTCACAAAGAGTCCCCCAAGTCATACCAAAAATCCATGTCTTCATCTTGTGTCGCTATAACTTACACTCGGGGAGACGTTATGGAGAATTCGATTGTTATGCCGAAAGCCCCGAGTCATTTTAGATCGCCAGAAGAATGTTGATCTCACACCGATAGAAACCATATGTCCCATGCATGTCACCGTAACTTGCAACCGTCGGGGAGACCTCAAGGAGATTACCCTTTGTTTCACCGAAAAACCACACGATACACCTTGGTCGCTGTGACTTAAATTTTTTCTCGCCGATGAATCCATATGTCTTATACATATCACCATAACTTCCAACCTTTGGCAAGACCACACACCGAAACCTAAGTCTCACCGAAGCACCCCGAGCTCATACCCATTCGCCAAGATAAAGCCAATCCTTTGCTGAAGGAAAAACATAAGACACCGTCGGCAAGACCCAACAGGTTCGCAATGATATATATCGAAGAAGAATCTCATGCCGACAAGCCTATTCCCCCACCACTGGTCGATGAGACAATAAGGTCTCACCATGACATTACATCGACGTCCAGACCTATGCCGAAATGTGTATCATCCATCATACCAGTCGGCAAGACAAGGGAGCCTCGCCAAGACCAAATGCCGATAACTCCAAGCCTTGTCGATGAATCCTCAAATGTGCAAGTCGGTGAGACTCGACCTATTCAGGGAGACCTCACCCTAGTGAAAATATTTATGCCGATATACCTTTCCTGTCACCGAAACAATATGAGAGTCATGTCGATAACTACCAGTGAGTAAAATCCATTCACCACGACACATGAAACGTCTTGCTGATAGGCAACACAGATGTTTACAAGCAGAAAAGTGGATCGGGGAGACCCAGAAATTGTCATGTCGACACAGACCCAGATATGAATTATGCATGACCCGATAGATTCAATGGGGCAATATGGCAAAATATGAGTGAAATATGCATACGGTAGGACAAAATCTGGAAGTTTATGAGTAAAACCAACATGTGAAAACATCAAATTTTTATAGTTCCAACACCACCAAGATGGCTTAAACTATCCTGGGTCATGTGGCTTAGGGTCCTGTAAAGTGATGACAATGTTTTGAAGGAGCTTCTTAAGGACATCTTCAATTGGCTCACCTAAAGGGGCATATGTGCAACTTTTTTATAAATTGTCTAGGTTGATGAGGTTGCCTTTGGTTTTGGATTTTTTGACCATTTTGATTATTTTGAATGGAATTTGCAGCAGGTTTTTGTGTGGTCATTTGTGTATTTTGTAGCGGAGCTCCCTTAAGAGTAAATACATGACCCATTGTGTTTACCGCCTTAGCATCAACAACACCATCATTGGTTATGTGCTTATTCTTGAACCAATATATTATTTTTGTCTGAAGGTAGGTTTGTTTTTGTGTTCTTAGGGCAATATTTTAACTCTCCTTTAGCAATAAGGGCCTTTTCTAGTTGCACATCTCTTTCGACTAAGTCTATAAAGGTTGTGCAACAATGGACTTGCAAGTCATAATTCAATGGACCTAGGAGTGTTTGGACAAACATGTTGACTTTTTATTTCTCAAGTATGCCAATATGGCAACGACTTGCTAGAATTCTCCATCTTCGGAAGAATGGGATAAAAGTTTCACCAACGTCCTCTTGTGTAAGTGTGAATAAACTAGTGATGGAGATGTCTGTGTCAATGTTATAGGCATATTTTTTCATAAATTTATCTGCAAGTTCATCCCATGATTTTATTCCCTTTTGTAAAGTGGAAAACCATTCAAGCATGGGGCCTACGAGGCTCTTAGTGAAGATTTTCATCAAGTATGTATGTTCATAGGAAATATCCATGCAATTGGTTGTGAATTCTTCAATGTGTTCAATGGAATTTGTCTTTCCTTTTTATTTAGTAAAGTTTGGTGCCACGTATCCAGGAGGAAATGGTGGCATGTATAGACTTGTGTTGAAAGGGTATGGACATAGGTCATATGATGTGTGTGACTTTTTTTGGAAATTTGCATAGTCTCTATTGTTTTTTGCAAGCTCACCACTTGAGCTATCAAGGCATCAATTATAGGATTGTTCATTGCATCACACATGGGATTAATGGGTATCCCATGTGTCCCCATTTGTTGTAAAGAGATATTTTGATTTCGTTGTGGGATGTGTTGTTGTGAGATGTATGACGTATTTTTATTTAAATGTTGTTGGGTAAAATAATAATAGTCTGTCCCACTTTTGGCCAAATAAATAGTTTTCAGCGAACTATTTTCAGCCGGAAGAGATTAGGCCAAGTGGATTTTAGCTAAAACCATGTGGCGTCGACGTGGCAGGCAATTTTTTGGCTGAAAGTTACTTGGCCAAACATGGCTGGCCAAAAACATGGAAAAAGTGAGTGTATCTGGTGTTTATAGCTTGGAAATATCAAGGAATTTTTGGTCGAGTAAGTTTCAGCCGAAACATGCTCGGTCAAAACCCTCTCAACCGAGAATGTCTAGTTGTCATCCTACATGGAAGCCAACTCATCATTTTTGAAAATTTTCTAAAATATTCAATATTGACAGAGTATTTCTCTAGTCAGAATGATCTTTCTGCAAAAAATGAAAAATACCCTTTTGTAGAGCTTGGAGTGGAGAATCCAAATATATAATTTTTTTTAATGTTTTGATTAGTTTTAATATATTTTATTTTTAAAATAATGCAATTAGGTTTTAAAAATAAAAAAGAGGCTGATTATAAATTAAAAAAAAGATAGTAAAACTTATTAAAAAAAATTAAATCTTATATGGGGCACAAGAGAAGAGAGTCTTCTTCAAAAGGGTATATTTTTTTTTTTGAAAATAATTTAAAAAATTGAAAATAGTTGACGGCTCGTGAAAACTGTCAAATTCTGACATGTTTGACTTTAAAACATTATTACGAGAAAAATATACATCAAAATTTGTTTTTTTTCCATGCACAAGATATTGAAGTTACCTATTTGGAGAAAAAAAAAAGGGAGAAATGAAGTTTTTTTCAATTTGTTTCTTGACGGCCCATGAAGTCACTCTTTTCTAAAATTTTCAGCATTCCAAAATTTATCCTTAAATTGATAAAAACATAATGAAAACAATTTTTAGAAAAAAATAAAAAATAATAGGAATAAACTTCATCAAAAGTTATGCATTTCATTATTTTACACCATTTTGAAATTCAAAACATAAAGACCACTTTTATGTGGTCGAAGTTCTGAATTTTTTTGTTATTGGTCGATTCCTTTATAAAGTGTGACATAGGTTTGTGCTTTTACCCTATTGGTATTGCAAGTTTTGATTAGGGATGTGTTGATGGGTATGGATGTGTGATGTGTATGTGGGAATGTGCCCTCCAACTATATTGGTCAATACTTGTGGGATGTGTTAAACTTGAATATTTTGGTGTCCACATGAAGTCATATGTTGTGTATTTTGAGTGCCTTGTCCAAATTGGTGGAATTTTCCATGGGAAATGTTGATATTTTACCCTTGGGAAGTAATGGTATTAAGTTGTGATGACATTTTGATGTTTGGTTGTGGTCCTCTAATGAAAATACATCATTTACTTCCTCCAAAGGGGTTGAATGAAGACCCAATGAAATGATTTGATGAAGATGCTCCCATGGCACTAGATGAAGCTCCAAATAAGGGGTTTGAAGAGCTTTCCCTCATTGATGTGGATCCAAAGGTAGCTCCAATTGATTGTGATGATGTTTTTGTCATTTTAGGCATTGATTGTGACATGGTTTGTGACATAGTTGGTGTCCCTCCAATGGATGTTGCATTGATTGTGTTTTGGTTGGATGTGTCATTAGAAGTGGCATTGATAGTGTTTGTGGAAATTTGTGAGGTAGCATCAAAAAAGGTGTTTTTTTTGTTGTTTTGAGATTGACTAGTGTTGGATGTGTTGTTCGCATTATTTTTGGCATTGTGAGCAGGTGAGGCTAGTCTCAAAGTGTTAATGTCAAAGCCACGTGGTAACTTAACCCCTTGATCCAAGAGCATGGCTAGATATCTTTGACGGTCATGTAAGACTAAATCTTCCACAAAGGAGGCTAAATTATGATTTTGTGTTACGGCTTCTATGTCTTCTACATATACTTGTCCATGTTGGTCTCTTTGTATGAATGGATTGAAGGGGTTACGTGACGAAGATGGCATGTTCATATCATCGAAAGGATTAATAAAGGATGTTTCTTGGTTCATGTTTTGATTCATGTCATTGGAAAAGATGTGATTGTTGGTGTGTTGTCCAAAATTAGCCATTTTTCTTCTTTTTCTTTGAAGCCTAGTTTCAACCATATAAGGAATTTCTCAAATTAGGAAGAAGGATGAAAATGACTAACTAGATGATGACACTATGTTTTTGGATTTTTCAAATAAGGGATGCAAATGCAAGCTATGTTTTTGGATTTTTGGAATAAGGAGTGCAAATTAAAACTATTTTTTTGGGTTTTTTGGTAATGAGGAATGCAATATAACAATGTTGTCTAAAGGGGATGACTAATGCCAAAGGAAAATGAAGACTAAGATGACAAGTTATGACACTATTTTTTTGTATTTTTGGAATAAGGTATGAAAAATGAGGACTAAAATGACTTGAATGTTCTAAGGTATGCAAATGAAAAGGTCTAAATTATTTGGAAAAAGGTTACTCAACCACCCTAAGCTTGATCTATGTCTTAGTTTTGGAATATCAAAGGACTTGTTTGAAGGACTAAATGACAATGACAAGATGACTAAGTGAGGTTTCCTAACTTGACTTATGAGTTGGAAAGGTCTCACAAAAGGACAATGACTAAAGGAAATAATGATGACTAAGTCCAATGATAACCTACTTTTGAAGGAAAAGATTTTTGCAAACTACATGGTAAGTTTTTCCTAATCCAAAATCTGCAAATGAAATGAAGACCAAAGGATTGGTTTATGATTGAAAATGAGGATGATGAAGTCTAAGGATGAAACTAAAATTTTCAAGAATGAACCTATGGTAAAATGAAAACTAAAGTGTGTAAGAAATGGAAGATTTGAGCAATTTTCTTTTTGGTTTTTGACAGAGGCTGCTGAAAAAAGATGTTTGATGACAGATTTTATTAGAGCAATTGCAACATAGAAAGTTTCAAATGCGGTTCAACAGATCACATGCGTTGCACAAGATAGAAAATGCATTGTAGACAGAATGAATGTATAGTTTATTTGCAATTTTGACCAAATTTTGGAATGTTTCAAGTTGAATGACTATTTCCAAATCTGTGAAAAGTGTTTGTTTGTCTAAATGTTTTTAGAAAACACTTGGCAAGCATAATATATTATTTGAACAAGCACAAATTCTAAGACAATTACAATCCTAGGTTAAGCAAGGACAATATTTTCTAGATTCCACATAGGTTTCCCCAACCACACTTATTCTTAGCGGATGAATCTAGAATCTTAGCCACATGGGATCCCCCTTACAGTGCACTCACTTCTCAGGTCAACCAAGCTTCTAGCCCCCATAAAACACCCATGGGTGGTTGATCACCTCTACTAAGAACTGTGAGAATGTGGATTCCTTCACAACGACCATTGTTGCGCTAGCAAATAGAAGGGATTTTGGAAAATACAATTTTTTTTTAGTTTGAGACCCCCGTTTGAGTGGCCACACATGGGGAAAGATTAGCTTTGATAAGAAGGAACTCCAGCCTAAAGAGGTTACACTCAATAGGGTTTTGGGGACTTCACTTGTTCGTGTGACACATTTGCACTCGTAATCCTAAGTTTTCCATTAGGATTCACATTTATATACCGGTCAGGGGTAGCTTGGCCAAAGAGCTCTGTTGTCTGTTTGAGTTGCCTTGGGGTGAGTACTTTTTCCCACCAAGGAAATCCCAATTCCTAGAGTCAATAACCATTTCTCTTGCACCCAAGATCGCACAAGTGCACAAGGGGAGAGGATACTTCGATTATTGAATCAAGGTGACACATAAAATAGATGGGTCTGGTTTTCTAATCACCTAGTTTGCACAAGGTGAGAGCATAATCACCTACAAACTTCAAGCAAAATCAAGCAAAGTTATTTAACCCCCTAATTATAACTAAGTGAGACAAGCAAATGTTCTTTTTAAAGCACCAATGGAAGTGTTTTCTAATCTAAAACAAACACAAGAGGTTTCAAAATCAAAATCTTGGACAATCGAACCTATAAAACCACTTGTAAGTAGTCTCAAAAAGATGTCTTGGACCCACAAAAATTTAATGCCACATGCTGCCACAAAATATTAGTAACCAGAAAAACCTCTAAAATACTAACTTGAAATAAGAAATCTCGAAAATTTTGGAAAAAACCGAACATAAAAGTTTACTAGAGAAAATGTGTCACTCTTCATAGAAAATGTGGCTCGGGTACAAATCTGGAATCCATCAAGAAAATGTGTCATTCTGTGCAACAGATGCATCTCAAAGTAGAATCTAGAATATGTCAAGCAAATGCATCGACCTGCAAAGTAAATGCGTCACGGGTTTCTGAATGCAGCTTTCTGCAAATCAGATGCATCATAGCAGAGTGTATGCATCGTTTGGAGAAGCAAATGTGTCGTGATATGTCAAATGTTTCGTAGAAAACAACAAATGTGTCATGCCATACATTTACCTGCAAAACAAAAAAAAATCGTATAAAAAAAACAAAAAGTGTGATTTTGGCATTGGGTTCACCAATGTAACTATGGGAAAATCTAGGTTAGAAAATTAGTAGCTAAATAAATCAAAACCCAAAGAAAATAATGAAGCACAAAGGAGGAATAAGATGAGAACAAAGAGAGATATCATCTTGAGTCTTCAACCTCCATGATTGACCTCCATTACACCTTCTCAACTTGCTATAATATGTAGTTTTCCCTCAGATTTTATGTGACCAATATGTGACAATGCTAAAACCAAAGCAAATGTTGAAGGATTTGATAACAAAATGCAATACTATGCAACTATGAAACTAGTAAGAAAAGACTAAAATATGCCTAAAGTATGTTAAAATTCCAAGATGTCAAGATGCTAAGATGTCAAGAGTGCCTAAAACAAGATTGCATGAGGTGACAAAATTAGAGCAAAATTGCCATTTTTATAGAAAATGCAATTTTGGATGAATGGCCAAGATTAGAAGTTGACAAATACCCTAGAATCAATGGACAAGATTCAATATGACAACCCACAATTAGGGTTAGGAAAACATTAAGACAAATTTGAAATGAGTGGACAAGATTCAATTTGAGAAAATCAAATCAAGGGACAAAAATGCATGTGACAAGGAGATAAGAATGGCACAAAAAAAAAAGAGCTAGAAAATCAAATAATATTAGAAATTACTTGATTTATGGAGGAAAATTACTATTTTGAATTAAAAATTAATTTAATTCAAAAAGGTGGGGTCAAACGATAGTAAATAATTAATTTGAATTATTTACCAAAAGAGGGAAAATTAGAAAGTGGGACTATTTTAAATAATTGATTTTATTTAAAATTGGGAAAATGCCATGGTGGACAATAATTAAATAAATTAAAGAATTTATTTAATTATAAGAAGACTTTAGAAATTAATGGCGTATTTAAATAATTCAATTAAATTTATTTATTTAAATAATCAGGAAGAATTAATGGACCAAGATAATTAAATAAATTAAGGAATTTATTTAATTAGGGAAAGACATTAGAGAATTAGTGACGCATTTAAATAAATAAATAAAATTTATTTATTTAAATAATCAAGAGGAATGAAAGACATGAATTAATTAAATAATTATGAATTATTTAACTAATAGTTGAAAGTGGACTAAAGGACATAATTAAATTTTTTAACTATGCTAGGAAGAATGTGGCAGAAAATAGAGCTTGTAGGCCTAGGTCATTTTTATGTGTCTACAATTACAAGGAAAAATGAACGAAATATACAACAGTTGTATTAGTTTCCTAAAGATAATGACTGGAAGGAGGAAGTTTGGCTAGAAAAATATGAAAATTGGTAGATTGCAGGGATGGTGGCATGAGATATATGCTCCTTCTGATATTGCTCCAATTATAAATAAAAATATGGAAGATGAAACAATCTATATTTCAAAACTGGACAAATATCATGAGTTACAAATTAAATGGAATAAGGTAATGCCCCAATATTTGGAGGAATTTAAAAATCATAAAACAAGAATTAAATTTATTCCAGCTCCAGGCCCAGAAGATATGAAAGAAATATTGGAGAAGGCCAAAGAATTATCCAATAAATTAGAAGCTGAAAAGGAAGGGGAAAGGAAAATAGCCAATAGGCAACCGCTTAGAGTTTTGTGCCAATCATGTGACAATATAGCTAGAGGACAACTTCAATTTTTTTGCAAGCAAAGAAATATTTTGGGAGGACCCAGGCCAACCTAGATGAAGTTTCAAACATTAAATGCAAATTTTATTTTTATTCAAAACTTCCTAGGCTGACTAGCTTGATCGACCTATTGATGTAAACCCTAAATTGGGCCGACCTAGTAAAAAAATCTCTATAAATTGAGGCTCAAGCTTCTTTTTTAGGGGTTAGAATCAATTAATACATAGTTGCTAGAGCTATAGTTCAATTAAGTATTAGCATTTTCTAAGAGAAAGTGTTGTTACACTGAGAATATATGATATGTTGCAAACTTGGGTGATTCAATATAAGTAAAGACATTGTTCTTTGGTGCTCTTTCTTTTGTTGCTTCACTTTGCATGGTTCTTGTTGTTCCAAATCTTTAAGTTTGCTTTGAGATTATTAGTTACATGTTAGATTTTAGATTTAGATATGATGCAATGGTGTTGATAGTTTAATATTTGACGTGTTTGAGCAATCCTTGGTCCATACTTTTAGCAGCTTGATGATTGTAATTTGTGTAAAGTTAGCCTAGGCCTTAAATTTGTGTGCTAAGTTCAATTGTGGGTATTTATTCATTTCGATTGTTAAATAAGGTTGATTTGGGTGAATGCTTCATGATCTGAAAATATTTAATTCCTTACAAGATTGCACTATTTATGTGAGATTGGAGGTTTATTTTGGGTTTAGCAAGAATTGGTTTTGAAGGATTGGTCCACTTTGAGTGTTTAATCATTTGCATTGTTGGTCTTAGGAATTAGTCTTAAAATCTCTTCAAACCCTTATCTTCTATTATTTCTTTTGAATCTAAGTTAGGTTTTAGGATCAAAAGTATCACTAAATTGCTAGATCTGATAAGTCTGAAGTTTCTACCATTTGTTTTGTAAGGTCCCTTGTGATTACCAACATTTTCACATTATCACTAAGTTGTTTTTGCATTGTCAATACCTAACATTAGAGACCTTGGGGTCATCTCTTGAGGCTTACTAATAGATATTTACCTTTCAAGAGAGATAGAATATCATATTTTGTCTGATTTGTTGCTATGCAAAAAACACCATCAATAATGGGGGTGAATCAGTTGTCACCAAATTCAAATTCAAAACTTTAAATTCTTAATAGCTTCACAACCACACTATTTTGTTATTAAGTATGAACATGAAATGAAGATAACATAAAGTAAAATCAACAAAATGAACACTAAATTTTACATGGAAAACCCAATTAGGGAAAAATCGTGGCGAGGATTAACTCACAATATAAACTGATAGAAAAATTGATTACAAAGGCTCACTACCAAGGGCTCATTGCCTAGAAGAGGACTCACTATCCATATACAAAGGATCACTAACTATAGAAAGGAATCATTGTCCAACAGGGAGGCTCACTACCTACTAATACAAAAGAAAACAAAAGATCCACCACAACAATTAACACACATCCACAACCTTGATCAAAAGATTGCAGAAACCTTCAAATCACTACCTTTAGGAATCTAACAAAATGAATTATTGCTACCTCAATTCACTTTCAAACACTTCTGTTCTTTTGATTTTGGCTTACTTTGTTACTTTGCATCATCAATTCATCATAATTCGACTTGCATTTATACTATCTTCAACCTTAGAAACTTTCTACAAGGTCAGACACATAAGCTTCAATTCATAAATTCAATTTAGGTTGACAACTCAACATTCCCATAGTGGAAAGGAATGAGAGTGGACCAATACAACATTTAACCAACACCAAAAATTATGTCTTGGATCAACCACATGCTTCCTTAATTACATTTTATTCTTCATATGAAGTGTAAACACCAAGTCGTCCAAACCTAATGAAAAAAAAAAAAACATTAATGCACACACTTTCCAACAAGAATATGGCACACAGATGATGCAACACACTTCATTATGCACAAGAACACATCTCAGGTTCCTTCAAATGCATATGAAGCAATTGCAACAATTTTTTATCACTGAATTCCTTCCATCATTCCATCTAGACTGTGCAACCACATACAACAACACTAAAACTCAACTTTCCAATCCAAGATCTGAAATAGAATAGCAGAGGACTACGAAGCAAAAACATTTCTCCCAGTCCATAGAAAACCAACTTTTCTAGAACAGTTCACATACTAGTGAACGTAACTTTCACATTCCATCAAACTAGAAGCTACAAATTAGGAGATATCACGATCAGATCACCATTAGAAAACCTCCAAATCCACACAAGCATGGGATCAACACAGGAGAAATGTGGAGCACATATCAAAGCACATTCTAAACACATTCATAAGTCTGACATCTCTCTTTATTAATTTTCTCAAAAGCACTTGGAAACTCATCAATTCAACACATCTGCAACATCATAAAGATAGCTTCATGTACTCACAACATCTCAACTATTCATGCATAATATGCATCATACTAAACTGTGTTGACATCAATGACAACATTAATGACAACACCACCAAACTTTCTCATACTTGCAATAGAGTGTCCCCCTATTTTGGCTCCAATTTCAAATATGTTAGTTTTAAAAATTTAATATTTGTATTTCAATTTTCTAAAGTTGACCATCAGGATTTAATTGTTAAGAAATTCAATAAATTCCTATAAATGCCTAGTCTTATCACTATTTCAAATCTAAACTGTAGAAAATTATTAGATAAATTATTATCAAGGGCATTCAAGAGCAACATTTTCAAAGATTCATAGCAACAATTCAAGATCCAAGCATTCATGATGTTGTTTTTTCATGTTATGTTGTCATATTATTTGTGAAGGCTAACCCTTTGTAGTCTCCTAGCAATTCAAGCATTCAAACAAATCTATCAAGCAAGATCCAAGACCTTGAAGTGATGTGTATGATGTCATTCCTTCAAGGAATCTATTAAAGGGTGGTGAGTTGGAGCACTTTTGGGATTTCATCATTCCTTCCTTTCATTATCATTATATCTTTTATAAATTTCCATCATTCCTCAATTTAGCAACCTTTATCCTACTTAAACTCCTTGTAGATTTGGACCTATATGTCAAATTTTGACAAAAAAATCCAATTCTGACTTTCTTTGATGCTCTGGATTCAAATGTGAGGTTCTTGAAACCTAAAATTTTACCCAAAAAATTCTTCAAGAAAAAATATGTCCCTTAGATATGTTGTATATTGCTGATATGTGGTTGTCATTGATATCAACACTATTGCCATTAATGTCTTTAAGGTTGTATATGTCGAGGATATTGAGAAAATTGTAATAAAATAAGTTGCAGGTTTTCGGTGATGCAATGAAGTTTAGTATGGTGCCTAGCTCTATATATTGATGATTAGAGGTTGTGGATTAAAGGGTTTTTTGGCAAGTATATCTAGTTTAGGGTATGTGCAGGATCATGATGGGCCAAAAAGTGGCAATATGATGGGTATGTGGCTGAGGACTATTTTTTTACCCAAAACTAATGAAACGAAAAGGGTTTTTAAAGGAGATTCTCAGCTTTCCATCGATATAAATTATGATTTACTTTGAATTTAATAAGTAATTATTATTTATTTTCTATTCAAATTATGACTAAAGTCCCGATTGATAGGCAGATTGAAAAAATCTATAGCTTTCAAACGGTATCACATTTTTTGAATCCAAAACATATGTCACATTCTATGCTTCGCATACTATAGGATTAAAAAAGAAAAATTGAATATAATGAAATTTTGACCAAGTTAAGGTGGTCATACATACGAGTTTTTATATTTTTTAAAAAATTGTAATAAAAAATAATTAATTATTTACTTGGAAAAAAATTACAAAATATGCATCACATGCATGAGTCTTCTACTTATATCTAAAATATTATAAAAAATATTATCATTTTATTGTGGTTAGGGTGGTCATGCACCTATTTCTTAGTTTTTCCTGAAATTTAAGTACCACGCATTGAAATTTCAAATTTTCACCAAATAGATTTATTTTTTAAACAAACCTAGTAGTTTAGAAACTACATTCAATTTGATACAGATTCTATTCTTACATATTTTTGAAATAATATAGATAACTTATTCAAATTTTTATGTCAAGTTGCCTAACTTTGATTTTTCTAAATTTTTTGCCACTTAAGGGCCTATTTTTTCCATGATGATCCTACACATACCCTTTATCTACATGAAGTTTTAGAGGTTTTCATGAATATTTGATTGAGTTTTGAGTATCTGTGTTCTGACAGTTGTTCTATTGCTTTAGTTGGTGTTCCTCATGAAAGTAGATGTGATTCTAGTAATTTGAATTGTCGTGGATGCTTCTATGGTGATTCATGATGCTTGTGGATGTTTCTATATCATTCTCTATCTGTGTTGTTGGTCCACATTGATAATTGTGCTCGTGATTGGTGATTTTCTTTTGTGTGTTCATTTTTTTCACGATCATGGTCGACAGGGTGATTGTAGCATGTTGTGAATCTTCGAGGCATAATTTTTTAAGGTTTTTTGTATTTGAGGATTTTTTTTGGGTCCTTACTATATTTTGGCTAACATTGTTTGGTTTGCATTGATAATTGTTTATTGATTTGGGTCGACAATTTGTTCACACTTTATATTTTTTTGGGCCAACATGTAGTTGATATTATCCTTAGTTGTGGATATATATGATTGATTTTTTATACCATTTGATGGTGTGGTGTGTGATGTATGTTGTTTTCTATGTACAATTAATGTTCTAATATTTCAAAGGAAAAAGTAAACTGTGAAGAAGAGTGAGCAAAAGAAAGTGTTTATGCGCTTAACCAGAACTATAATTATGCATTAGAAGATGCTATTTTCTCAGTTCAAAATCTTCCAAATGTAATTTGAATGTGACTGTAAGATAGTGAGTCTTCTTTTGGGAAGTAAGCCTTTTTGTATTTGAGTAGTGAGCTCTATTCAGTGTGCTTGAATGCATGCACATTCCCATTTATAATACTTTTATACTTTTAATAGAGTATAATCTTGTGGACTAACCTCCACTGTGGATTTTCCCCTAACAGGGTTTCCACGTAAAAAATCTTGGTTTTATGTGTTTTTTTGATGTGGTGATGGTTTATGCTTTCATGTTTATTTATCAAATCTGAGAATAAGTTTAATATGTGTAATTTATGTGACAACTGATTCACCACCCCTCTTAGTTGTCTGCCCTTGTGTTGCCAACAATTGGTATCAGAGAAGGTTCCTAAGAAGAAGTTTGATAGCTTGAGGTGATCCAGGATGGTGACATATAAGAAGGATAGTCCAAGATTTTATGGAACTAATTATTCTTTGTGGAAGACTCGAATGGAGTGTCATCTGAGATGCATTAGTGAACCTTACTAGATAATTACAAAGAATAGGTATATCATCCCACAGAATGGTCCTTCTACAACAGGTGAGATTAAGGAAGCCAAGTACAATATCAGGGCTAAGGAAGCATTGTTGAGTGCTCTAACTGATTTTGAGATGACAAATGTAATGGAGTTGAAGACTGCTTATGAGATTTAGAAAAAAATGGAAACTTTGTATGAAGGTGATACCCATGTGAATATTGCTAAGCTGTAAAGCCTAAAAGGGAAATATGAAATGTTGAGAATGGGTGAAGATGAGAACATCACTTCTTTTATGCAGAGAGTGAATGAACTTGTCTGTAGTATCAGATGTGTTGGTGGGACATTGAAAGAATCAAAATTTTTTGCTAAAGAGCTCATATCCGTTCTTGCTGCATACAAACACAAAGCTGCTAGTATTGAGGAGATCTGAACTATGAAAAATGTAACCAAAGACATGTTGATTGGTAACCTTGTTTCTTTTGAGTTAAGTGAATTTGGTGAATCTCTTCCTAAGACAGAATTTGCATTCAAAGCTACTATCTTTGGAAAAGATAAGCAGACACATGATCTGGGAGAAATTTCTTCTAGAAAAATGTCCAAGTATGAGTAGGAAATGAGAGATATTGAAGAAGAAGAGAGAAAAATAGATGAGCTTGAAGCACTTATTGTCAAGAGAGTAGCCAGAGGAGAAGGTAAGTATAAAGGGAAATTTCCTCTTAAATGTTTTTCTTGCAATAAGATAGGTCATTTTTCCTCAAGGTGCCTGGAAAGAGTTCCTAAGCCAAGACCTAACAAGCCTAGATTCCAAAGAAAGTGTTATTATGTTGTTGATGAAGGTGTGACAGATGATGAATCTGACAAAGAGAATTTAAGTGAGGATGAATGGGTATTTATTGTGATCAAGGAAAATGATCTAGTACCTACTGAATCTACTAGTTGCATAAATGTGGAGAAAGCTCTAGCTGCCAGAGTTGAAACAAAAGAGGAATGGGCAATTGACAATGGATGCGCTCATAACATGACAGGTGATAAAAGTAAATTTGTGAGCTTGGAAAATTATGATGGTGGTGTTGTAAGATTTGGTGATAACAAAGCTAGTGTAATCCATGGAAAAGGATCCATTTCTCTTGATGGTAAGCATAATACTGATGATGTTCTATATGTGGAAGGTTTGAAGCATAATCTTTTAAGTGTTGGATAGATGGTTGACAAGTGGTACAATCTTCAATTCAAGAATGGAAAGTGTAGAATATTGGGGAGTTTTAGAAATGTGATTACATCTAGTACAGAAATAAAAGGTAATATCTTTCATCTAAGTGCTACTAGTAAAAATTGTCTAATTGCTCAAGTTGATGAAAGTTGGCTCTAGCATAGGAGATTGTGTGATGTAAACTTTGACAATATTATCAAGATAATTTATACTCAGGCAGCAAGAGATCTTCCTCAGTTGATAAAACCAACTAATGCTATATGCAAGGAATGTGAGTTAGGGAAGCAAACTAGAGTTTCATTCTGGAGCAAACAACATTGTTCGGATGAAGTGTTGGAGCTTGTGCATACTGACTTGTGTGGTCATTCTAGAGTCAGAAGTTTACAAGGAGATGAGTATTTCATGTTACTTATTGATGATTATTCCAAATTGATGTGGGTCACTTTCTTAAAGGAAAAATCTGAAGCTCTAGAGAAATTCAAGATTTTTAAGGCTATGGTTGAGTCAAAGGAACAGTAACTCTGGATGAGTATAGCAGTCAAAAAGTTAGGGATGAAAGAAATATGTTGTCTCCCACCAAATTAAGGAAGCTTGGAGGATCGAAGCATAAGAATTTGGATATCTGGAATGAATTCCCTCATTTCATCAATGGGGAAGTGATTCAATTTATCTTGAATAGATTGGACGGTGATATACTTACTCTAGATAAACCCTAATGAATCTTTGAGGATGTAATCAAGAATCTAACAGGTCTGTGCAATGTTGGTAATATTCTTTAGAAGAAATTGATTTGAAATGTTGAGGTCGAAGCCCTAACCGAAATAAGGGGAGATCAGAGGTCTCTGATAATTGCATTGATTAAAGATCCATTGACAAGGTATGTTGCACATGGAATCTCATATAAGATCTTCAGAAATAGGGAAGTATCAACCTTGACAGGTGTTGTATATATCACTCATAAAATGATAATAGAAAATGAAGACTTGGACCTATGTAGTCTGATGAAGGATCAACTGATGGAGAATTTACAATTAATAAAGGATATTGACTACTCCTTCAGGTTTGGCACCCTTGAAATATGCATTATGATGTATTTTCTAAATTGCTTTCCTTTGAATGACAATGTGGTGTGGAAGGAAAATATACTAGTCTGCAAGAAAATATTTGAGCATTACAACTCTTTTGAAAATGGGGAACGATTTTATGAAAACTTGTTTAGAAAGGTGTTAGAAAAGTTTGGTGTAAGTGTTATCCCCCTTCCGGTAAAAATAACTAAAGTTGGATCATCCTCTAGAAAGACAAAGAAAAAGTAGAAGAGAGGAAGAGATTTGGCTGGTGTCACTCCTCCGACACCCAAATAAGCAAAAGTTGAAGAAAAAGGGAAAGGACAGTTGGTTGTGGATGTAGTGGATGAAGAATTTGATGAATATACTCCTAGAGATCAACCAAAACTAGGTGAACCAGAAATAATAATAGCTAAAGACAGTGATGAAGAAGGTGCTCTGTTCAAATCAAAGATAATGCAAATTATTCAGGATGAAGATGGGATGCAAAAGATATCTAACATATGGTTGAATGGACCATCTTATGAGTAGGATTTCATTGAGAACACTTTATGAAGATACTTTGCTGATAATAATATAGAATTGGAGAGTTTGTAGGATGTTCTCCTAGAAGAACTGATTGAGTGTTTTAAGGAGGATATGGAATCTGTGCGTCTGGATAAGAAATAGAAGGAAATAATTTCCCATTTGAAGATGTATTTTAGGCTCTCTTTCTAAGCTGAAGAAGAAAATGAATGTGCTAAGACAGTGCATTGATTAGGCCAATAAAGTCTTCAATTACTATCTAAGGTGGCCTCATGTGGTCGGCAAGTACAAGGATAAGTTGGAGGAAATTGAAAAAGAGCTTGTTAGAATTGGACAAGACTATAGTATGTTTTTGGATAAGGATGGAATGGTTAAAAAAAATTTATGATCTGCATGTTGGAATATGTGCCTCAATTCTTACTGACATGTAACTCCTGCAGGGAAAAGTCGCTATGACATTATTCATGTATGGCTGACTAGCTGTTCTGAATCCTTTGAAATGTTCATGTCGCTGAGACAGTGTTGATGTCTTGCCGACAAGTCTATTGCTGTGACCTTTTGTGCTTGGTGTGACCTTTTGTCGATTGGAGACCTCTAGCCGACAGCATGTTCCTATCGGGTGTTAATGCAGATGTCGAAGTAGCTCAAGGGCTTGGGGAGAAGTCCCAGCGATTGGAGAATGTCTCGCCGATAGTATGGTGTCATCGGTGTAACAAGGGTCTTTGATAAGATCTCTCGGCAAAAGCAAAAAGTCTTGCTGACTGGTGAATGCTTCAGGATGACATGTTGCACTCGGAGAGAAGTTTTGGCGAATGACAAAGATCACGCTGACAAGGTTACAACTGAAGTCATCGGAGTAGCTCAAGGCGATCGGTGAAACATCTTGGCGAAGTCAAATTTCTTGCCGACTCGGCAAGACATGGGTGCTCGGTATGTGGTCTCGGCAAAAGACATAAGTTTTCCCAACTGGTGAATGCAGCACTCGGGGTGACTTAAAACCTTGGTGTAAGGTCTTGGCGAAGACGATAAGTCTCGCTGACTCTTCGATGTTTCGGTATGACATGTTCGGCCAGTGTAAGGTCTTAGCGAAAGACTTAAGTCTTGCCAACTCGGTAAGACTTGGATGAACTCAGTATGAAGTCCTAGCAAAAGACAGATGTCTTGCCCACTGTCAGGTGCTTCGGTGAAACTTGAGGAGACTTGATGAGAACTCTTGGCGAATGGTAAAGTCTTGCCGATGGCAAAGTTGAAATTGATATGACTTGTGAGCATCAGTAAAACGTCTTGCCGATGGTGGAATCTCTTGCCGATAGAAATGAAATGGATGTCAATGGATTTGGTATGTCTCATGGCATTCGTTATAACGTCTTGCTGACTATTGGGACTTATGCCGATATCGATATGAAGACTTTGTGGCATCAGGGAGACACTGTTAGTGTCTCACCGATATGCCAACAAAGTTGAACACCCTTGACCAGTTTGACCATCCTATGTGGAGCCTCGTGGACCAATCAGAGGAAGAGATTTCAAATGGGTGGCAATTAGATTTTTGCAACTGTTGCGATGCTAGAGCTGAACAACATGCAGGGAAAAATCAATTGCTCGAGAGGAAACTTTCTATGATGGGGAAATGGCGGATAAGGATGAACAGAAGGCAAAAATTAGAATGTGATAAGATTTAAAGGATTGATTTTGATTTGAAATCACGATGAGAGAGATCGAAAAGTTGATCCCGTACCTTTGCTTTCCTTACAAGTTGTATCAGAGCCTGGCCAGTTGTGTTGTCCTTGTTAGTGGGTTGGGTTTTTTTGTGTCAATCCTTTTCCAGTGGGAGTTTTGTAGAGTTCTATTAATTTAATTACAAATTAAGATGGCTAGCACATTCAGGAAGGTGGAAATAGAGAAATTCAATGGTAGTAACTTTGAGTTGTGGAAACTCAAAATGGAAGATCTATTAGTAGACCAAGATCTTTGGACTATTGTGTCTGGAACAATGCCTCAAGGCATGAAGCAAGAGGATTGGGACCTTGCAGATAGAAATTCTAAAGGGCTGATAAGGCTCTATTTGGCAGACTCTGTTCTTCTGAACGTGCATGAAGAAAAGACTACATCTTCCTTATGGAAAATACTGGCATCTATTTATCAAGGCAAGTCCTTGGTGAACAAATTGTTCTTGAGGAAGAAGTTGTACTCTTTGAGAATGTAGGAGGGAGGATCTGTTGCTGATCATTTGAATGCATTCAACATGTTGATTGCTTAGTTAACATCTATTGGTGTGAAGATTGAAGATGAAGATCACTGCATGCTGCTACTATATTCTTTTCCAGATTCTTGGGATCATCTAGTGATGGCTATTGGGAGTACGACATCCAATTTCAAGATGGAAGATGTTGTTGCTTCTTTGTTGTCAGAAGAGATGAGAAGAAAATATTTTGAGATGGAAAAGGAGGCTCTGGCTGTTAGAGGCAGATCGAAGGAGAAAGGCAAGAAGAAGGATAAGAAATCCAGATCAAAATTAGAAGGGAGATCAAAGTCTCCTGGCAAGAAGTCCAAGGTGAAGTGCTGGAATTGTGGGCAACCTAGTCATGTCTAAAAGGATTGCAAGGAGGAGAAAAAGAAGAAGAACTCTTCTGGCAATGATTCTTCTCAAAGTGATGCAGACGCCTTCATTGCAGCTTTGGCTACACGGGCATCAGATGATGTTTGGCTGATTGATTTTGGAGCATCTTTCCACATGACATCTCATAGAGATTGGTTCACGAAGTATGAATAATAAAATGGTGGAAAGGTGTAATTAGCAAGTGATTCATCTTTGGAAATTGTTGGTCGTGGAAGAGTCAGAATTCAATTCCCTAATGGAAGAGTGAAGGGAATCAATGATGTTATGCATATACCAGGTTTGGCTCATAATTTACTTTCAGTAAGTAAGCTGAATGATATTGGAGTGCAGGTCACGTTCTCTGGAAATGGCTACAAGATGACTAGAGGCTCTATGCTACTGGCTAGGGGTGCTCGAATTGGTACCTTGTACAAGCTAGATGCACAGGCTATTCAATGCAATAGTCTCTCTACAAATTCACTTAAGGCTACTCATGGAGATAAGAAGGAAAATGTTCCTGATGGAGTAAATGCCATGGAGGTTAAACTTCTAGAAAAAAAGACTATGCTCTGGCATCATAGGCTTGGCCACATTGGTGAAAAAGGTTTAAAAACCTTAGAAAATAAAAACCTGGTAGAAGGGCTTGAAGATTGTAACCTTGAGTTTGAAATTTGTGAACATTGCATATATGGTAAATAGCATCGTGTTTCATTTTATTCCAGTCCTCACAAATCTTCTGGTTTGCTTGATTATATACATTCTGATGTGTTTGGTCCAGTGAATGTTCCTTCTCTATCTAAATCAAGATACTATGTGTCGTTTATTGATGATTATTCAAGAAGAACATTTGTATATTTTTTGAAAAGTAAATCAGAAGTGTTCAGTTGATTTAAGGAATTTAAAAACCTTGTTGAAAATCAGATTGGTAGGAAAATAAAATTTTTAAGGACTGACAATGGCGGTGAGTTTTGTTTAGATGAATTCAAAAGGTACTGTATAGATCATGGGATTAAAAGACATAAGACTACACCTTACACTCCACAACAAAATGGAGTTGCTGAAAGGTTCAACAGGACAATAATGGAAAGAGCACGAAGTATGCTGAGAGTGCTGGCTTGGAGGAGAAGTTCTGGGCTGAAGCAGTCTCTACAGCATGTTACTTGGTAAATCATTCTCCTGACTCTTCTCTTGTTGAGAAGATGGTTTGGAAGCATGGTCTGGAAAGAAGCCCTCTTTGAGACATATTCGTGTCTTTGGTTGTGAGGCATATGCATATGTGCCATTTGAAAAAAGATCTAAGTTGGAAAACAAAGCTGTAAAGTGTATTTTTATTGGCTATAGTGCTAGCATAAAAGGATACAAGCTTTGGAACCTTGAGACTGAGAAGGTTTTGTATAGCAGAAGTGTTATCTTTCGAGAGCTGAAGCCTTCTACATTGGATCTGCAGTCAAAGAAGAAATCAGAAAATAAAAAGGATGTAGGAGAAATTCCTCCGACACCAGATAAAGAGGAATTGAAAAATCAAAATGTACCTGATACTGAGGAGAGATCAAGTAGTTCTGAAAGTTTTGAAGAAGATGAAGAACCACCTTAGCCTTAGCCTGTGAGGAGGTCAACTCGTGAAAGAAAACAACTTGATAGGTATGGGTTTTCTTTAATAGAGTCTACTTGTGCCTATGCTTTAATTTCTAGCACTGATGCACCTAAGACTATGAAAGAGGCATTTAAAATGTCTAATTCAAATTCTTGGTTGGAAGCCATGAATGAAGAAATGGTATCATTAGAAAAGAATGATACCTAGAGTTTGGTTCCATTGCCTAAAGGTAGAAAAGTTGTGGGCTGCAAATGGATATTCAAAAAGAAAATTGGACTGGATGGCAGTGTAGAAAAATATAAAGCAAGGTTGGTTGCAAAAGGTTATTCCCAGGTAGAGGGAATTGATTATGGAGAAATCTTTTCTCCTATAGCTAAGCTAACATCTATTAGATTTCTTTTGTCACTTTCATCAGCATATGACTTAGAGATTGAATAGATGGATGTGAAGACAGCGTTTCTTCATGGTGACCTTGAAGAAGAAATTTGTATGTCCCAGCCGGAGCACTTTGTGGAAAAAGGTAAGGAAAGACTGATTTGCAAGTTGAAGAAATCTCTGTATGGGTTAAAACAGTCTCCTAGAATGTGGTACCAGAAATTTGACACTTTTGTTTTGTCATTGGGATTTGTAAGACCAAAATGTGATCATTGTGTATATTACAAAGATGAAAGTGATCAAGTCCTTATTATTGCTCTCTATGTTGATGATATGTTGTTCATAGGCAATAGTAAGCTAATGATTTATGATCCTAAGTCTCAGTTGTTTGCAAAGTTCAAAATGAAAGATCTTGGTGCAGCAAGGTACATTCTGGGAATAGAAATAACCAAGGATAGGAAAAATAGAAAACTTTGGCTCAGTCAGAGTAAGTATATCATGACTGTTCTAGAGAGATTTTGTATGACTTAGTGCAAGCAGCTAGTTGTTCCAGTTACACAGGGAACGAAGCTATCTATTGAGGATTGTCCAAAATCTCCTTCTGAGATGGAGGACATGACCAGTGTACCTTATGCCAGTGCAGTTGGCAGCCTTATGTATGCAATGGTTTGTACAAGGCCAAACATTGCCCAAGCAGTGGGAGTTCTTAGTCGGTTTATGGCTACTCCTGGAAGGACACATTGGGATGCTGTGAAGAGAGTGTTTAAATATCTGAAGGGTACTTTAGACTATGCTATGTGTTACCATGGGAACTTGGTTGAATCACAGAGGACTCTCAGTATTTGAGGTTATGTGGACTCTGATTGGGCAGGCGACATTGATAGCAGAAGATCCACCACTGGATATGTTTTCATGATGAATGGTGGTGCAGTGAGTTGGATGAGCAAGCGGTAGGCTATAGTCGCTTTGTCCACTACAGAGGCAGAATACATGGCAGCTACACATGCCTGTAAAGAAGAAATTTGGTTAAAACATTTGTGTTCTAACATTGGTTTTGAAGTAGGAAAAATTCCTATTTACTGTGACAGCCAGAGTGATATATGTTTGGCAAAGAATCCTACTTTCCATGCCAGGATGAAACATATAGATGTATAGTATCACTTTGTACGAGATATGGTGGAGGATGGGAAGGTCTCTTTGGAGAAAGTGGATACTCTGGAGAATGTTGCAGATGCATTGACAAAGCCTGTGAGCATAGACAAATACAGGTGGTGTGCCAGTTTGATGGGCCTCTTGGCCCATGTTTTTCAGTAGTTTGATTATGCTCTGGAGATGTCAGTAAGATCTTCATCAAGTGGGAGCTTGTTGGAATATGTGCCTCAATTCTTACTGACATGTAACTCCTGCAGGGAAAAGTCACTGTGACATTATTCATGTCTGGCCAACTAGCTATTCTAAATCCTTTGAAATGTTCATGTCGTCGAGACAGTGTTGATGTCTTTCTGACAAGTCTATCGCTGTGACCTTTTGTGCTTAGTGTGACCTTTGTCAATTGGAGACCTCTAGCCGACATCATGTTCCTATTGGGTGTTAATGTGGATGTCAAAGTAGCTCAAGGGCTCGGGGATAAGTCCCAGTGATTGGAGAATGTCTCGCCGATAGTATGGTTTCATCAGTGTAATAAGGGTCTTCGATAAGATCCCTCAGCAAAAGCGAAAAGTCTCACCGACTGGTGAATGCTTCGGGATGACATGTTGCACTCAGAGAGAGGTCTTGGCGAACAACAAAGGTCACACCGACAGGGTTACAACTGAAGTCATCGGAGTAGCTCAAGGCGATTGGTGAAATGTCTTGGCGAAGTCAAATGTCTTGCTGACTCGGCAAGACATGGGCACTCGGTATGTGGTCTAGGCAAAAGACATAAGTCTTGTAGACTGGTGAATGCAGTGCTCAGGGTGACTTAAGACCTTGATATAAGGTCTTGGTGAAGATGATAAGTCTCACCAACTCTTCGATGTTTCGGTATGACATGTTCGGCCGGTGTAAGGTCTTAGCGAAAGACTTAAGTCTTGCCGACTTGGTAAGACTTGGATGAACTCGATATGAAGTCCTGGTGAAAGATAGATGTCTTGCCAACTGTCAGGTGCTTCAGTGAAACCTGAGGAGACTCGATGAGAACTCTTGGAGAACGGTAAAGTCTTGCCAATGGAAAAGTTGAAATCGATATGACTTGTGAGCATTGGTAAAATGTCTTGTTGATGGAGGAATCTCTTTCCGATAGAAATGAAATGGATGTCGATGGATTCAGTATGTCTCATGGCGTTTGTTATAATGTCTTGCCGATTGTTAGGACTTATGCTAATATTGATATGAAGACTTTGTGGCATCAGGGAGACACTGTTAGTGTCTCACTGATATGCCAACAAAGTTGAACGCACTAACCAGTTTGACCATCCTATGTGGAGCCTCGTGGACCAATCAGAGGAAGCGATTTCAAATGGGTGGCAGTTAGATTTTTGCAACTGTTGTGATGTTGGACTTGAACAACATGCAGGGGAAAATCAATTGCTCGAGAGGAAACTTTCTACGATGGGGTAATGGCAGATAAGGGTGAATAGAAGGAAAAAATTAGAATGTGATAAGATTTAAAGGATCGATTATGATTTGAAATCACGATGAGAGAGATCGGATTGTTGTGTGCATTTCTGTAAGAGGTTAAACAGTGAATGAAGCTACTGAGAACTGATAACTAGAGAGTTGTATCTCTAAATTGTATGTAGTCTTTTGTTACTATAATACAAAGAGATTTAGCTTGGTGTGGTGGGTTTTTTCCCGAAAGGGTTTTCCCATGTAAATATGTTGTTCATTATCTTTGAGTATCTTCTCTGTTTCTATAAATCTTTCATGTGTGTCTTAATTGGATTGTAATTAGAAAATTAAAAGTACTGTCTGCTTACTTTCCTGTGGTTTTGACGTTAGGAAAGTTGTTTTCGTACCTCTTCTTTCCTTACACTGTAGTCTGAGCATGCAAAGGTTCACTTTGCTAGAAATACTCTGATGGATGCCTTTTAGAGAGTAACAGACCTAACTGAAGGTAGACTAGATCAAATGATTGGAGTACTAAAGACTAGATAAAATTTAGAAGAAGCAATCACCATTCCTGAATCCCTTGTCCAAATTATCAATAGGAAGTCAAAGAATAACAACTTGATTATAGCTATTGGGATTGCGGTGGACTCTTGGAATAAATTCCTTCCAAAAATTAAAGCTAAGTATAAAATAATCTTCTAATTTTTGCAACAGTTTCTCAAAATTTGATCCAACTCTCTATTTTGCAAAGAGGAAAGAATAAGAAGATAATTATAGTAAAACATTACAAGGAGAGCGGAATAAATAGAAGCTTTTTAATTGATTTCAAATGGGGAGAGAATACAATGAAAAATTCCTTGACATCAAAAGGGGGAGCAGTAGTCTTGGTTTTGTTGAGTTTTTGGTTTTCACACTTAGTCAATTTTTCACTAAGTGTTGCCATCAATTCCAATGGGGGAGATTGTTGGAATATGGATTTGAGAGATCATTTTTGGCTACTTGTGTTGTCATTGATGGAAATTAGAGTCATCAGTATGGTCCGTAGTGTTAGTATTGCTTCTACCGGAAAGGGAAGTAAGATTTTGTAATCTACCGGTAGAAAGAACGAAGAGCAGAACATCCAGTTGATAAAATGATTTGATCACTTCACCAAATCACTATTTTGTGGTGTGGATCTCCAGGGAAACCTTCCTAGCATATATACTATCCTACTAGTGAGTTTTTTGGTGTCACCTTAGTCGGAGTTTGAGTTAAGAGGTTCAATAGTATGGTTCATGGTTTATTCTCTCATTTTGGTTGACATGTTTTATATGGCATATTGCAGATGTATGTGGAGTATGTATTTAGCTATCTCTTATGTTTGGAACTTTGTTTTGGGTCTCTACTATAGTCTAGCAAACTTGTGTGGGTACGCATCAACTCTAATTAATGATTTGAGTTGACATAAGCAAGAATATTATATTTTGTTGTGAAGCCGACATACAATGAATTCCTGATTAGTGGGTATATAAGGGAGATTGGAAAATCATTTTGAGTGTGAAGTAGTTGTGGTAGAGATAGAAGTGTATGTGTATCAAGAAGAGAGAAAAAAAGGGACATATCAGTTATTTGAGGGTAGACAAATTTTTGTATGCTAAGCAGAGTAGAGTAGAAGTGCGAACTGGTCAAAAGATCCAGAATCTGATTATGAGCTTCATTGGAACTAAATCCAGGCATTTGTAGATGTTGTATTCTCAATTCAAAATTTTGTTGTAATTTCAATTATACTTTGTATGGCAGTGAGTCTTTCTCTCTTGAGCAGTGAGCTTTAGGTAGTGCACCTGAATGCAAGTGCATTCCCCTCTTTTATCATACTTTTAACAAAGTATACATTGTGGATTAATTTCCACCATGGTTTCTCCTCTAATAGGGTTTCCATGTGAAAAATTCTAGTTTTATGGTTTTCATTAATGTGATTGCTTTTTTCCCTCTATTTATATGTTGTGAATGTTATTTTAAGTTAAATTATTGTTGTTGATAGTTTTAGATCTGATTTGAAAGTCAAATATTATGGAACACTGATTCACCCCCCCTCTTAGTGTTCCTAGTGGCCAACAGATCTAATTCCATAGAATTTTCCTTTGATTTTCTTGATTTTTGTAGGTGGACTAGTTCACCACCCATGGCGAATGAGTCCCACCTGTAGGCCTAAAAAGTAGTTTTCCTAGATTTTAGCTCTTGGTAGTCTGAAATAGGTTTCCGAAAGATTTCATCAGAAGCAGGACTAATTCACCATGCATGGCGAATGAGTCTCAATGTATATTAACAAAAGTTTCTAAGACATTCCAAAATATTCTAGTGACATCATTCTGCCTCTAGGTGCACTCTATTCAGTCTTATTCATTTATGTTTTCATTTACTTAAGTTTCTAGTTCATAGTTGCATTCAACACTATGTTTTCCAACAATTTTTCATTAGATCAATTTACATTCTTTAGTCTGCATTTTCATTAATTTTCCAACATTAAGAAACTTTCACACATTCCACATTTACTTTTCATTCTTCCATCCTTTAGTCTTGAGTGTTAATGAAGTGAACATTTTGGCACACATACATTTTCTCTTACCTTCTAGGTGAAATACCCTAGAAGGTACATGAAGAATTTGAGTTCCAAAATCCTTCATTTCATTTTGGTGGGCCTACTTTTTTATCACTTTCTTGTCTTATTTTGGAGTCCTTTATCATTTATCTAGTCATACATTTGGTTTGCATTTGGATTTGCATTAGTTTGTATGCTAGGTTTTAAAACTTGCATTCATAAAAAGTGCATTTAGGTTGCATTGGTTGCATCTAAATTCATTTAGATTTATTGAAATTCTACATTTTTCATTTAGGTCTATGTATTGGCTCTTAGAATTCATAAAAAATAGTTTGAAATTTTTGAAAATTTTGAAAAAATTCTACACTGGGACTCATTCGCCACCTTGGGTGAATCGGTCCCTTCTGGCACCTAAAACAACATTTTCCAGATCTTAGAAATTAGTTTTTAGGATTTTGATTGGTGCCTTAACCTGTATCAAATAGTTGCATTTTTGTAGCATGCATTTCACTAGATTTCACTTCCAATAACTCATTTCATGCATTCTTTCATTTCACTTTTTTTCACTCACCACATTTCATTTTCAGATTGTTGCATTGTAAAAACAACCATTTCACATACTTTAAAACTAAACATTGCATTGCCTTGAAATTTCTTTCATTTCAACATGTTTTCTTTCACAAGATGTGCTCTTGATTTGATTAAATATGGATTTAATATGCATAATACTCCCTTTTGTGAGTTTCCTTTTGAGTACCATAATAGGAATTTTAAGAAACAATCCATTAATTCAATTCTTAATATTACATTACCCATTGGTGAGAATGGTAATGTTGACAATCCTAACACACATTCTTGTTTTTCTTTCGATACCTCTCCTACTAGTGATGAAGATATTGAGATGCAAGAAGTTACAAGCCTTGAAAGTAGTGATTGTCCATCTCCTTATTCCCCTTTGGATGACCTTACACAACAAGAGCATTAAATCATAAACACATCACTAATTTTCACCCTACCAAATCTTCATGATCATGATAATCAATCTTGTTCATCTCCTAATATCCCTCCTCGATGTAAAGAGGATGGGTTGGTGTTAGTAAATACACTTATTAAGAATCATGACACCCTTGATCCTCCCTTCCCTCATGTCCCTATCCTTTGGGAGGATATATTTGACAACTGTAGACACATAAAAATGACCTAGGCCTACAAGCTCTATTTTTACCACTTTTGTCCTACCATAATTAAAATATTTAATTATGTCCTTGGTCCACTTTCGACTATTAATTAAACAATTTATAATTATTTAATTAATTCATGTCTTTTTATTCTTCTTGATTATTAAATAAATAAATTTTATTTATTTATTTAATACGTCACTAATTGTCTAATGTCTTTGCATAGTTAAATAAATTTCTTAATTTATTTAATTATTCGTGTCCATAAATTTTTGTTTGATTATTTAAATAGATAAACTAGATTTATTTATTTAAATACGTCACTAATTCTTAAAATTCTTCTTATAATTAAATAAATTCTTTAATTTATTTAATTATTGTCCACCTTCGCTTTTTCTAATTTTAAATAAAAGCGTTTATTTAAAATTGTCTACTTTCTATTTCTTTGCTTTTTTTTCTAATTTAAATAAAATCATTTATTTAAATTATCACACTTTCTAATTTTCCCGCTTTTTAATAAATAATTAAAAAATATTAATTATTTGTTGTCACATGATTTTTCCTCCTTTTTGAATTAAAATTTTTTTAATTCAAAATAATTTGTTTCCTCTAAAAATCAAATAACTTTTATTTGATTCTTGATTTTTCAGATTTCTCTCTTTTTTCTATGTCAATCTTATCTCTTGTCACATGCATTGTCAACTGTTGATTTGATTTTCTAAAAATCAATCTTGTCCACTCATTTTAAAATTTGACCTAATGTTTCCCTAACCCTAATAGTGGGTTGCCATAATGAATCTTGTCCATTGATTCTAGGGCTTTGTCAGTCTTCAATCTTGGTCGTTCATTCAAAATTCTATTTTGTATAAAATGACAATTTTGATCTCATTTTGATATACTTCATCTTTTGCACACTTCATCTCTTGCACATTTACTCTCTTGCAGTCTTGTTATCATTTTTCAATCTTGTCATTTTAGCTTTTGTCATAGGCATATTTACATTTCATTTGGCATATTTAGTCATAGATTATAGTTGCATGCTTGCATAGTAGTGCATCTTCATATCAAATCCTTCAATGTTTTCTTAGGGCTTGTCATAGACGTCAGTTTCCTCACATAAAATATGAGGGAAATATCATATTTCCAGCAAGTTAAGAAGGTGTAATGGAGATCATCCATGGAGAATTAAGACGTTTGGGTGAGATCATTCATTTATTTTCCTTTGCACTCTATTATTGCTTTGGGTTTTTGTTTTTATGATCCAATCATGCTAACCTAGGAAAATTCCCACTGTTACATTGGTGAACCCGATGTGAATCTTACAATTTTGTAGAGAAATCCATCTGTTTTCTTGTTTGTTTTTGTTGTTTTGTAGGTTATAACCAAGAATTCGCACAAAATCCCGTCATCTTCTTTTGAGCATAGAAAAATGGGTGAATAAAATATTAAAAAATGATTATCTAGGTTTTGTAGGCCCTGTTTTTAGCTTTCCAGAACTTCAAATAGTTAAGATTTCATTAAGATTTGAGAAAGTTATGGCCATTTTAGTATTTGCTTCTTTTTAAATTTAGCTTTTAAAACTCGTGTTTTCTTTTGCCGATAATATTTTTTCGTGTAGAATCTTGGAAAAATACTTTCTAAGTTTTGAAGGTATGAGTTTCAGCTTTCCATGGATTCAAACAATTTAAAATTTTGTTAAGTTTTGAGAAAGTTATTGTTGTTTTAATTTGTTGCTATCATTAAACTTTTCTTTTGAGTTACTAATCTCTTGTTTTCAGCATGTGGCACAGCTTGGAGGGAGTCTAAAAACTATTTCTATAGAAACAAAAATTGAGATTTTCATTTCTTTAGGCATAATCAATTTTGTTTGCTTTCAACAACAACAACAAATTGCATATTTTATTCATAGGCTTAAAATGAACACAATTTTCCTACACACTCATTGGTTAAAATGAACATGCATTTCATGTCATGGGCTTAAAATGAACACAATTTTCATGCACACTCATTGGTTAAAATGAACATGCATTTCATGTGATGGGCTTAAAATGAACACAATTTGCATGCACACTCATTGGTTAAAATGAACATGCATTTCATGTCATTGGCTTAAAATGATCTTTGTTTGTTTCACATCAAGTTAAACTTTTAAAATGAACAAAGTGTTTTAGGTGTTTTCCACAAACTTTATTTTAATTAATTAAAAATATTAAGTGCTTACAACTTTTGTAACCCCGATTCAATAATTGAAGTATCCTCTCCCCTTACACACTTATGCGATCCTGGGTACAAGAGAAATGGTTAATGATTCTAGGACTTGGGCCTTCCTTGGTGGGAAAAAGTACTCACCCCAAGGTGACTCAAACCAGAATTGGAGCTCTTTGGCCAAGCTATCCCCGACCGGTATATAAATGTGAATCCTAATGGAAAACTTAGGATTATGATTGCGGATGTGTCATATGAACAAAGTAGAATTCCCCAAAACCCTATTGAGTGTAACCTCTTCATGTTGGAATTCCTCCTTAATAGAGTTTAATCTTTGCCCCATGTGTGGCCACTCAAACGGGGGTCCCTTACTAAATTTTTTTTGTCTAGTTGCCAAAATACTTTCTATTTGCTAGTGCAACAATGGTTTTTGTGAATGCATCCGCATTCTCATAGTTCTTAGTAGAGGTGATCAACCTACCATGGGAGTTTTATGGGGGTTGGAAGCTTGGTTGGCCTGAGAAGTGAGTGCAATGTAAGGGGGATCTTGTGCAGCCAAGCTTCTGAATTCACACGCTAAGAATAAGTGCGGTTGGGGAAACCCATGTGGAATCTAGCAAATATTATCCTTTCCTGACCTAGGATTGTGCTTGTCTTCATTGTGCTTGATCAAAGACAAAATGTTGTGTTTTCCAAGTGTTTTCTCAAACATTCAAACAAAAAACACTATTTCACAAATTTGGAAACAAACATTCAACTAGAGACAACTTTAAAATTTTGGTCAAAATTGCAAACAAACTTGACTTATTCTACTGCAATACATTTGTTGTAACACATTTGACATTCTAGACCACATTTTCTACTTTCCACACCACAATCCCACTAGAAAACTGCATTTTCTATCTCAAATGCCACATCTAACCTATTGCACTGCATTTTCTATCTCAAACATCACATCTAACTTGCCACACCACATTTGACAAATAGAAAAATGCATCTACCTATGTTGAACCGCATGTCCAATCAAACCAGACTCTGTCCAAACTTGCAATGCATTTGCTACCTCCTATAATGCAATTGAAATTCAAAGTTGCATTCACTACCTAAAATGGCACATCTACTCAACCTGCGATGCAATTGACCTCCTACAATGCTTTAGCTACTTCCCGAGACACATCTGCTTGCCATTAGAAAATAACTGTCAAAACTTGAGAACATTGTCATACTGTTGCAGTGCATTTGGATGTCTAAAACTCAATTGACACCTAAAATGACGCATTTTCTAGACAATCAAAAAAATCACTATCACTATCCAAGTCCGAAACCAAGAATTTTCAATTTATTTTTAGTCACCTTTTCCTTTGTGGTCTCTATCCAAAATCAGCAAAACTTAGGTTGCATACCTTTAGGCTTGAGTCATACATTGGCATTATCATTCTTTAGACTTCATTACCATGTCTTCCATTGACCTTGATTTTCTTGCTAGTGAAGTTGAATACAAATTGCTTTGTAATTGTCAATACCAACAAGCCTTAGACTTCAAAAGACAATTCTTCCAATCCAAAAATCAATGTCCTTACCAACAATCCATCAATCCAAGTCCTCCATCCATCAACCCTCACCTTCAAATGTATCTTAACACAAATCCTACCATTACTTCCCAACAAACATCCACTTATCACCCTTATCATAACCTTGACAAGGGAAACCAACTATCCACTAGTCCATTCCAAGTCTCCACATCATATTCTAGTCCTTCACCTATCAATCCCATCCAAGTCTACATGTCTTATTAACCATCTACTAACTCATGCCAAGTATCCACATCATACCATATCGATCCCTTCCAAGTCTCCACGTCCTATCTTATTCAACCTTATACTACTCCATTCCAAGTCTCCATGTCATATCCTAGTCCTTCACCAACTAGTCCAGTCTTGGTCCCCATTTCCTATCCTAGTCCTTCATCCACCAATCCCTTCCAAGTCCCCATGTCTTATCCTAGTCCTTCATCCATTAATCCTTTGCAAGTCAATCCCTCACAAGCCACATTTAGTCATGAAAATTCTATCATTGTCAAAATTCAAATCCCATTTAATAAATTTGAGGATACATGTCAAAACAAAAGTCCAAGCATGACATCATAACATCGTCCTCATGTCAAGAACAAGGTAGTCCCTCCCATGACCCCATCCTTAAGTCCATTCAAGAAATCCTTCAAGGCAATCATGGCATCCAAAATACACCTATCTTTAACAAAGATTCCAGTCCCCATCATGTCATCCAAGACAATCCCATCTTTGACCAAGACACAACCATTGACCAATACATCCAAAAAGACCCACTCCTTGACATTTACACCATTCATGATCAAACACTTGATGACCATATTTAGGCCCTGACTATTAACACTTTTCAAAATGAGACACTTGCCTCCATGACACACATAGATGATCTTCCTAAAGAAAAAGAGTCTTCCATTATGGACATATTTGCAAATGATCAAGCTATAGCTGAATTTATTGGACTCTATGACACTAACCATAAAGATGGTTTTGAGATTGAATTGGAAGCACCAATAGAATCATTTGAACCTAACACATCACAAGATCATACCAAAGATACTAGTCAGAAAGACACCCATCATAACAATGAAGCTAAGACACTTTATCACTTAGGGTCATCTATCTTTGTCAGAGTAGGCTTCCTTGTAGAAGAAAACATTCCAAGTAATATTGTCCACATACATCATGATGTGTTAGCATCTTGCTTTCAAAACAATACATACCCCACCGCAACCAAATATGTCAAAGCATGCAAAATCAAGGAAAACGACTAGGCATACATGAGCAAGGCATTCGAGAACCAAAATAGCTCCAAGAAAATTATAGACATCCAAGTCTTGGATATTATTCAATCAGCAAATCAAACAATGTTAGTGATTCCTCCTCAGTACTGGGGGCAACCTCGTCAGATACAAACATCAAAATGGAGTCCATGAGTAGTCCTTGCCATAAGGTGGCTGCCAATACCCCATCCACCCACACCATAAATTGTCGTTCTCAACACATTCAACCTTCTGTTTGGAACCAACAAAAAAAAAAGTATTACAAAGTCAAAAATCAAATGTCAAAGGCCATTGAATCAAACAAAAAGACAATTGGAAAAATGAAATTAAAATGGATCCCAAAGAAAATATATCAAGTGCAAGAGTCAATCAAAATGTGGAGCCACAAGCAAAGAGGACTCCCACATATAATAAATGTCCACCTCCTTCAAAATGGTCATCAAGCAAGGCATATTAAAGTGTTGGTTCCAAAAACCATCCCTTCAAAATCTGTCATCCACCATACCAAGTTTGGAAAATAAAAAGTGATTCATCCAAATGTCCAAATAATCCTTCCATGTCTACCATCATCTTCCAGAATCCTATGTCTCACCTAAATTCAAAAAATCCCACATCTTGGTAGCAACTCTTTATGATAAGGACTCTCATGGCACTCTATCGTGATGTGCATATTCTGATAAGGCCAAATCGAATATTGAAAAGTACCATGCAAGGACATCAATTAGTTGTATACAATCGCTACGATCTTCACAAGGAAACTACTTCAAAAAGGCCATTATTGGTATATCATGGTACCAATATCTACATCAACACTGTCGACAACTATAGAATAATCAATGGGTATCCAAGACATTTCCTCCATATACAAAAAAAAAAAAAAAAAGTAAAGACAAAAATTTCGTCCAACGGTGAAAACCTCATAAATAGGCGCACTAGATAAGTACCATGATGAAAACCAAGTAAACAGGCATCGTGTAAAATAAATTTTCTGTGGACCTTTACACTTGGGAAAAGTTGGCTCATTTCCCATGCCTTCCTCATGAAATTTATGTCCATCCATCTAAGCCCTATCATTCCCACCCATTTTCCCCACATACCTTGGTTTTGACATAAAAACATGCCCATATAAATCATGCTTTGTACAAAACTCTCAACATGTCTATCCTTTGGTCATACACCACTGATACATTTTGACTCAAATTTCAATGAAAGTTCATCAGAATTTCGATGAACTTTCATCGAAATTATTTTGTCGAACTTCGAAACGTCAAAATTCCAACTCAGTCGATGATGCTGGGTCGGAATTTCAATGTTTCAAAGTTCATCAGAAAATCGACGAAATAATTTTGACAAAATTTTGTCGAAATTCCAATTAACTTTCATCGAAATTTGAGTCAAAATGTATCAGTGCACTATTCACAAAATGTCATGTAATTACTTTCATAACCTCATTATCCTTATGTGACATATTCCTTGAAAATCATATGACAATTCCCTTAGTCTCATGTCTCACGTCCTTTACCAAGGCCACCTCTCATCCTTTCATGTTTGTCACCTATCTTGGCTTTCCCTTGTCAAATGGTCTAAGGATACTCAATCATCCCATTCAGTCCTAAAAAGATTCCATTCCAAATGCAATAAGCCTAATCTAGACAATCTTTCTTGACATCCTAGCACATCATCCAAAACATTCCTTGGCCTTGTTCCAAGCCCGACTACAACCCTTAATCTTTCAATCACATTATCATCATCCTCACGTCATTTCAGGATGTATCCTTCCCATGTCAAACAATGTTGTCATCACTTGTCAATTGGTATTCAACTTGACTAGGGGCACAATCACTTTTGTCCTTGGATTCTATTATGCCTTGCATAACCACCCCATTTTATTTTGGAACAAAATGGGTCCCCCCTTTTTCTTTTCTTTTTTGTCTTTTTTTTGGTTATTTGCTTTGTTCTTCAGGGTTTCTTCTATTTTCTTCCTGAGTTTTCCTTCTTGTTTTGTCAAATTTTGATTCTCAAATTAAGTTTGGTTTTCTTCTTGCTGGAAATTGAATGAAGTAATTATAAGCATTAGTTTATTTTATTATAGTATATCTTATGTGCTTCTGAGGACTGATGCAGACTCTGTTTTGCAGGATCAAATCACACACATGATGATATTTGCCAAGGGAGCTCAGTTGGAATGCATTCCTGAGTCCAGTTGGTCACAATTTTCCTCTAAGAAGTCGGAAAGACCTTGAAGATGTCTTGCCAACTACCAGTGCATTTTGTCGATAGGCATCTATGTTGCCTATTGGCAAGACCTTAGGAATGTCACAGCGATCAGGATTTATATGCAGTTGCCTACCGGTAACACATCAGTCATCGTCTCAGTGACTAGGAGTTTCCCATCAGCGTGAAAGTCTCCTTTGGAGAAAGGTCTCGGTGAGATCTTTGTGTCTCACCGACCAGCAATAGAGGGATATTCATAATCGGCAGGAGATTTCCTTTGAGGAGAAGTCTCAACGACTTCTTCATGTCTCACCGACTAGCGCGTAGGGAACAGGCACTTCGGCGAGAGTTGTTCCTTCGACGGGTGGTCTTGTTGAGCGCCCTGAGTCTTGCTAACCACCGATGAGGGGATACATCTCAGTGAGACTTTTGCAGTGGAGAGATGTCTTGGCAAGTACATTTGGTCTCACTAACAAAGCACAAAAGCAGTTCCTATCGGCAGGACTTCTTTGGCGTCACAGCGATCAGAAATCATATGTAGGTACTTATCAGCAAGAGATTTTCATTGTTTCAGTGACTGAGGAATTCCTATCAGCGAGAGAAATCATCACTAGAATGAATTCATGGTGAGCTCCCAATGTCTCACCAATCAGATCATGAGTGAACACTTCGGCCAAACAAGTAGTATTCTGCATGAAGTCTAGCCGATGTGCTGAGGTCCCGACGACACGAAGGAGATATCGCCATAAGTCATGCCGATGAAGGTTCCCTGAGGGTTCTCAGGGAAGATTTAGACTCTCACCGGTAGGTCTCGGTGACTAAGAAGTGTCAGACCGACAGTGTATCCCCTCGGGGAGAAGAAAGATGTGTGCTAAGAGGTCTGGCCAAAGTTCGAGGGTCTCGCCGACATGAAATTTGAGTTCGGTGAGACGGATTTGTTTCGGGGAGATATCTCCCCGATAGTTGGGGGTTTCGCTGAAGGGTTCCCCTTTCGGTATAATGTCTTTCCGAAGAACAAAGGTCATGCCGAAGCAAAAGGTGCTCGAGGAGAACAAGAGGAAATCGGGGAGACTCCAAACGAATGAGGTGCCTTCGCTATGACTTCTTGCCGACCCAGCGGGCTCTTGCCGAAAGAAAGTTCAGCCCGAAGGATCTCGCTAAGAGGTGTTTCCTTCGGCAAAAATTTTCACCGAAGGAGAAGGAGTCTTGCCGAAACAAAGTGATCCCGGTGAGAATAAAGAGAATTCGACAAAAGGTCTTGGCGACCCAGGGATCTCTCGGTGACACGAAGTGAGGCATAGACCCTCACCAAAAAGAGTTCATTGAGATGTCTAGGCGAAGCAGAGTGGTCTTGGCAAAGGACAGAAGTGTCGGAAAAAGGTCTCCCTGACTACGAAAGGTCTTGCCGACTGAGGGAGCTCGCCAAAATATTTAGGGCTCGGCAAAACTTCTCACCGACCCGAAAGGTCTCGCCGAAAGAAGAACGAGCTCGGGGAAATAGAAAGAACTCGGGGAGACTCTGAATGAATGGAATGGGTTCAGTAAGATGTCTTGTCAACCCGATAATGTCTCAGTAACGGGAAGATGCTATAAAGGGGAGCTTGCCGAGAAAAGGTTAACTCTCAGCAAGAGGTCTCCCCAACCATGTGATGTTCTGCCGATAGAAAGGGGACTCCACCGAAATGAAATGGAGCTTGGAAAAGGATCATGCCTTCGCCATAAGGTCTTCACAAAGAAGGAATTCATGCTGAAAGGAAAGGGGGACTTGGGCTTGGGGAAGTAAGGATGAGCTCGAGGAGATGTCTCCACGAGTGCGATGGTCTTTCCGAGACAGAGGGGGCTTTGATGAAAGGTCTCGGCGAAATGTAGGAGTCTCGGCAACAGGGCATGAACTCTGGGTAATATTCCCCCGACATGAAGAGGTCTCCCTGACCTGGATGTACTCACTGAGAAAAGAAGGGCTTCGCCATGTGGTCTTACCGAAAGAGTGCAGTCTTGCCGATAGGTTTTGCGAGCTCGATATGACTTCTATAGCTCGCCGAAATGTCTCACTAATTGACCCATGCCATGCCGATAACTGCTAAAGGATGAAATCACATCGAGGAGACACCGATGGTGTCTCACCAACATACGATGTCATTCAGACCACCTTTGACCGCTTGAGAAGCTCGCGTGGCGTATGCCTGACCAATCAGAGGAAACTAAAAGAGTGACTCATTGGCCCAGTTTGACTAATTGACTATTCCTGTGAAGGAAATCTGCAGAATGCAAATGACATGTATTAATTTTGAGATCATAAGCTAATGGATCGGATCAGGTGATAATGTTCAGACATAAAGAGAGGCTCGATGATGCTCTGGAAGATGGTCAACATGCAAGAGAAGTCTAGAACATGAAGGAGGCCAAAGGAAAGAAGCAACTATGACTCACAGGGACAGCTGTAGTGGCCATTGACGAGAGGCAGATTAGTATTAATGGAAAAATGATTTTAGAGCATTGAAGGTGGCCCTGATGGAGTTCAAAGATGGACATGAAAGGCCAAAGTAAATTCGGAAACTGCAAAAGATCTAAAAGGCTTCTCCTGGGGGCAGAAATCCTTCATCAGCATGGACAGCAGGGCTTCCCATTGAATGCAACTTTGACTCTCTTCAGAAAGATCTGAGAGCCGACACTCCTGGAAGTAGATATTTTGTAAACCCTAATGTAGGGGGACAACACATTCTTTTGGTACACTTTGTATATATGGAATTCTTGCCTCTTTATAAAGGTTAGAACTTGTAGAGAACTTGTAGGGTTAGAAAAAGAGTTAGCAATTAGAAAGAAAAGTTAGTCAGAAAAGATAGAACTACTTCCTGATTCTTTGTAATAGGAGCTTCTTTTATCTTCTTAGTTTGTAGTTAGATTCAGTAGGAACCAATAATGTATCTTTTCAGTTTTCTTAATATATATGGAAACAATTCGGAGTCAAATATTTTCTATACACTGGTGATTGTGCCAGCTTTGTAAATGTTGCTTATCTGTTTTATTGATAGTAGAAGCAACCAGATCTTAATCTACTTCAGATTGTGTTTCAGAATGGTGTTTTTCTTGAGTTAATCATTTGATTTGGGAATCTTTCAAGGATTGAGGTCTTACTTTAATGTTTTTTTTAAATGATAACTTGCAATCTGTTATTGAAATCAACACTGTAAACGAATGAATCTATGTGTCAATCACAAGTTAATTTCGTTCTATAGTTTTAGTTTACAATTCCTTGAAGGATAACAAGTCTAGTTAAGATAGGTGAATTATCATTCTTTTCTGTTTTAAATCTCTAATCTATCTTTTGCTGTTTCTTTAAAACCCCTAGTTAGAGTAGGTTTAAATTCATGTTTGATCTTAGAACAATCCAGAAGCTCACACCAGTAGGCCCCTTGAACATTACTACTACATTGACCACTAAAGGACATTAGCACAGTTGAGACCCAACTACAAAGACCTTGGGAGCTAAGACATCCATGTGTTGTCTTTCTCTTTCCAGAGAAGCAGAGTAACAATATTCTATTTAACTATTGATGTGCCATTTGGAACATCATTAGAGGCTGGCGCTAGAAGGAGGGCCTAGAAGGGCAAGCTGGATAACACTAGATTTTTCTCACCAGAAAGGTCCTGTAGAGTTCTTCGATCAGCCAAAAACCCATCACTTTTCATAGAACTCAAGACCCCAACAAGACATAAGAGTCATAAGACTGGGGCAACTATCATACCACCCTTATCAGCTTCGCTCACTCCGCTAGGCTTTTCACCAATACCCCAGTGGATACCTATCAATCCACCATCACGTCCATCTCAATTGTCATCACAGCTGGTTCAACCCATACAACAACTGGCTCAACCACCACCCCCACCAATGGCATTTTTTCAGAATAATCCCTCTCCATTGGGGACTATTCTTGGAGGTTTTCATGATATTCCCAAGAACCTTGAGAAATTATGCCCCAAGTACATTCATGGCGAGTCAAGGAGTGCTGAAGAGCACATACAAGCTTTCAAGGATGTTTGTACTAGAGCTCAGATAGCCCACCATGATGTAGTCTATAGGTTATTCCCTTACTCAGGGGATATGGCATACAATTGGTACCTTAATCTTCCTCAAGGTTCCATTTAGACCTAGACACACTTGGAAAAGGCTTACATTAATCAGTTCAGGGTTTATGTGGATCCAACTCTTTTATACCACCAGTTTGCCACTATTAGAAAGGAACCAGGTGAATCCTTGCCCTTGTTCAATACCAGGTTCCAACGGATGTATAGGAGATTGCAAGATCCCTATTTAGTCACTAAGAACAGTGCCATTCAAGCTTACTTTAGAGTTATAGATCCATTACTTGGCTTGTTCTTGCAAAGGACCTACCAACCAGCTGATATTGATTCTCTATCCAAAGTCTATCATCTAGCTATCAAGCTGCAACAACAAATAAGTTCTCACCAAGGAAGTCTGGGGGGAGGTTTCCCTTCAATAGGATATTAGATGCATAGCCCAACTCCTATATTCAGTATTGTCCCAGGGATGTCTTCTTCACATTATGGGCCTATGTCTGAATTGCAAACCCAACCATCTATCCCATTCTTTGCTACTGGAAATTCTGATCCCTTTCAGCAATCACAGCTTCCTCAAAATTCCCATGGTCATCATAATCAAAGTGGAACACCAAATCAAGGTGGTCAAGCACCTATTGCTAAGAATGTGGAAAGTGAAAAGACAACTTAGCTTACAAATGAGGTAGAAACCTTAAAGAAAACAATGTCTCAAGTTACAAATGATATGGCTCAACTTCGGTTGAACCCCTCCCAAAACCAAGGTAGCTACCCTAGTCAAAACAATAATAACCAGGGTAACTATTCGAACCATAACAATTACAACCAAAGAGGTTATTAGGGCCAAAAATCCTCTAACCAAGGATATCAAAATCAAAACAGAGGGTATAACCAAAGGCCAAATAACAATAGGCAATGGAATACAGGGCCCAATAATGGTGGAGTCTCTCACAACTATCAAGCAAATGAGGAGAGAACACATACTGCAAATGTGGCTGACCTCAACTTTATGACCAATTGGTGCAGGCCGCATGATATTGCAACCCATTCTGAGGTGAATTTCCCTGAAATGGAGAAAGTTGTCAAGATGGCACAGGAAGATGCCCAAACATTCCAAGGGAGTCCTCACAAAGAAGGTGGCTTAGTAGATACAACAATGACTTATGACCTCTTTGAGGAGGAACCTTCATTCCCAAGGCAAGAGGAGAATGAACCAGAGGAAGATTCATATGATGCCCAAGCCTTTCAGTCAAAAGGAGGACACTTCTTGAGAAATCAAAGTAAGGGTCCATTCACCACATCAGCACCACCTAATCACATGGTGCCTCCAAATCAAAGTGCTGATAATAACCCTCCTCCACCAAAAGGCCCGCCTGAATTCCATAGCAAGGGTAATTCCTTTGGTGTTTTCAAAGGTACTGCTAGTTATAACACAAAAAATGATATTGTTTCTGAGATGCAGAAACAAAAAACTTCTCTATCATATTTTGACATCTTAAAGTTGTGCCCTGCCCAAAGGGCGATAGTGTTGAAAGATTTGGAGCAAGCTGACAAATCAAAAGGAAAGAGCAAGGTGGCACCTGTTGGGGACGTGAATGCAACCTTGTACAAAAACAAGGTAGGTACTCCACCTTTTCTTTTAAGTTTAAGAATTTGTGGGAAGAACCTACACAACTATTTGTTGGATTCAGAGGCTTCAGACAATGTTATGCCATTTTCCATATGCAAGAAGTTGGGATTGAACCCCATTCAGAAAAATAAGAAGGTCATTCAACTTGACAAGACAGAGGTTAATGTGGTAGGGGAATTAAGAAACATACATGTTCAAGTAGGATCAGATCCTAGGATCCTAACCAACTTAGATATTCAAGTAGCAGATATTCCCGAGACCTATGGTATGCTGCTGAGCAGAGATTTGATGAAAAGTCTAGGGGGATATCTTTCCCTTGACTTTTCACATATGCGGCTGCCATGGAGAGGGATTCCTACTCAGATTAGGATTGAAAATGAGCCTCGCCTCAAGCATATCATCACTGAGTATGATTGCCCCAATGAGGTAGCCTATTTTGAAACTGGGATAGGGGTTTACAAAAGAGATGAAATTTTAACCTTTTCTATTCTTGATCCTAAAGAACTGCCAACTTCATAGTTCCCTGATTCTGTAATTAATGAAAATCAGCAGGCCTTGATCAGAAAGTTGCAACATGATCAACTAGTCTTGGGAGAAGATACCGACTTGCAAAGTCTGCTACTCCCTAACTGGTGCAGGGTACATTACCAAAACCACTCTGAATTGGCTTGTCAACCTTGTATTGACATTTTAAATCATGTTTCCCAAACTGAGGATGCTAGCTCAAGTCACCCTGAGACCATTGTAGACCACTTCTCATTTGAAGCCAAGGAAGCAACCATGTTAACCAAGGATAGAATACCTTCGAAGGAAGTTCAAATTGAACCTACCCCGGACATATTTCCAAACCAACATGTTTATGCGGAACAACCCCAAGATTTGTTTGTCACCCCTGCACTCACCAATATACCAAAACCCAAAGGGTTAACCAAGGATGCAAGTGAATGTCAAGGGGATAACCATGGGCCACATAATACATCTATGCAGGGATTGGGAATTACTCCTTAGGAACCTATTGAACACCCATTCCCTATACCTAATACAAAAGATCAAGCAGCCCCAATTGTGACTCATCTAACTCAAGCACCCATAACAACTTCAAAATAATCAACTCCAACCCATCATCAACTGTGGACCCTCACGCTTGATGGATCCAAATCTAAGACAGGCTGTGGTGTTGGGATTGAACTAACCCGCACGAAAGGGAAAACCTTCTTTGCTTCTTACAGGCTGCAATTTGGATGCACGAACAATGTAGCAGAATATGAAGCCCTGGCATGGGGACTAATGTTTACACATAAGAAGAAAGTCACAGCCTTGACGGTCAAGGGAGATTCAGAAATAGTTATCAGGCAAGTGCGCAGCCAATACACCTGTCACAATAAAAGGCTAGCAACATATAGAAACAGGGTATGGAACCTGATCGAAGAATTTGATGCCTTTGGGATTAGCTTAATCCCTAGTGAAGAAAATCAGATAGCTGATTCATTGGCTGTTGCTGCAAGTACTCTGGAACCTATGCAAGGCTCCAAGCTCAATAAATTCTCAGTGGAATTAATTTCCACCCCTGTAGTTCCTGATAACATCACCAACTTTCAAGTCTTTGATGATGACCGACATATTCTAGTTTTCTTAGAAAGCTCAAATGTTTTTGAGGGGAAAATTATTGATGAGTCCAACAAAGATCAAGGGAATTGGAACCCTCAAGAGTATGATATAGAGGGGGTCCTTAATCTGAAAAGTAACAGCATTCCCAAGGGTATGGTGGCTTTAGAAAGAATTTTTGACTCAGACTCAAGGGCTCGAGAAAAGATATCGACTGAAGATAAGGGAGGCGAGTATGAAGTGGTTAACCTAGCTGATTTGAGTCCTAAAAGGAATGTCTACATAGGGAAAGCCTACACTAAAGCAATTAGAAAGGATATACTGAAGGCATTGAAGAAGGATATTGCTGCGATAGCCTGGGGATATGAAGACCTAAAGACATTCGATGCTTCTGTGATGACTCATACTATCCCTTTGAAGCCCAAAGATAAGCCATTTCTATAGAAACAACATCTTGTCAATGCCCTGATTGAGCCACTAATCCTAAAGGAAGTTCAAAAATTGCTTTCAGCAAGGATAATCTTCCCTATACACCATTCAACCTAGGTGGCTAACTTAATTCCAGTCCGTAAGAAAAATGGAGAGATCAGGTTATGTGTGGACTTTAGGAATCTGAACAAAGCATCAGAAAAAGATAACTACCCACTTCCTTCTTTGGATGAGGTCTTGCAGACTGTCAACGGATCTCAGATGATATCATTCTTGGATGGTTACTCTAGATACAATCAGGTAATGGTCAACTATGAAGACAAGATGAGGACAGCCTTCACTACAAAGTGGGGAACGTTTGCATATAGAAGGATGCCATTCGGTCTGATAAATGTTGAGGCAACTTTTCAACGCGCAATGGACATAGAATTCAAGGATCTGATTGGAAAATGCATCATCATCTACATGGACGACCTGATGGTATTCTCCAAAGATTGACTAAACCATGCTACAAACTTGGCCAAGGTTCTAGAACGATGCATCCAGTATGGCGTCTCCTTGAATCCTAAAAAGTGCATGTTCGAGGTTTTAGAGGGCAAGCTTTTGGGACACGTGATCTCTGAAAGTGGAATATCAATCAATCCAGAATGAGTCGAGTCCATTCTGAAGATCACCAGGCTAGGAAGCAAGAAAGAAATGAGGTCTTTCTTTGGGAAGATCAATTTCGTGAGAAAATTTATTACAGGCTTTGTTGAAATTGTGAAACCACTGAATGAAATGATGAAGAAGGATGCCAAAATAGAGTGGACTGATGAGGCAAAGGATGCGTTTTCACAAATTAAGCGATCCATTTCAGAAGCTCCAGTTCTCACCAGCCCTGACTATTTAAAACCATTCTATATTTATTCCTTTGCTTCTGAGCATTCCTGTGCAGTTGTCTTAACTCAACGAAGAGAGGAGGCAGAGGAGAGACCGATTGCTTTCATGAGATCTCCATTCAAAAATGCTGAAGTTAAGTACCCTCCTCTCAAGAAGCAAGATTTTGTGCTGATCAGGGCTGTCAAGAAGTTCTGAAATTACATTCTTCGGAGTCAAATCATTGTTGTAGTCCCTGACGCTGCTGTGAAGTCTTTACTTATGCAGAGTGAGCTAGGAGAAAGAAGAGGGAAATGGATGGCCATCCTGCAAGAATTCGATCTAGAGATACACCCTATGAAACTAGTCAGGGGTACAGGTTTGTCTCAGTCCATGGTGAACGCTAGTGACAACATCATCTGTCAGCAATACTCAACCCAGTCCTTCTCAAATGACCCTTGGTATGCTGATATCATTTGTTTTATGCTCAATAATCGGTGTCCAAAGGGAATGAATGCAACTCAAAGGAGAGTGCTAAGAATGAAGAGTTCTCATCACATGCTCAAAGGAGGGTTGCTATACAAGAATAATTTCGAAGGAGTGTACCTATGATGCCTTGACCACCAAGAGGCTAAACATGTGATCTTTGAGTTTCATGGGAAACATGGCACATGTCATGGTTATGTGGACTCATTGGCACACCAGATCCTCAGATCTGGTTATTACTAGCCATGTGTGTTCAAAGATGCCCATTAGCACATGAGAACATGCCACATATGTCAGATTTATGCATCAAAGGAACGCCATGCAGCCATGCCATTGCAGCCCGTCTACGAGGTAAGGCCATTTTCCCAATGGGCACTCGATTTCATTGGGGTGATAAACCAAAACTATTCTACAGGGCATAAGTTTATTTTGACTACTATTGATTATTGTACAAGATGGAAAAAGGCTATACCCTACAAGAACAACACAATAGAGGTAGTGATCAAGTTCCTCATCGAGTGCATCACTACAAGGTTTGGGGTACCCTTCGCGTTGGTATGTGACAATGGCTCTTCCTTTTCTTCTGCTAAGTTTATTTCCTAGGCATATGATCAAAAAATTGTCTTGAAGCATTCTTCAAATTATTACCCACAAGGCAATGGAGTAGCAGAGTCAACCAATAAAAACCTTCTAGGGGTAATAAAAATACGGTTAGAACACAACCCTAGGGACTAGCATACCAAGCTAAGATTTTCATTATGGGCAGATAGGACTAGGATTAAGGCTGCCCTAAAGACTTCACCATTCAAGCTGGTATATGGCCAAGAGCCTGTCTTCCCTATCCATCTATAGATACCTATCCTTGAGTTCATGCAGAAATTCTACTCTAATGACAATAGGATAGAAGTCAGATTAGTTGCTTTGATGAAATTAGAAGAACAAAGAGATGCCGCCTTGCAACAGTTCTTTAGGCACCAGGCTATTGTCAAACGTTGGTTTGAAAAAAGAGCCAAAATTAAAGCCTTTAGGATATCAGACCTTGTGTTGTTATGGGATAAAGCTAGTGAGAAGAAAGGCAGTCATCAAAATTTTGACAAACTCTGGCTAGGTCCTTATCAAATTGCTGAGATCCTAGGAGAAAATGTTTTCCGATTGAGTAGTCTAACTGGAGAACCTGTTCCATTGCCTGTCAATGGACAATTTTTTAAACACTATTTTGAATCATGAAGTTGGTGCCTCCACTAGGTGATGCATCTATGTAAATAGTTTCTGCTTGTAAATAATTTGTGTGTGTAAATAATCTGCCACTCTTTATGTAAGTAATTTTCTCTTTTGTGTGTAAATAATTTGTTGTTTCCTTGTTTGTTAGTTCTTTCTGTCTTTTGTTTCCTTTGTTCTTTTGTTTCTGTTTTGTTTTTTTCTTTGGGGTTTATTTGTTCTTTCCCATCTTAGAATGGTGGTTGTTATCTAAGGCATATTTTGGTTATTGGGAGAGAAGTGGTTTAGATATTTTTAGATTTGCTGATTGGGTGATTTTTTTTGTCCTAAACTCTTTGTTTTATGCCCATTGCTAATAAGAGTTGTGGAAGGTATTGAAAACAAGGTCCCAAGTAAGTAACCTTCATTAGATCCTTTGAATCTGCCACAAATCACCAAGATCATCTCCTCTTGTAATGGTATATTTGTCCTAAGATGACATCGTTGTAAGATTTGAGTGAAAAATCTGATTTCCAAGTGCTATTATGAGGTCCATGGTAGTTTTCAACCCAGATCAGATGTTAAACATCTGAGAAATTGAAAAGGAATTAAATTAAATATCTGAAACTCTATGAAAAAAAAAAGGAGAAAAGAATTATCTGAAAGAGAAAGAAGATTCAATATGAATGGGTGATTCCAGTATCTCTACCGGGGCTATGGACGCCTGATTGGAAGTAGAGCAATGTTGCGAGGAAACTAGAGGTAACTCCGTCGGGGCTATGGATGCTTGACTGGCAACGGATCAATGCCCAGGATATCATTGCACGACAGCTAAAGGGAATCAACTCATGTAGCTCAAATCTTGCACATTGTTGTCCGAAAGATCGAGAAAACTTTATAAAAGAGTGATGCACAATCAAGCACACACATAGATTCAGGAGTAGCTACTGTTGACTAACATTTGAGATTCTAGCTCAACCTTTCTTGCAAAAACTGACCCAACTGGAGTTGTGATGTTCATAAACCAAGAGTTCTGGGTAGCTAAATCCTTCAACTTCTTGAAAATGGTTAAACCATTTTCCTAGCCGAGTCACCATTTGTTATGCCTTGCATAACCACCCCAATTTATTCTGGAACAAAATGGGTCCCCCCTTTTTGTTTTCTTTTTGTCTTTTTTTTGGTTATTTGCTTTGTTCTTTGGGGTTTCTTCTATTTTATTCTTGAGTTTTCCTTCTTGTTTTGTCAAATTTTGATTATCAGCTTAAGTCTGGTTTTCTTCTTGCTAGAAATTGAATGAAGTAATTATAAGCATTAGTTTATTTTATTATAGTATATCTTATGTGCTTCTGAGGACTAATGGGGACTCTATTTTGCAGGATCAAATCACACACATGATGATATTTGCCAAGGGAGCTTAGTTGGAATGCATTCCTCAGTCCAATTGGTCACAATTTTCCTCTAAGAAGAAAGTCGGCAAGACCTTGCAGATGTCTTGCCGACTACCAGTGGATTCTGTCGATAGGCATCTATGTTGCCTATCGGAAAGACCTCAAGAATGTCACAGCGATCAGCATTTACATGTAGTTGCTTCTCGACAACACATCAGTCATCGTCTCAGTGACTAGGACTTTCCCATCGGCATGAAAGTCTCCTTCAGAGAAAGGTCTCAGAGAGATCTTTGTGTCTCACCGACCGACAGCAGAGGGATATTCATAATCGACAAGATATTTCCTTCGAGGAGAAGTCTCGGCAACTTCTTCATATCTCACCGACTAGCGCGTAGGGAGCGGGCAGTTCGGTGAGAGTTGTTCCTTCAGCGGGTGGTCTTGCCGAGCCCCCTGAGTCTTGCTGACCATCGATAAGGGGATACATCTCAGTCAGAATTTTGTGGCAGAGAGATGTCTTGGTGAGTACCTTTGGTCTCGCCAACAGAGTACAAAAGCAGTTCCTATCAGCAGGACTTCTCTAGCGTCACAGCGATCAGAATTCATATGTAGGGTCTCGCTGACATGAAATTTGAGTTTGGCGAGACGGATTTGTTTCGGGGAGATATCTCCCTGACAGTTGGGGGTTTTTCCAAAGGGTTCCCCTTTCGGTATAATGTCTTGCCAAAGAACGAAGGTCACGCCAAAACAAAAGGAGCTCGAGGAGAACAAGAGGAAATCAGGGAGACTCCAAACGAATGAGGTGCCTTCACTATGACTTCTTGCCGACCCAACGGGCTCTTGCCGAAAGAAAGTTCAGCCCGAAAGGATCTCGCCGAGAGGTGTTGTCTTTGGCAAAAAGTTTCACTGAAGGAGAAGGAGTCTTGCTGAAAAAAAGTGAGCCCGACAAGAATAAAGAGAATTCGATGAAAGGTCTTGGTGACCCAGGGATCTCTTGATGACACAAAGTGATTTCGGCATAGGCCCTTGCCAAAAAGAGGAGTTTACTGAGATGTTTGGGCAAAGCAGAGTGGTCTTGGCGAAGGACAGCAGCATCAGAAAAGGTCTCCCCGACCATGAAAGGTCTCGCCAACTGAGGGAGCTCGCTAAAAGATTTAGGGCTCGACAAAACTTCTCACCGACTCGAAAGGTCTCGCCGAAAGAAGAATGAGCTCAGGGAAATAGAAAGAACTCAGGGAGACTCTGAACGAATGGAACAGGTTCGGTAAGATGTCTTGCCAACCCGATGATGTCTGAGCGATGGGAGAATGCTATAAAGGGGAGCTCGCCGAGAAAGGTTAACTCTCGACAGGAGGTCTCCCCAACCATGTGATGTCCTACCGATAGAAAGGGGATCCCACCGAAATGAAATGGAGCTCAGTAAAGGATCATTTCTTCACCATAAGATCTTGGTGAAGAAGGAAGTCACGCCGAAAGGAAAGGGGGACTTGGGCTTGGGGAAGTAAGGATGGGCTCGGGGAGATGTCTCCTCGAGTGTGATGGTCTCGCCGAGATAGAGGGGGCTTCGATGAAAGGTCTCGGTGAAACGTAGGAGTCTCGGCGACAGGGCATGAACTCTTGGTAATATCCCCTCGACATGAAGAGGTCTCCCCGACCTGGATGTACTCACCGAGAAAAGAAGGGCTTCGCCATTTGGTCTTTCTGAAAGAGTGCAATCTTTCCGAAAGAGTGCAGTCTTTCCGATAGGTTTTGCGAGCTCGATATGACTTCTATAGCTCGCCGAAACGTCTCATCGATTGACCCATACCATTCTGATAACTGTTAAAGGATGAAATCGCATCGGGGAGACACCGATGGTATCTCATTGACATGCAATGTCATTCAGACCACCTTTGACCACCTAAGAAGCTCGCGTGGCGTATGCCCGACCAATCAGAGGAAACTAAAAGAGTGACTCATTGGCCCAGTTTGACTAATTGACTATTCTAGTGAAGGAAATCTGCATAATGCGAATGACATGTATTCATTATGAGATCATAAGCTGATGGATTGGCTTAGGTGATAATGTTCAGACCTAAAGAGAGGCCTGATGATGCTTTGGAAGATGGTCAACATGCAGGAGAAGTCTAGAACATGAAGGAGGCCGAAGGAAAGAAGCAACTATGACTCACACGGATGGTTGTAGTGACCATTGACGAGAGGCAGATCAATATAAATGGAAAAATGATTTTAGAGCCTTGAAGGCGGCCCCGATGGAGTTCAAATATAGACACGAAAGGCCAAAGTAAATGCGGTAGCTGCAAAAAATCTAAAAGGCTTCTCCTGGGGGTAGAAATCCTTCATCAGCATGGACAACAGGGCTTCCCATTGAATGCAGCTTTGACTCTCTTTAGAAAGATCTGAGAGCCGACTCTCCTAGAAACAGATATTTGGTAAACCCTAATGTAGGGGGACAGTGCATTCTTTTGGTACACTCTATATATATATGGCATTCTTGCCTCTTTGTAAAGGTTAGAACTTGTAGAGAACTTCAAGGGTTAGAAAAAGAGTTAGCAATTAGAAAGAAAAGTTAGTCAGAAAAGATAGAATTGCTTCCTGATTCTTTGTAATAGGAGCTTATTTTATCTTCTTAGTTTGTAGTTAGATTCAGTAGGAACCAATAATGTATCTTTTCAGTTTTCTTAATATATATGGAAACAATTCAAAGTCGAATATTTTCTATACACTGGTGATTGTGCCAGCTTTGTAAATTTTGCTTATCTATTTTACTGACAGTAGAAGCAACCAGATCTTAATCTACTTCAGATTGTGTTTCAGAATGGTGTTTGTCTTGAGTTAATCATTTGATTTGGAAATCTTTCAAGGATTGAGGTCTTACTTTAATGTTTTTTTTAAATGATAACTTGCAATCTGTTATTGAAATCAACACTGTAAACGAATGAAACTATGTGTCAATCACAAGTTAATTTCATTCTACAGTTTTAGTTTACAATTCCTTGAAGGATAACAAGTCTGGTTAAGATAGGTGAATTATCATTCTTTTCTGTTTTAAATCTCTAATCTATCTTTTGTTGTTTCTTTAAAACCCCTGGTTAGAGTAGGTTTAAATTCATGTTTGATCTTAGAACAATCCAAAAGCTCACACCAGCAGGCCCCTTGAACATTACTGCTACATTGACCACAGAGGGACATCAGCACAGTTGAGACCCAACTACAAAGACCTTGGGAGCTAAGACATCCATGTGTTGTCTTTCTCTTTCAGGAGAAGTAGAGTAGCAATATTCTGTTTAACTATTGCTATGCCATTTGGAACATCAACAGATTCTCATGCGTAGGCATCATTCGCATGCATTTTTCATGATCCTCATAAAACGTCAAAAATTCTAAAAAATCATAAACTGTCAAAAAGACAAAAAATATCATAAACATTTCAAAAAGACAAAAAAAATTATAAACTGTCAAAAGTCCAAAAAAAAAATCATAAAACGTCAAAAATACAAAAAAATCAAAACATGTCCAAAACATAAAAACATTCAAAGAATTTCCAAAAAAAATCCCAAAAATAGAGTCAAAGTTAGTCATATCAGTCTTTGTTATTGTCAAACTGCGTTGCCTTTGTGACTAGACATAGGCAAGGCCATCTATCGATGAGCCCCTGATGCCCCCTAGGTCAATCCTTTTAGGGTTCATTGAGTCAGTCAAAATAAATTGGAGACTATCAACTCAAATGTGATATCATCATCTGCACTTTAAATGCAAATCTTGAATCAACCAGACAAGAAAGCTAACAAGTCTCCAAGTCAAATCATTCATTTGTCAAATCAATCACACCAGTCAAATTAATTGATAACCAATGGTCTTAAAGAAGATGTGTCCTTCCTAAAACCAAACCTCGTCACTATCACACTTCGTTATTTTCCTTATACAAATAGTTGCATGATCGAAACCAGACTTGACGTCTTATACGACATGTTTCTTCTCCTAAATCTAGGCCTTGCCAAAATAGTCCACCTGCCACTCACTTCATCCCTTGACACACTGGCACACACTTATTGGAAAACAATTTGATTGGTTTTGAATCTTGTTGGTCTATTTTGTCTTATCTTTTGTATTTAATTTGGTCATGTTACTAGCCTACTGTTGAGATTATGGATACACAAGGTCCCTGAAGCTGCAGTCTTCAATGGAGGACCTTTGCTAGGAAAGATAATCAACCACAAAGAAAGTGTTGCAACTAGGCATGCACAATGGAGATTCTATATTGATATACATTATGAGATGAGATTGATTACAAATGTACAAGTTTCCCTGAATATATAGGCAAGAGAGAAAACCTAAGAGGCATGAGATGTTGCCATGCATAATGATCTAACAACATGTGACAACATGTGAACCTTATCTAGAAAATTATTAAATGTTGAGATAAGTTCTAGAAGGACAACTCATCTTCTAGAAGGAATCTTATCCCTACAAACATGGAAGGGGAAATAACCCCATTATTAAATGATTTATTAAAATGCAACCTAGGACTAAATGATGTATGACCTAACTTATGCTAGTGTAATAATTAATTTAATTACACTAACATCTTCCTCATCCTTCACTACTTTTCTCTATCCTCTTGTCCTTCCTCTTCCAGTCCTCTCATCAATTTCGAGAGCACACTTGTGTTCTTTGAACCCACCTGTCCTCTCGAGGGGGCATACCACTACCTCCTTGTCATCCTTCCTCATTCTTCCATTCACCTGGGCATATCTTTTTCTTTGACACAATGCAATAAATTGCATTGTATCAAAGATGGGAAAAATGTAGACACCTAGAAATTACCATTAGGCCAATGAATAAGTTAAATCCCCTTCATCATTCTTGATAATTAAATAATCTTAATTATTTAATTATTATCTAATGTTGCAAAGTCTTTTATTAATTAAATAATCTCAATTATTTAATTAATTCATTTTATCCTTCTATCTTTTCTTTTGATTGATTAAATAAATTATTATTTATATAATCATGTCACTAATATCTTCAACCTCTATAATTAAATAAATTTATATTTATTTAATTATCTATCATTTTCTACTATAATTAAATAATTATGAAAATTATTTAATTATTCATTTTAGCCTCTTCTAACACAAATTAATTAAATTTTTATTTAATTAAATGGCTTTCCTTTTCACTCACCTTTTTGAATTAAATTTCTATTTAATCAAAAAGTGAACTCGCTTTTATCTCTTGCAATGAGATAATTTTTCCATTATTTCAAAATGCAATTTCACTCTTCAAACTAACTAATTTTGTTGAAAAATCAGTTAATTTCCTCTTCCTCTTTCACTTCTGATCTCATCCCATCTCATCTCAATTAATTGCAACCATTAATCAAAATAAAAATCTTCTGATCTCAACCGTCCATTTTCTATCTGCCTCTTTATAAATACCATCTTCATTTATCATTTTGACATCTTAGAATATCTTAGAAAATATAGAATTCATAGCTATCATGTTGTTTAGATATTTAAAATCTTCAATATTTTACTTTTTCATTGTCATAGGCTATAGTTGCATGTTATAAAACTGAGGGAAATTATCATACTCAAGAAAAATAGAGAAGGATGATGGAGGTAATTCAATGGAGGCATGAATATTATGGTGAAATTGTTCTTTATTATTTTCTTTCATGCACTTATTTGTTCTCTATCATTAGATTAGGAATTTTGATTTTATTTATTGTGCTTAATAATCTTAATTCTGATTTTCCTGATTACAACAACCATAGTGGTTCTTCTCTTGATACTTCCTCCACTTGTGATGAATCTTCTTTCCAAACCTCAAACTTAGATGAACATATTACAAGCTCTCCTTGTAGGGTAGATAATATGGACCAAGAAAATGAGACCTTAATGGTAATGGACACTCACCTAGCACTCTCCCCTCCTCATAATCCCATCATTGATCATTCCCCTATTGGAAATGAAGTTATTGTAGGAGAACTAGGCTTACTTTTCAAGAACATGTGGCTTATTTTTCTTCTCCAAACTCTCCTAGGGAGAATATCATGGCATTGGATTATGATACTTCTTCTTCTTTCCCTACTCATTTGGTTCTTGATTTCCCTTACATTGAGATATATCACAACAAGCCTACTGAGGATATGGATGCACAAATGTCCATTGGATCCCCTTTAATCAATGAACCTCATACATATCCCATAGGACATATTGATAACTCCATCATTCTTTCCCCACCTTCATCCACCATCAATAATTTCGCTTCATCTTTATAAACTAGTGGTTTTGAATATCAACCTTCATACAATGTTCAAAATTCCATCTCACAAAACACTTATGATTTGAATTCATTAGATTTTTTATCCTCCTATACTGAAGAAGACAAAATATCACAATCTATTGAGTCTTGTGTAAGTATGACACCTAAGCAAGATGTATCTTCCACCCCACTCACACAACCACTTTATCCTCTTGATCAAGAAAGTATCTGGACAAAAAATTTGCATGATAATTTAATCACTCTCCCTCCACAAACTCATAATAAATGTTATGACAAGAATTCCTTTTGTGCATACCATAGAGTTCCTGGTCACACCACCAATGAATGTTATGCCTTGAGTCATAAAATACAACATTTTTTAGGAGTTTGGTATGCTTTCCTCTATGGGGGCATCTAATTCCTCTAATTGCTATTAATTTTCACTCTAGCATACACCTCATTTACACTTTCAATTCACCTTTTTCCTACACTAAGTGGGGGGAAAAGAGTTAGATAGCCTTATCTTGTCGTTGTCTCTTTCTACTACGCGTTAAATTTTCATGAATACATATAAGAGCAAGCTTGTGATGTGGATGACATGTCTTAAGATTGATTCACATGTGACATACTCCCCTTCTCTGTTCCCTTGACATGACGTAGCTTATCAAAAACATATGACTTGGCATAGGGATTTTCATGTAAGCTCTCATGTTTTCCTCTTTCTCTTCTTCTACTTTAAAGCAATTTCTCACAACAATGATGTTAGCAGCTGCTTTAAAGTGGGGGCATACATCACCACTCACATTTCATTGTGTGATTTTCTTTTTCCTATGATTCCCTCTCTCAGAAGCGTTAGGTACAATTTTTGTGCGTGATGAGATTATCCTCTCTTGGAGACATTGGGCATAATGTTCCCTAAGATGAGACAATTGCATGAATCAAACAAAATCCCTTTGAATATCTTGTACATTTTCTTTACATTTTTGCATTTTACATTTTCTTTGCATTTTCCCACCTTGCATAATGTAGCTTGCATGACTGTGGCACTTTATCTTTTTTCATAGCATTTCTTTTTCTTTATGGTTCCTTGTTAAATTTATCAACAGGCATAGCTTTAAGATGGTTGAGAGGGAATCCAAACTAGCGGCATGACTTTTCCCCATAGCCACCTCTGTGTTTTGTGAGTGCATACCAACTAGCATATATTTCTCACCTTTTCATTTTTTTACCTTTTTGGGCCTTCTCACCCCCTGGACAATTAGTTCTATGGCCCTAGAGTGAGTACATCTTTTTCATCCTTTTTTTCTTTCACCTTGCCATTGTATGATTTTTCATCTTGGGGACTTGGAGTACATGTGGATCTCTCTTCAATGTCTACTTTAGTGTGAGTTTGAAGTAGGTTCATCCTCTCACTAAAGTGGGGGCTAAATGTGTCGTAGAAAAAATGGGCCCTTTGCTTGATATGGATTAATTCATGATTAAATGGACTTAACAATGTCTCAAATCTAGTGTTGTGAAGTATTTTATGCATCCACACTAGGTCTTGGACCCTTGCAGATTAAATAAAATGTATTTAATGACATCTTGTGAAGGTGTTGTGAAGTGTTGTAATACATTTCTACACTCTTCTGGACTCTTTTTATTATAATTCATTTAAATATTCCTTTTTACATATCAAAAAGTCCTATATTGAAGTGTTGTAAAGTCTTGTAACAAGATTTCACACTTTTTTAGGCACAATCTCCTCATTTACACCTTTCGTATGACTTAATTGACCCCTTTTATGCCCTCATATGACTTAATTAAGTGTATTTTTGAATGTTATCTCGACAAATAACATTTTATACAACATTATTCTTGACACTTATTTTTAGGTCCTAGGTGGGACCCATTCGCCATAGGTGGCGAATGAGTCCCCCTTGGCCCCAAATTCAAAATATTTCAAATTTCCTTTTGGGATTTTATTCAAAATCACTTGATGTCAGCCTATGATGAGGTATGAACAAATTGTAAGGCACAAGTTAGTATAAATAAGTGTTTTTACCTTCATTTGGACATCTTTTCCTTACATTTCTTATTCATCTTCAATCCATAATCCTTTTATCATCTTCTTATCATCATTCTATCAAGCAACTTAGGTTTTAAGGCATTAAGAGATCAATTTTTAGACTTTCAAGGGAAGATTCTACATGTTTTTTCGTATACTTTCAAGATCTATCTTCATGGAAAGGTAATATATTCCATTTTGCGTGCTTCATTCCATTATTTCATCATTTTGGTTTAATTACCTAAATGGGGTTTGACCAAAGCAAACCCCCATGTCTTAACAATCAACATTTCCTCTCTTCTTCTTGTGTGTTTGTAGATTTAGGTCCTTTGGAAGCTTGGAAATCATTAAAGATCAAGTTGCAAAGTCATTCAAGTCCTCCCTTCATCATTCAAGTCAAATCATCAACAAAAAGTCATCTTTAGACCCGGATTTGACAGTTTTAGAAGCAGAGACCTGTAGGAGATAGAATTACAAATCTAACTCCACAAAATCTTCCTCTGATTTTACAGATTTATGTAGGTGGACTGATTCACCACACATGGTGAATGAGTCCCACTTGTAGGCTTGAAAAATAGTTTTCTTAGATTTCAGCTCCCGGTAGTTAGAAATAGGTTTCTAGAAGATTTCATCAGAAGTAGGACGGATTCACCATGCACGGCGAATGAGTCCCAGTGGATATTAAAAAAAGTTTCTGAGACAAATTCTAGAATATTCCAGTGACATCATTCTACCTCTAGGTGCACTCTATTTAGTCTAATTCATTTTAGTTTTCATTTACTTAAGTTTCTAGTTCATAGTTGCATTCAACACTGTGTTTTCCAACACTTTTTCATTAGATCAATTTAGATTCTTTAGTCTACATTTTCATTAAGTTTCAAACATTAAGACATGTTCACAAATTGCATATTTACTTTTAATTCTCCCATCTTTTAGCTTGAGTGTTAACGAAGTGAACATTTTGGCACACATACATTTTCTCTTACCTTCCAGGTGAAATACCCTAGAAGGTACACGAATGATTTGAGTGCCAAAATCTTTCATTTCATTAGGAAGGACACATCCTAAATGATGTTGATATCGAGAGGATCAATCCTCAAATGTCAAGAGGATCCCTCAAAATGATAGATGACAATGATGGTGCCTAGGGAGGACACATCCTAAGGCATAAATGATAGAGGTTGTTCTTTAGATGGACACATCTAAAGAATAACCAGGAGTTGATAGTTTGACTTGTTGTGACAATTTGACTTGTTTTGACTATTTTTGGCTAAAGTTTGATTGAGTTTGACTACATGTCATTGTTGACATGCTAATGTGTTTGACATGTTGACTAAATGATTGCCATAGTTTATTTTAGAAGTTTTCCTGCTTTGAAATGACTTGCTTTGACTTGAAGAATTTCGATGTGTGTGCAAGTGTAGTGCCATGAACCCTAATGGACTAACCTATTGCAACCTCAGGGGCTCATTGACAGGTAACCTTTCCTACCTCATACACTCAGAGACCTCATAGTTTGACATGACCAATGACTTTGTCGCAATGATAAAAGACTGAGCCATGATTTTTATTTTGACAAGCCTAAAAGGACTGACCTAATGTCTCAAGGGCTCGAGGACGAGCCTTGCCTATGTAGAAAATGCACAAAGACAACATAGTTTGACAAATGGAAAAGACTTGATTGACATGACTGACATGACAAAATGTGACTCTGTTTTTGGGATTTTCAAGTGTTATTTGGATGTTTTTGTGTTTTCATCATATTTTGATTTTTTTGGATTTCCTCAAGACTTTTTTCAATTTTTAGGTCTTTTTTCAAGACATTTTATGATTTTATCCTTTTTTCAGGACTTTTTATGATTTTTTATGTATTTTTTTAGGACTTTTTATGATTTTTATGTCTTTTCTTTAGGAAATTTTATGATTTTTAGAATTTTTTTTAGGAGATTTTATGATTTTTAGATCTTTTTTTTAAGGACATTTTATGATTTTTAGATCCTTTTTTGGGACTTTTTTGATTGACAAGACCATGTGTGATACCCACTGTAGTCAGGTGATAAAGAATTGGCCCTAATCAGGTTCAAGACTTGACCGTATTTGAAGGATGTGAAAAGGACATGCATGGGGTGGCGGATGGACGGTATGTAGGATTTGATGTCAACTATTTTGTCAACCATGAAAGGAAGGGTGTAATGTCATGGCAAGTGTCATGGTGGTGATGAAAGAGTGTGTTTTATTATGGACTAAGGTAGATAGAGTGATAGTAGATGGTAGAGTAATGGTTGACTACACATGGTGCTTGTTTGCTAGGTTTTCACCATGATATTTATCGAAAGTGCCTATTTGCCAGGTTTTCACTAGTGGACAAATTATTTCTTTTTACTATTTTTTTTGTCATTTTCTCATTTTTTTGGTGTCACCAAGATGCCTATTTTCTAGGTTTTCATTAGGGTGATGACTTTTTTTATATTTTCAATTTTTTTGTATTTTTTTAGGTTTTCAGCTAGACTTTCTAATGTTATGCATAAAACTTACGAACATGTAAACTATTGATGGGATTTGTCAGTTGTTCACCATCTGGAGTAGCTAGCTGATATGCTCTAGAAACAAAAGAGGACATGATGATGTATGGACCTAGCCAATTTGGTTCAAACTTGTTAGGTTTTTCTCTGTCAGCTTGATATTTAGGATTTTGCATGAGGACCAAGTCACCAATGTCAAACTTTTTGACAATTACTTTATTATTGTAACTACGGTAGAGATGATTCTAATATGCTTGTAGGTGATTCAAGGAATTATGTCTTCTTTCATCTTACATCTTTAGCTCATGCAGTCATCATTGTCTATACTCCTCATCATCGATCATACCCTTCATGGAGACTCGCAAAGATGGAATTTCAACCTCGACGGGAAAGATGGCTTCAGCTCCAAAGACTAGAGTGAATGGAGTGGAACCTATAAGCATGCAGATGCTAGTGCGGTAAGCCCACAAAGCAAGGTTGAGTTGGATGTGCCAGTCATGACCAGTGTCATTGACTGTCTTTTTAAGAATTTTGATTATTGTCATATTGGACGCCTCAGCTTGACCATTTCCTTGCGGGTAGTATGGCATGGAAAAATAGTGTTGAATATGAAATAATTCACATAACTCATGAACATATTGATTTTAGAATGAACATCCATTGTCTATGATGATAGACTGTGGAATGCCATACTGATAGATGATGTAATTGAGGATAAATTTAGAATTTTTTTTGCTAGTTATGTATGTAAGGGGGATGGATTTGATCCACTTCATAAAGTACTCAGTGGTAGTGGTGTTGAATTTGTGGCCATTGGATGAGGTAGGATGGATATTTCCCATGAGGTAAAGTTCCCATTATGTGAAGGGCCAAGGAGAAGTAATCAGTCGAAGCTCCTACGCTGGTGCATGAATTAGATCACTGTGTATCTAATATTGGCAAAACATTCTAACAAATTCAAGTGCATCTTTCTCCATGGTTCACAAATAATACCTAAGTCTCGTTATCTTTTTGGCTAAAGTAGGGCCACTTGAATGGGATCCACATATACCCTCATGTACTTCTCTTAAGGTCATTCGTGCTTCATCAGTTTTGAGACATCGAAAAAGGGTGTTATCAAAACTATGGCGATAAAGGGTGTCACTGACAATGGTATATTGAGCGGATTTTCAGATAAAGGACTTGCATTGGTTATTGGAAAAGTTGGGGGGAAGGGTTTGGGACTTGAGATAGTCATAAATGTCTTGATACCATGGGGAATTAGGACCAACAATCTCACAAACCATTTCCAATTTTGGTATGTCATATGCAGGAACCAAGAGTTGTTCTACCAAGAATTCAAATTGTGGCACATTACTTGAAATGTCTAGGAGAGAGTCAATTGTGGCCATTGCATCTGCTGCCTTATTTTGTGTTCACAGAACTTGCTCAAAAGTCACCATGTGAAGATATGTCTAGAAGCTATCAACCATTTTTTTATAAGTCACCATGTGAAAATATGTCTAGAAGCTATCAACCATTTTATTTATAAGGCATTAATTTCTCATCCTTAGTGTCATAGTCATCATTGACTTGGTTAATGACCAACTAAGAATCTCCATACACATGAAGTGTTCTAATTTTCCATTTTATGGCCATTCTAAGTCTTGTGACAAGTGCCTCATATTTTGCCACATTATTTGTACATGGAAAATAAATGCAGAAAGACTTAGGGATGGAGTCTCCTTGTGGAGTGATAAATAGTATTCCTACTCCAGAGCCATGATTAGTATGAGATCCATCAAAATATAGCCTCCAAGGTGACTTAGGTTCTATATGAAATATTGAAACATCTAGAAAGTCTGCTACTAGTGGATGATCACCTTATATAGGTGTGTTTTCTAGTTGGTCTATTATCACTTGTCCTTTTATAACCTTTCTTTCCACATACCGAATATCATACTCACTCAATATCATGACCCACTTTTCTAGATGACCGGTCAATGTTGTGCGACTGAGAAGATATTTTAGGGGATCAATCTTTGCTACTAAGTTGGTGATTCAGCATGTAGTGTCTTAATTTTTGTGCAGCAAAGACAAGTGCTAGACAAGCACATTCAATGGTTGTGTAATTTAGCTCATATCCGACCAGTGTCTGACTAATGTAGTATATTTCCCTCTCCTTCTCCTCATGGTCATTTTGTGCCAATAAAGCCCCTAGTGAAGAAGTCATTGCAGAATTGTATAGAATCAAAGGTTTCCCCTCGATGAGTGGCATTAAAATATGTGGTGACAATAGATAATCTTTTATTTGGTTGAAGGCCTCCTGACATTTTTCTATCCATACAAAAGGGATAATTTTGCACAGGAGATACTGAAATGGTTGACATTTTTCAGCCAATTATGCTATGAATCATTTGATAGACTATAACCTTCCTTGTAATTTCCTAAGTTCACTTATCCCTTTTGGGGGAGGCATGTCTAATATGGATTTCACCTTGGTAGAATCAACTTCAATTCCTCTATGAGAAAAAATGTACCCTAAAAGTTTACTTGACATCACACCAAAGATACATTTCTTCGGATTCAAGCGAACCTTGTATTCTTCCAGTTTCTTGAAGATTTTTTCTAATACATTCAAGTGATCTTTTCATGTCAAATATTTAGCCAAAAGGTCGTCTACATAATCTTCCATTATCTTGTGCATCATGTCATGAAATATCATTGTCACAGCTCTCTGATATGTGGTGCCTACATTATTGAGACCAAAAGGCATGACATTCCAACAGTATGTACCCCAAGGACATGTGAATTTTTTTTTTTGTTGATCTTCAGGGGCAATATGAATTTGATTATAACTTGAGAAACCATCCATGAGGGACAACATCTCATATCCTACCGTAAGGTCTACTATGATGTCAATATTTGGGAGCAAAAAGTCATACTTTGGACATGCTTTATTCAGGTCCCAAAAATCTATGAAAATGCGTATTTGACTATTTGGCTTTATGACTAGTAAATTTTTTTATATCCATTCATAATAGTCTATGGATCATATGAACCCCACATCTAATAGTTTCTTGAGTTCTACTTTGACTAACAAGGTGATCTATAGGTGAATCTTTCACAAATTTTGTTTCACTGGCTTGGCATCTGGAAATAATGGAAAATGGTGCAAGACAAGTTCTAGATCCAACCCAGGCATATCGACATAAGACCATGAAAAGTTGACCTTACACTCTGAGAAGAATTTGTGAATCTCAGGTTTCTCTTCTTCCATCAAAGATGTTGCAAAGAGGACCATTTTAGGTTCTTCTACTGTAGATATGCTTACTTCCATGGTGTCCTTAATGAGCATTGCTAATTTTTCTTGAGTTACAGGGAGAAATTCCAGTCCTCCATCCTTAGGCACCTCAGAGAGGTTTTCAACTTTGGATACGTCCTTTATTTTTACTTTTTTTTATCATCAGAAGGTGCCTTTCAATTTTCCCCTAAACAAATGTCATTTTTTGTTTATTTTTAGCTTTCATTTTGTGACTAGAGGATGGAGCAGTCTCCCCAAAGTAAGAAACACAATATAGGTCAATGGAAAATCTAGCCTTGTGGTCTCCAAATGGTATGCCCTCATGAAGTCCCATAAATTCTGCAATGGTTTCATCATTCTGAAATATGTTCAAAGTAGGCGGGCCTTGTTGACTGCAATTGATTAGTTGCAGGTAGACTAGGGAAATACCATCATCAGTATTGGTGAATGGTGGGGAGGACATAGAAAGAATGCAGACAGATTTAGAGACATTGAGAATGAAGTTGTCATCATCCAATTCCCAATCAGACTCTATCCTATATTCTCCTTCACTTGTTTCATACTCATTAGCAAAGTAGGGGATGAAGGGATTGGAGTCATGGTTAGCAGTCTCATGTGGTGATTTAGATGAATCTAACTAATGGTCATTAGGTTTAGAAAGCTAGAAAGGTATATCAGGATGAGGGTTAATGGGATTAGAAGAGGATTTTGGCTTGCCATTGTTCCTTGGGAAAAAGGGTCTATCCTAGTCTTCTCATTTCCTTGGGATTGTAGGATTTTCATTATTTGATGCTTGATCAATTTTAAACATATGCAAAAATATTTGTTCAAAGGTAAGTTCTCCAAGTTCAAGGAACAATTCATCAAGACAATAGTCACTTAGGGATTGTTGGGAGCCAAATTCCCACTCCTAGGAGTCAGTTTTGGTAAGGGATTCATCAATGGTCTCAACACTTTCTGAAGCATTCACATTCTCACTCGAAAGTCCATTGGTACTTTGATCGCCATGTTTAAGTGTACCTAACCCTAACCCAAGACTTTTCAGTCTTTTGGAAGGCATGAAACATTCTTGCATCCCCATTTTATTCTTGCTAAGGCCACTAGTACCATCATAGCATTTTTCCTTCATTATGTCATAGCCTTTTCCATATATTTGGACTGGTAATGGAGTTGGATTCTCTGGGTCTCTGTAAATCCAAGATAATATGTCTTTGAGGTATTCTTTTCTCATGTCACCCCATTTTATGAATGTCATTTTGGAAGGAACCTTGAAAATCTCCTTAGGATCCATTCTGAAACAAGGTCGCCCATAAGCCTTAGGAGACTTGGGTATTTTGGTGATGCAATATGTTGTGTGTAATTTAAATTCTCCACAACCTAAGTCATGGATCTTGACACTTGGATTATCCTTCGAGATGGTGGAAGTGGATGAAATGGTAGATGTTTAAGTGCATGAAGTGGTAGATTTTGGATGTGGTCGTGGACGGTTTAGTGAGTGCGGATGGGTCAATGAACTCAAAGCTTCACGGTTGATGGGAACTTGGTGTTTTTAAATATCCCTTAGATTGGTACAATATTGAAAGGGATTGGGGTCTCCATATATGGTGATTTCAGTGCCATAAAAAGGGAAATTTAGACATTGGTGATAGGTAGATGGAATAGCTTTAAAGGCATGGATCCAAGGTCAACCAAGTAACATGTTATAGGGAAATTCAAGATCCGAGACTTGGAATTTTGTGTCTACAATGACCGGACCAACTCTGATAGGAAGAGTGATGACACCTTGGGAGGAACATTCCTCATCATCATATTCCTTTATAACAATTATCTTTATACTATCTACACAAACATCAAAAAAGCCTAGAGCCTTAACAAATTTTAAGGAACAGATGTTTAGTCCTGCTTGTTAGAATTGGCTATGGCTTCCAAAATATTGAGACCAAATGGAAAGCACAAAAAGAGAGAGAAATGAATATGACAAGAATAAACTATATTCAATGTCAATGATATGAGATGATTGTCATATTCAGTGTGAGATACCCCTTGGTTATATAGCCAAGGTGAGATGCAAGATGTCATAGGATTATGACATGTGCCTTAATCATATGACATGAGAAAACTAATCACACTTACCTAGGTTCACATGTAGTGGTTGTCAAAGGATAAGATAACAACAAATGATAACTGACACCTTCTAGAAAGATTCATTCCTATGACCTAAGTAAACTTAACTAACATGTAAATAAGTCCCCTAGTAATGAATTAACTAGGTACAAGACTTTATTTACACCAACACCCCCCCTTAAGTGCAACTTAGGGAGTAGTGGATTATTATGAAAATGACACAAAGATGGTTCTAATTACTAGGCCATGTTTGGTACCCATGTACAATGCAAATGCAATATCTCACAAATGAAGAAAAGGAGAAAACCCAGTGGGACAAAAATCCTCCCCAAAAGAGAGATGAAATACAAAAAAAAGAAATGTGAAATAATCTCAATGATGAATGAGAAGGTAAAAACCCCATGTGAGGAAAAATACCCCCCATAAAAGAGAAGTAGAAGAGAGACAAGGAAGCCCCCCCTCAATGTTGAGTCTCCTTTAATGATGGTAGAAGCTTGACATTGAATGTTGAAGATGATCCAATCTCGTCAAAAAACATTCCTCCCCTTAGGAAGAAACAAAAACATGGATGTATGCAAGAAGTCAGGAATATGGATGATGTATGATGATGTCTCTGAATGATGCTCAAGTGTCTCCATGTCGATGTCGTAAGCTGGCACACTCTAAACATGTGTTCTAGGGCACACTGCTAAAGAGGACTATCCAACATCTAGTAGAGATGAATGTAGAACATGATCCAAAGAAAAAGATACCTCCTCTGAAGACAAAGAAGCCTCCTCCAAATGTTGTCCAAAATAATCCACACTCATGCCAAACTATAAAGGTTGATCATGTAGAGAACGAACAAGAGGGTCATAGTTTTCCCTCACAACAACTGAAGAAGGTGCACCTTCATCAAAGAGAAGATGAATTCTATCAATGATGTCCTCCAAATCTATAAGATGAGACTCCATAAAAAAGTTTGAAATACTTATCAAGAAGACATCCAAAGTAGCCATATCTAGAAGACTATGTATGTCTTGTTGCACTGAATCACTAGGAGCCAAAACTGTTGAATCACAAGCATCATCAACTGTAATAGTAGATGGAGGAAATGAAATGCATGACTCAAGAATTGGATCTAATGTGAGAAATCCCAAGTTCAAGAAGCCAAATGTCTCCTCTGAATCATGGTTCATATGATCAAGAGTCGAAGGAACAATGTCACCATCAAAAATAAATTGTGCAAAGGCATACAATCGAGATGAATGATCAACCACCCTAGTAGAAATGATCTCTCGAGTCTCCAAGTCTTGAATGATAACTAAATTAGGAGTGAACTCCACAGTTCTCCCATCTCCACCATGTGTAATCTGATACATGGAAATAAGATTGTTTATCAAATGAGGAACACAGAAGAGATCCTAAAAAGTGTTGTCCCCAAAACTAATAGATACCTTCCCTGTTACACTCATGTATGTATTGTTTCCCATCAAGATAGGATACATAGTACAAGGCTGAAATGAAGAGAAGATAGTATGTGGAGATGCCATATGATGAGATGCTCCTAATTCTAGAAGCCATCTTCCTGATCCTGGACCTGGAAGAGCACAAAGAGCTTGTCCTTTATATCCTGATGTAGATGCTTGACCTTTTTCCTTTTTAGATTGTTTTGAAGTAGAAGGAGAAGAAGATTCATACATTCTAGGAGGAAAATCAATGTGATTCTTTTTTAGAATATTTTTCAATTCATCAATATCCTTCTTATAATATTAGTTTTCTTCATGTCCATCCTTCTTGCAATATGCACAAAAAGGCCTCTCCTTCTTAGATGATTCTCCTTTTGAGGATGAGGATTCTGATTTTTTATGTGGCTTGTTCTTTTTCTTCTTTTGCTTCTTATCAAGATTCCCTAATTCTTTATGTACCTTAGACTCATTAGCCACCAATTGGCTTGGAAGACTTGATTAGACCTATGTTTATTAACTTAGCTTCCTCTTAGATTAGGAGATTTGAAAAGTAATCAAACTTAGGATCAACATATAATGCTCCCATAGAAATTCGATGGATATGAAAGCTAGAAACAAATATTGAATACTTAGGACCAAGCTTGGATAACACATTCAGAATCAATTGTAAATCCTCCTTTTCAATATTGCATTCCTTCAACTGTGTTCTTAGTTGCTTGATTTTGGAGATGTAGTCTTGGATGTGGTCAAAACTTTTAGGATCAAGATTCATCAAATCATTATCAATCTGATAACCTCTAATCTTATCTATTTTACTGTACAATTTTTTAAAAGTCTCCCATGCCTCTTTAGGTGTATTGCATGATTCAATATGAAATTATAAATCAAATGATACTAATGAACATATGCATCCAAGTGTTTTCTCACGATCAATCTTCCACCTTGCCAATTCTTTAGCATCAGTAGATTTTTGAATAGTGTCCTTTAGATGAACTATTAAACCTTTCATCATGAGATAGTTCCATACTAATTTTCTCCATGTAGCATAATTATGTGGAGTTAGGAGTTCAATTTGAGATTTCCCCATTGCAAGAACACAAACCAAGAAAAAGAATGCAAGCAACCACTGCAAGATTACCCCCCAAATCACTCAATCAAGAAACCTCCCAAGCAATATCTGATTTGGCACTTTATACTTAGTGCGTTTATAGTTGCCACTTGCCAGAAACAACGAAGTGGTCTTTGATCTTGGTACATGCAAATGCCAAATTTGGCCACATAATCAAGTATAATTTTTGGTATAAAATGAGATCAATATGATCATACCATTGAGAATTACACAAAAAATCATGCACTTTCAAAAAAAACTACACCCAAAAATGTTACTATAGGAGCAAGATATGAGCTCCTGAAGTTCCCAAAATGAGGATGAAGCAACAACACCTGTGATAATCTGCAATTTCTAGAAAAAAAAGACACCAAAACCAAAAATTATTGCACCACCGTGTAGAGCACAAAAAATTGACCCAAATAAAAAAATTGCACTAAAAAAGGAGTCAGAATGAGCAAGATATCGTTGTTTGAAGTTTGCCTCCAAAATCAAGAAGCTTAATGGAGAGGGGGTAGAAAATTTGAACCAAGCGCTAATGTATTGCTGACGTCAGCAATCCAGTATCTTAAAATTGGCGTTCTCCCACCCATCGCTGGAAAATGCACCCTCTGGCCTGAATTTGATGCCAACGGAATATTCTTAATTTGTTATTGCCGATTGAATCTAGGCGAAATCTTGACTAGAATCTTCTATGATAATATTCTCAGCAAATATTCTTTTTGCACTGGACTTCTTTAAAAGATTTCTGATTTATCCTTTTGAAGACTCCCGCCGGGTTTGAGTGATTGCTGGCCGGATATGAGTGTAGCTCTGGATTTATTTATCGTCGTCAGTGAAAGTCAGATGGGGGCTACATTAGAATGTGGGGCCCACCCAATGAATTTGGCTAGGCTACGTGGCAATGCCATTGGGGCTGGGTACTGTGTACATTAGGTACGCTTTCTACACAGTACATTGTCCTTAAAATTTTTTGCTTTTTTTTGCTTTTTTTATTGATTTTTCAATAAAACTTTTTAAATAAAATGCAGCCGATACAAATTTTTTTAAAAAAAAATTCAGAAAATTTTCAATGATTAATAAAATATTTTTATTTTTTGAAATCGTACCACTATAATAATGATGACGTAGGGGTCGTACAGCTCTCCGAGATTTTTTTTTTTGCCTCACTAGATAACTACTCCGATTTGGACAAATTGGCAGTTGATCTTAGGGTTTTTGGCCCTTTTGGACCCGATGACAGGGTTAGATTTGACCCAAAATGCTCCAAAATTGCAGCTACCTTTTGGATCTAGCAACCACTCTTCAGCTTCAAACCCTCATAAATTTGGCCTTGAATCTCTGATTTGGAAGAAAGAAAAGGAAAAATCAACTTTCTCAAACCTTCCGGACGCAATGGTGAGCTTAGTTTTGCACCAACAAACTTCAATATGAACCTGCAATAAAGAGCCAAAAATGGAACAACCCCAAATCTGGTATCTCTCTTCAAAAAATGACTCTCCAATGGCACCCAACCCTCTCTAATACCATGTTAGAATTGGCTATGGATGCCAAGATCTTGAGACCAAATGGAAAGCACAAAAAGAGAAATGAATATGACAAGAATAAACTGTATTCAATGTCAATGATATGAGATGATTGTCATATTCAATGTGAGATACAACTTGGTTATATAGCCAAGGTGAGATGCAAGATGTCATAGGATTATGACAAGTTTCTTAATCATATGACATGAGACAACTAATCACACTTACTTAGGTTCACATGTAGTAGTTGTCAAAGGATAAGATAACAACTAATGACAACTAACACCTTCTAGAAAGATTCCTTTCTATGACCTAAGTAAACTTAACTAACATGTAAATAAGTCCCCTAGTAATGAATTAAATAGGTACAAGACTTTATTTACACCAACACTGCTGCACCATCTACTAAAAATTGTTTGACCTTATGTTTATGGATAAAGACTTCAATGTGTAAGGCATCATTATGATTAGTCTTTGGTGATGAATAATCTTGGTCTGAAAATGTTATGTGATGGGGTAAAGTGAGGTATCCCACTATGGCCTCAAATTGGTTGACATCAATATCCTTAGGGACATTAGACTATTGCAAGGTTTTGTCAAGTATAGCTTTATGCATGGGAGCAATACGTAGAAATTCAAGTATGGAAATTTGAGCAGGTGTCTTATCTAGTTGATCAATATGGTTAAACTGAGTCTTAGGTTGTGACTACTTTGCCGATGATCCTGATTGTGATTGCTTAGCAGATGGACCGGGTATTGTGATTTTCAACTACCTAGGAGGAGGGGGACCATCTATGGTGAATTTTCCACTTTGAGTAGTGGCATTACATTCAGGTGCTCTTTTGATAGTTATGGGATTGACACATTCATCATCAGTTCAGACATTATTGATAATGGTTCCACTTGAATATTTGTATGTGGCTCGAGCATAATTATCCTCATTGTTATTAGTCTTAGGACCTGACGTTGAGGCTTTATTTGAACCATGGTCTTGTAGTGGGTTCTTGTGAATAGTATGGTCTACATTTGATGCAAATTGTGGCCCACCCACTTCAATTGTGCAATTTTCAATGAGGTCTTGAATCAAATTCTTTAATTGTCAACATGAAGAGGTTTTATGTCCTTTTACACGGTGGAAATCATAGAAAGCATTTTTTCACACCATGATGGCTTAAATTGTCTTGGGTCATATGGTTTAGGGTCTTCTAGTGTAATGACACTGTTTTGGAGGAGCTTCTTAAGGACATCTTCGATTGGCTCACCCAAAGGGGTATATGTGCAACTTTTCAGAAATTGTCTAGGTTGACAAGGCTGCCTTTGGTTTTGATAGTTTTGATTTTTTTGATAATTTTGAATGGAATTAACAACAGGTGTCTGTGTGATTATTTGTGTGTTTTATTGTTGAACTCCTTTAAGAGTAAGTACAAGACCCATTGTGTTTGCTATCTTGGCATCAACAACACCATCATTGGTAGCATGTTTATTCTTGACCCAATACTTGTTCTTGTTTGAAGGAGGGTTTTCATTTGTTTTTTTAGGGCCATATTTTAGTTCTCTTTTAGCAATAAGGTCCTTCTCAAGTTGGACTTCTCTTTCGACTAAGTTTGAAAAGGTTGTACAGCAGTGGACTTGTAAGTCGTATTTCAATGGACCTAGGAGTGTTTGGACAAACATTTAGAATTTTTATTTCTTAGGTATGTCAATGTGGTAATGACATGCTAGGGTTCTCAATCTTTAGAAGAAGGGGATAAAAGTCTCACCAGTGTCTTCTTGTGTAAGTGTGCATAAGCTAGTGATGGAGATGTCTATGTCAATGTTATAGGAATAATCTTTCACAAATTTGTTTGCAAGTTTGTCTCATATTTTTATTCCATTTAAAGTGGAGAACCATTCAAGTGTGGGTCCTATAAGACTCTTGGAAAAAAGTCTCATCAAGTAAGTTTGTTCATAGGAAATTTCCATGAAATTGGTCATAAATTCTTGAATGTGTTCAATAGGATTTGTCTTGCCCTTATACTTAGTGAAGTTTGGTGCCACATATCCAGGAGGAAATGGTGGCATGTATAGACTTGTGTCAAAAGGGTCTGGACATAGGTCATATGATGTGTGTGAATTTTTGTTGGACATTTTCATATTCTCAATCTTTTTTTGTAAGTTCATCACTTGAGCTTCCAAGGCATCAATTATGGGATTGTTTGTTGCATCACACATGGGAGTGATAGGTATCTCATGGGTCCCCATTTGTTGTGAAGGAATTTTGGAATTTTGTTGTGGGATTTGTTGTTGCAAGATGTATGACGTGTTTTGATTTGAATTTTGTTGATATTGGAAGTTTGGATTAGGGACATGTTGATGAGTGTGGATATGGGATGAAAATGTAGGAATATGTCCACCCACCATGCTAGTCGATATTTGGGGGATGTGTGAACCTTGAATATTTTGGTGTCCAAAGCCTTGTCCAAATTGGTGAAATTTTCCATGGGGAATGTTCGTGTTTTGACCTTGGGAACTATTGGTATTTAGTTGTGATGATGTGTTGAGATTTGGTTGTGGCCCTTGAATGAAAATATGTTGTTTATTTCCCAAAGGATTGAATGAAGATCCAATAAAAGGATTTGATGATGATGTTCCCATGGCACTAGATGAACCTCCAAATAGGAGGTTTGAAGAGCTTTCCCCCATTGATGAGGATACAAATGTAGCTCCAACTGATTGAGAGGAGGTTGTGGACATTGTTGGCATTGATTGTGACATAGCTTGTGACATAGTTGGTGTCCCTCCAATGTTTGTTGCATTGATTGAGTTGGAATTGTTTTGATTGGATGTGTCATTAGAAGTGGCATTGATAGTGCTTGAGACAATTCTTTGAGGTAGCACCAACAAATGCATTGTTTGTATTGTTTTGGGGTTGACTTGTGTTGGATGAAATGTTGGCATTGTTGTTGTTGACATTAAGATTAGGAGAGGTAGGTCTCAAAGTGTTAATGTCAAAGCCACATGGTAGTTTAGTCCCTTGGTCCAATAGCATGGAAAGATATCTTTTGGGATCATGTAAGAATAATTCTTCCACAAAGGACGCTACCTTAGGATTTTGTGTTGCACCTTCTACGTCTTCCATGTAAACATATCCATGTTCATCCCTATGCATGAATGATTCAAAGGGGTTTCGTGATGAAGATGGCATGTGCATTTCACTGAAAGGATTGATGAAAGATGTGTCTTGGTTCATGTTTTGATTCATGTGATTGGAAAAGATGTAAGTGTTGTTTTCTTGTCAAAAGTTAGTCATTTTCCTTCTTTTTCTTTGAAGCCTAGTCTCAACCATATATGTAATTTCTCAAATTAGGAAGAAGGATGAAAATGACAACTAGATGATGACACTATGTTTTTGGATTTTTCAAATAAGAGATGCAAATACAAACTATTTTTTTGGATTTTTTACAATAAGGAATGCCAAAGGAAAATGAAGAGTAGGATGACAAGTTATGAAACTACTTTTTTTTTTGTATTTTTCTAATAAGTTATGCAAAATAAGGACTGAGATGACTTAAATGTCTAAGGTATGCAAATGCAAAGGTCTAAATGATTTAGAAGAAGGTTACTCAACCACCCTAAGCTTGACCTATGTCTCAATTTTGGAATATCAGAGGACTTGTTTGAAGGACTAAATGACAATGACAAGATGACTAAGTGAGGTTTCCTAACTTGACTTTTGAGTTGGAAAGGTCTCACAAAAGGACAATGACTAAGGGAAATAATGATGACTAAGTCCAATGATAACCTACTTTTGAAGGCAATGATTTTGCAAAGTATGGTAAGGTTTTTCTAATCCATAATATGAAAATGAAATGAGGACCTAAAGAATGGTTTATGACTAAAAATGAACATGATGATTTCTAAGAATGAAACTAAATTTTGCAAGGATCAACCTATGGGTAAATGCAAACTAAAGTGTGCAAGAAATGAAAGATTTGAGAAATTTTCTTTCTAGTTTTTATAGAGACTATTGGAAAAAGATGTTTGATGACAGATTGGACAAGTTTTCTCTTGGGTTTTAGTCTAGAATAGTGTTTTCATTTTTGCCAGGAAAATGCACCATTCTAGGTTGTGAATGTGTTTCAATTTGGCACATGCGTCGCAGTTCTAGTGAAAGTGGTTTTACAAAAAGGAAATGTGACTCAGAAAAGAAGATGTGGAGTTATGTTAAGAAAATGTGGTTTAACACAGGTAGATGTGTTTCCAGAGATATCAAATGTGGTTGAGCAAGGAAATTGCGTTGCAAGAAATGTCAAATGCAACGCAGTAAAATGAATGCATTTCAAAAAGTAGAAATGCGTTATGGAAATGCAAATTCAAATGTGGTTTAGCTAAGCACATGCAATTTAGAAAACAAAAAATGTGTTTCAATAGAGAAAATGCGACATAGAAAGCTTCAAATTTGTTTCAACAGAGCGAATGTGTTGCACAGGCCAATAAATGTGTTGCAGGTAGAAACTTGTTTGCAATTTTGACCAAATTTCAAAGTTGTCTCAAGTTGAATGTTTGTTTCCAAATTTGTGAAAAGTGTTTGTTTTTCTGAATTTTTGAGAAAACACTTGGAAAACACAATATTTTTTCTTTGATCAAGCACAATGAAAACAAGCACAATCCTAGGTTAAGCAAGGACAATATTTGCTAGATTCCACGTGGGTTTCCCCAACCACACTTATTTTTAGCGTGTGAATCCATAAACTTGGCCACACAGGCTCCCCCTTATAGTGCACTCACTTCTCAAACCAACCAAGCTTCCAACCCCCATAAAACTCCCATGGCAAGTTGATCACCTCTACTAAGAACTACGATAATGTGGATGCCTTCACAACGATCATTGCTACAATAGAAAATAGAAAGGATTTTGGCTACTACACAAAATTTTATAGTAAGGGACCCTCGTTTGAGTGGCCACACATGGGGAAAAGATTAAGCTCTATTAAAGGAGGAATTCCAACCTGAAGAGGTTACACTCAACAAGGTTTTGGGGAATTCTACTTTGTCTGTATGACACATCCGCACTCATAATCCTAAGGTTTCCATTAGGATTCACATTTATATACCAGTCAGGGGTAGCTCAGCCAAAGAGCTCCATTGTCAGTTTGAGTCACTTTGGGGTGAGTAATTTTTCCCACCAAGGCCCAATTCCTAGAGTCAATAATTGTTTCTCCTACACCCAGGATCACATAAGTGCGCAAGGGGAGAGGATAATTTGATTATTGAATCAGGCTGACACAAAGATAGATGGGTATGGTTTTCTAATCACCTAGTTTGCATAAGGTGAGAGCATAATCACCTACCACCTTCAAACAAAGTTAAGAAAAGCACAAACAAATTTCTTTTTAAAGCACCAATTGAAGTGTTCTCTAATCTAAAAAAAAAAGCAAACAAAATGTTTTCAAAATAATAGCCTTGGACAATCGAACCTACAAAACCACTAGTTAGTAGTTTCAAAGAGATGCCTTGGACCCATGAAAGACTCAAATCCACATGCTGTAACAACCCATTAGTAACCAAAAAATCACCTAAACTAATAGATTGCAGAAAGAAATAACAGATTGCAAAAAGAAAATAGGAAAAATTTGGAAAAACCCAAATGCAAAAGTTTATCAGATGATTGCGTCGCAGCAAAGAGAATGTGTCACTCTGCAAAGCAAATGCGGCTCAGTTTTGTACATTGGAATCTGTCAAATGAATGCATCGACTTACAAAGAAAATGTGTCACAGCTAATCAAATGCATCATTTTACAAGTTGTATGTGTTGCAACAGAGCGTATGCATCGTTTTAAGCAACAAATGTGTCACAAAAAATCAAATGCATCGTTCTACAAAACAAATGTGTTGTGTTCATACCTGTACCTGCAAAACAAAAAAAACCATAAGGAAAAAATGAACATGCATGATTTTGGTGTCAGGTTCACCAATGTAACTAAGGGAATTTTCCTAGGGTTGGCAGATTAAATGCAAAAACACAAAAACCCAAAGTGATAATGAAGTGCAAAGAAAATAACATGAAAAGTAATGAAAAGATCTCACCCAAAAGTCTTCATTCTCCATGGTTGACCTCCATTATACCTTCTCAACTTGATGGAAATATGATGTTGCCCTTAGATTTTATGTAAGCAATCTATGACTATAACAAGCCCTAAGTAAATGTTGAAGGATTTAATCTAAATTACCTCACAAATGCAACTAGAAAATGATGAATGCAAAAAATAGCCTAAAATGACAAGATAGTAAGAGCCTGAGATGACAAAACATGAGCATGAGGTGACAAAATGAGAGAAAAACTACCATTTTATAGAAAATACAATGTTGGATGAATGGCCAAGATTAAAGATTGACAAGTGCCCTAGAATTAATGGACAAGATTGAATTTGACAACCCACAATTAGGGTTAGGGCAACATTAGGGAAAATTCAAAAATGAATGAACAAGATTTAATTTGAGAAAAAACAAATCAAGGGTTGACAATGCATGGGACAAGAGAAAAGATTGGCACAAAAAAAGAGAAAGCTGGAAAAATCAAATAAAATTAGCAATTACTTGATTTTTGGAGGAAAAAGACTATTTTGAATTAAAAATTAATTTAATTCAAAAAAGGAGAGTCATGTGACAACAAATAAATAATGCAAATTATTTACTAAAAAGAGGGAAAGATAGAAAGTGGGACTATTTTAAATAAATAATTTTATTTAAAATAGGGTAAATGTCAAGGTGGCAATTATTAAATAAATTAAAGAATTTATTTAATTATAAGAAGATTTTTAAGAATTAGTGACATATTTAAATAAATAAATAAAATTTATCTATTTAAATAGTCAAGTAGAAATTGGTGGACAAGAATAATTAAATAAATTAAGAAATTTATTTACTTAAATAATCAAGAGGAATAAAAAGACATGCATTAATTAAATAATTATGAATTATTTAATTAATAGTTGAAAGTGGACCAAGGACATAATTAAAATTTCTTAATTATGCTAGGAAGAAAATGATGAAAATAGAGCTTGCAAGCCTAGGTCATTTTTATGTGTCTACAGGACAAGTATTTGTTGAAGCTTGGATTTATTAAAGGTACTACTAATAGTAATTTGTATTTCAAAATTGATCATAATAAAGATTTCATTGTTGAAGTCTTTGTTTATGATATCATTTTTGGAGGAGATGATAGTTTGTGCATGAAGTTTGTTGATGAGATGTCGAGTGAGTTTGAGATGTCTATGATTGGAGAAATGAAATTCTTTTTGGGATTGCAAATTACTCATATAGATAGAGGGATCTTTATATCTCAGTCCAAGTATGTGAAAGAATTGCTAAAGAAGTTTGGTATTGAAGATTCAAAGCCAATTGGTAAACCTATGGTGACCAGATGTAAATTGACACAAGATGATGATTCTTCTAAAACAAATCAAACTAGATACATATCCATGATTGGTGGATTGCTCTATTTGACTCAAACTAGACCTAATATCATGAATGTCATTGTTGTACCTATAGCACACATGCCCCGTTCGGAACAGGGACCCTCTTCCTCTTTGCCTTGTTGGGTCACTTTGTCATCATCTTGTTTTGCGTGGCCCCCTATTTTGGTGTTCTAAGTGGTCAATGATCCTTAGATAGTTCATCTTGAGTCAACCATGTTTTTTCCCTATCAAATTTTCAAGGCTTTAGGACTTTGTAAGTTCCCATTAGCTGTTTTCCCTTTACCTTTCAAAACTAGCGTGCCTGGAGTCCTTCGGGTCCACCCTGTCAAGCCATCCTATGTGGGATTCCATCACCCCGTGGCCATTCCAAATGACTTTCTTCCAGTAGCATTTCGTCCTTTGGAACCCGAGTTCCCTATTTCCATTTCTAATTGTCAAACACTCCCAATGGTTAGGCACTACCTGCTTCCCGCCTGGCGGGTCTCGATTATCCCATCACCATTTTCAAATGACCTCTCACTAAGCTCTAGCCCTCCATATAGTCATTAAATGAGGTTCATTTAATGCACCATTTTCTATAAATATGCCATTCCCAACTGTCATTTTCACTTGTCAGCTTGATAAGAGAGGAGTTAGAACCAACTTCCAGTGCCACCTTCGAGCTTGACGATTGCCACCGATACCATAGATCTTTGCTAGGGTGCTTCTCCACCTCCTTCATCGGATTTGTGAGGTAGGGTTTTCGACCACATCCCTTCCATTGTGTTTTCTTTGATTTTTGAAAAATCTAAAAAGGAGAAAACTTAAAACCAATTAGAGTTAGCTAGGGTGCACAAAACCCATATGTTAAAATCCTCAAAAAAATTGAAATCACCTCACTAGCTAGTTGCGGAACTCGAACTCTTCACTGCCATTCATAGACCAGAGCGTTTATGATCTGTAGGCCCTAACCCTACCATTTTCATCACCAACCTTTGAAAATGAGTTAAACTCTATAGCAGAAAACTCCTCCATTGGGTCCACCCTCACGGGAGAACCCCATCCCTTCACCACCCAAACTTAGCGAAAATATTCACAACTAATGTGAAGAATCATCAAAATTGCTTGTGTCCAACCCCGCAGGACTCCATCTCTAGGGCACATCTCATGATCTACCATTCCAAATGGCTTTTAGACCTCAAATTTCTGGTGCTTGGGTCCCATCCCTCTAATCACCCATAAGCTCACTCTTGCAAAATCTTAAGTCATGGCTTGTCTCGGATCTTGCCTCATGGACTTCTGTCTGGGGGTCACCACACTAAAATCACCATCTCAAATGGCTCTTGGTCAACAACATCCCACCCCTCAGGACCTAACTCCATCATAGCGACTAAGAATGTCGAGATAAAGTTTCCAAGTTTTGAACCTTCAATGGGTTTCCCTTGTCAAGCCACCATCACTGGGACTCCGTCCTAGCCTCACTGTGTTAAACAGAAAATTGTTTGCATCCTTTTTCCACTGTGGACCTAACTTCCCTTTTTCTGTCAAACTATCCAACAATGAATGAATGAAGCCAAAGCCTCCTTGTAGACCTGATGTCGTGGGCTACCACCATAGGAACTCAATCCAATGTCCACCATTTCCAAATAGCTATAGCCCAACGTCCTCCTGATCCTTTCAGCCCAAATGCCTGAACGACAAAGAAGTAATGTCAAATTCCTTGTGAAGTCGCAAGTATCGACCGGAAGAACTCCATCCTCAGGCCGCTATCTTTCCAGAGTTATTTTCAACAGCAAACCTCAAACAACCAATCTGCCTCCTAATTTCAATTGCCTAAATGATGGTCTTAACACCCTTGGAACTTCAAAATGACTTTGACCCACAAGCCAAAATAGGGAAACCTCCTTGGTGGACCCCACAAATAGATTGAATCTCAAGGAGGGTTAGGATAGGTGGGACTCCATGCCCTGATTGTTGTGCCTCTTGTAGCTATTCCAAAATAGCCATCAGCCTAGGGAAGTCTGATCCCCTAGACTTGAATTCCTCAAATTCCCTCCTACAAAAAGTTAATGTCAATCTAGAAGATGTTAGGATTCTTAAAGGATGGATTATCTGATCTGACATTGTTTTGCAAGAATTTGGCTAACTTTCCCATGTTTTCATGTTTGAATGTGCTTACCTCTCTCTCACTTGCAAGCTTTATGGAATCGAGTGCATGACCCTCGAAGGCGGTTGTAGAGAAAGACAAGGAAAAGAAAACAGCCAAAGCACCCCATGGAAAAGAAGACAAGGACTAGATGAAGTACAAGTTCTACGGAGAACCTCTTAACTCCAACGTCACCACAACCTAGAAAGAGATCAGAGATATTAACATCAAACATGTAGACATTAATGAATTCAAGAAATGGTTTCGGATCAACCCTACAACAAAAAGTGAAAGAAAGATCATAAGCAGTGGGTTGGCTAAAGTTGTAGGTTTCCCTCCTGCCCTCATCGCCCCTAAGCTTGTTATGACCTACATATAGGCATACCAAGAAGAAACCAGAACAATTTTGGACATAGATGGAAATGTTTTGGTTGACATGTCTGCCAAGTCAATAATAAGGACTTTTCATATCCCTACCTTCGTAGATATGAAGGTGCCAACCAAGGATGATGGCAAGGTGATGTGGGATCAAGACCCCCTCAAGTGTAAAAGACTTATTAATCAATACTGGTTGAAAAAAAAGTGGGGAAGTGTAGCTAAGGTACCCTAGGAGCTCTTCTATAGTGACTTCTATGAAGATTACCGTGATTTGGTAACCCTAATAAGTAGAGTCATAGGCCTTCCAACTGCTTCCTACTTCTAGGAGTGGATGTTATACTTCATGGAAAAAATCCTCTGAGGTGAAACCAAGTTCTACTGGGTAGGGATAATCAGTGATTACTTCCACGAGCAATTTATGGCTATAAAGAAGACCTCTCGATTCTACATGACATCTTACTTGGTCTATTCAATGGATAACTGGATGCAATGCAAAGGCTTATTCAAAGCACCAAATGAAGAACCAGGCAGGGAGCTAATTTTTTATGATAGGTGCCCTCAATTGCAGTTCAAGAATTCAAGAGGGATTAATGTAGGGTTAATGATGCTTTCATAGGTCACATCATCAAATTTCTTGGGGGTGACTTAAAAGAAGAGTCTCCTATAGTGCTAATTCCTTCCTCCACCAATTTTCCTTCTTATTCATTCAAGTTCCAAAGTTCACCTACATTTGAGCTAAAAGCATTTCAGAGAAACCATACAAGCTGCCCGAGTATCCCAACAACTGGATAATATTGTTAGAATTCTCTCAGTAGTGACGACATGCACATGCCCTCCTAAGCAACAAACACAGGGTAGGGATTCATTATCCCCTCTCCTTCAGCCAAGGGCTATATGAACTCCACACCTCTCAATGTGCAAATAATTCAGATAAGGAACTCAAGAAGTATCACCTAAGGTTCCACAATGCTCAACAATGAATGGAACCCTATGGAAAACACAAAAATATGGTCGTGGTAGAATACACTCATAGGCATAATGTTGAGGATTCTTGGGCCAATTGCAGGGATGAAAAAGAAGTGCGAATGAGGCACTACATGTGAAAGGTGATGTATTTTGTGAAAAGGGTCAACCTATTCCCAATATCAAATTAGGTAGTAGAAGATGAGAACACAGTGATTGATTGTCGGTATAATGTAGTTACCAATCTCCCGTTATCGCTAATTGATTGGGATGAGCAAGAGGTTGACGAGCTCAATATTCTGACAAAGCCTGTTGAGGCTAAGACAAAGGAATGGATTGATAAGAATATTTCCCAATTGAAGCAACAAGGGATCACCCTAACATATGGAGAGCTTGAGAACGAGATGACAGCAAAAAATATAGTGGGACAACTTCTACCCCATCAGGAGAGACATCAAAATATCCTCTGACCACCAGGTCAAGAAAGAGAAAAGAAACTATTGAGCAACAACCCAACCCTAAGGTGTATGCGAGAAAGGCTTCAGAAGGAGAACCTTCCAAGAAACATAAGAGATTAGGAAATTTCACAGAGATGCCTACCATCCAGGAGGAAGAAGAACTTGAGGCTGAGCAACCAAAGTCTCCACCTACTACCTCCACTACTATTGCCCCTCCTCCTGCTTCTCAGATGATGGTTGCCACTTTTCTACCTAAGGTGGACATCCAAGTCCACCTTGCCTCTTCTCCACCCACTGTGCAACTTGTAACCATTGATTCCTCCTTGGCCACAACCTCCTCGCTTTCTTCTTCTTTGATGTCTCTAACGAAATTTCTTCCACTAGCTACGACCACAATACCAATACCCTCTCTCTCACACCTAGAGGCCTTCTCCCTCCATATGCAAAACATTTCTACAGAATTATATGGGGTGCTAATGAACCCAACCATTCAAGCTACCTTGGTACAAATTACTGCCAGTCTTCCCATCCATGCTCCTCCAACTGAACCACCAGATATGAAGGACACATTGGAGATATCTGAAGAATTGGAGCAACAAGAAAGGGAAGCCACAAAGGAGATAGAAGAGGAATCTGATGATTACCATGAGCACCTCGAGTACCAACATCTGACAATTGACAAAGTGGTGCATGAGGGAGAGGAAACACATTCATCAAAGGAGGACACTGAGGAACCAGGTGCCAAGCATATTCAGGAAACATTCAATCCTGACCTTGAAGGGGAGTTGGCTCGTCAACTCAAAGATGTTGAAGAGGAAGTAGAAATATAACCCTTTGATGAAGAAAACAATGAAGGAGAAGAAATGGAGGAAGATACTGAACCTCCAATTGGGGAGCATGACAAAATCCCCAAGCATGATGAAGAAATGCCTCTTTCAAAAGAGCATGAAGAAAGTATTAAACACAATGAAGAAGAGCAGCCCAATGTGAGGAAGAGGAAGAGAAAGAAGAAGATAAACTTGAAGAAGATACTGAAGCCCACAAGAGCCCAGAGATGGAACAACTTGAAGAGAATGGACATGAAGAAGAAGAAGAAGAAAATAAAACTACTAAAGGGGAAGACATCCCCAAGAGCATGCTACCTCTGAGTCCCCACAAAAGGAAACTATATTCATTCAAGATTATGATGAGGAGGAAGGAAGGGATAAAAAAGAAGCTTCGAGTAATAAGGTAATGGAGATTGAACACACCCGTGAAGAAGAAGATGGTCATGACTTGTCAAGGGGAGAATCTCAAATGCCGAAGTGGCTTGAGAAACAGTCAGAAAAGAAGACCCCAACCTCAAAGGATCCTAGGGTAAGGTTGGAGGTCATCTTAGCCTGAGCCCAAATAAACACAAAAAAAGAAAAGAGGCCAAAAGTCATATCTCAGCTGACAATGGATGCATCCAGATCTAGGACCATGCAAATAGCCACCCTAGTGGTGAATGAAGAGGGGGTAAGTTATAACATCTCCACCCTTGATCTAGGATCTGCCTAAAGAGAATAGAAAATTTATCATCTCCAAGGGTTCGTTGCCACCATCATGCATCAAATGCACAATGATAAGATCTCGAAGGAAGAACTAAAGGCACAGGTGGCTGATTTGATAGCCTATATTAAGAAGTGGTCATCAATGGAAGAGCTCCCCACCATGTCCTCGATGCCACCACAATTATTGTCCAAGGACCATATTGATCAACCTGAGAAGAGAAGGAATTGGATAAAAGCCATAGAGGATTGGCTCAGATAGGTCATCTACAATGGTAATATGGGCATAAGTCGTGCAGTCAGGATAGCCAAAAAATTCCTCAAGTTGCAAAGGGTGCTGGAGGGAACAAAGAAATTCTACATCGACTTCCCAAGGCTATACAAGATCACATACCCCAAGATTGAGGCTATCCTCAAGGTACCTAAGGGATCCTAGGAAAAGGAATTTTCTTTGGTAAAGGATGAGCATTGGCTCGTAGAATCATGGAAGCTAAGCCTTGATCACATAAAATATGTGTTGGAACAAGTGCTCCATGAAGTGGAGATTGAAATTGATTGGATCAAGGAAGTCCATGTTGTTTGTGAAGAATACCTAAAGCTTATGAAAAACTTTGATGTGCCCATCATCAAGTTAGATCCCAAAAAGATAAATCCCTACTTGCACAAGAAAATGGAGAATGAAACCGTGGATACACTAACACTGGATTTCATGGGTTTTGCTGCTCGAGCCTTCGCTTAGTCTGAGCAGGTGATTAAGAATGCGCAAAAAATTGACAAGGACTAGGATGTTGTCACAAAGAAATCAAGGAGATTCAACTTCTAGGTGATCCAATTAGACATATTGGAGTGGGATAAGCTCTGGCATTAATTGTTAAGTTTGTGGAGTACACCACCGTAAAGAGAAATGAAGGAATTCCTGTGATCAATGATGAATTCTGCATAGTGTAGCTACAACAAAAGGAAATCAACAAAAGACAAAAGAGCTACAATGCTGCCACAAAAAGAAAAAATAGGGAAAATGACAAAGATGTAATTTTAAATTGCAATATATTTGGGGGTAGGTGAAACCCTAGTTTGTAGTCAATCTTGGCCATTCATTTTGCTTTTTGAACACTATAAATAGGGGGTTTCCTCTTATTTTCAAGAGATATTTGAGTTGTTGTGAAGGCATGCTACTAAAATTTTAATAGAAGTTTATTGGCTTTTGGTGAATTCTTGAATTTTAGTTGCATGTTACATGGTTCTTCTCCCATAGTTAGTTGATTTGAGTAGATTTACTTTATCATTTTTCATGTTCTAGCTTGCAAAACATTAGTTGATGAATTTTAATAGGAGTTCATTGGCTTTTGGTGAATTGTTGAGTTTTAGTTGCATGTTACATGGTTCTTCTCCCATAGTTAGTTGATTTGAGTAGATTTACTTCTTTTTTTTGCATGTTCTAGCTTGCAATAGATTAGCTGATGTTGTTCACTGATTTTGAATAATTTTGTTGTGTGCTGGAAACTTTCCTTGTCTGTACTTTTTGTTTTTTATTGATGATAAATAGTTGTTTAAAGTTAGTCCATTCATTAACTAAAAGATACTATAAACTTCTATCTTTAATCCATGCTTAGGGTGAATGAATGGTTGAATATCTATAGTCCTTAGAAGCTTGCACAAATTTCATGAGACTGTGAAATAGTTTGGTTAAGTGAAATTCTATTTTAGGAAAGTTGTCGACAGCAAGGTCCTCCATGATCATTGTTCACTGTTAGTTTTAGATCAAGGAACTTCTTCTCCTCACTGCTCCTTTTCTCTCTTTTTTTTAGAAATGACCTAAGCTAAGGTTCATTGCATATTGTAAAGCCAAATATAAAGCTGAAATAGGAGTTTAAGACTATTTTTTGAACCTATAGCAATTTGCACACTAACTTCCCCATCTCAAGAACTCCATCTTAAGATCCACCTTCCCTCTAGCTTAACTTCGTAAGTCTTCCCTGTGATTACCAACAAAATCACATTGAACCAACTGATAAATTCCATGTATTTCATGACTTGACACCCGAGAGACCTTGGGGTAGTTTTCAACAACTTGTTGGAGATTGCCTTTCAAGAGAGGTAGTGTGCCTCTGCACTGCCTGTGTTGAGAAAGTGCTAAAACACCCATCAATAGAAATGGTGCTAGAAGGAAGGAAATTTGAGCTAAGCTGGATCAAGGTGATTCACTCTCCCCTGAGAGGTCTTGAAGATTTTTAATATCTACTCAAAACAAAGGGGAATTTTGGGAATTACAGCCTCCTAGAAGGTCTAGAAGAACTAAAAGAGGGGACGCAACCTCTTCTTCCTCCTCCATTCCACCCACTTCACCTTTTCCTTCACCTCCTTTCTCTTTCCATTCGCCTCATACCCAAAAGACTTCCTTCACCTCCATTCCTTCCCTTCAGTCATACCACACTACTTTCCCACCTCTTGCTTCCCACAGCTAGGGTGTTGCCCCCTTACCTTCCCTCCAATTCCAAGGCACAGTCCCAACTACCACTACCCCTATGCAGCCCCAAATCGTTGTTCAATAGCAATACCACCCTCACCTCTCCTCATGGCTTGGATAGGGAATGATACTTATCCATTGCACTTCAATGCCTACCATGACATGCTTAAGAATCTTGAGAGCTTTTGTACAAAATGAAATCCTCAGGATCCATAGACTATAGCTGAGGAGCACATCAAAATATTCCAAACAATGTTGAAAGATATGAAGATCGATCTGGAAGATGTGGTGTGTAGGCTCTTCCCTTACTTATTGGGGGAAGAGGCCTTCTATTGGTACATTAACTTGCCAATGGGATCTATTACATCTTGGGATTTGATGATGAATTCCTTCTTGTAGAAGTACAACATCCCAATTAGACCTTCAGAGCTATATCAACAATTCATGTCAGTTCATAGGGAACTCAACGAGCTGATAAACTCCTTCAATGATCGATTTCATCAAGCCTATACAAGGTTGCAAGCCTAGTATGTGTTTAATGATGCTGCTACCCTACCAGTTTACTATGCAACATTAGATAACCTCACAACTACATTGGTGAAGAGGATGCGAACAACTCCAACTTGGTTAGTAGATGCTTACAATGAGACAATTATTGCCAGCACTAACTTGGGATAAAACATCTCCGGTCTGTTGCCTTCCTTGGGGCAGACCACCCATCCTTTGCAAATTTAGGGACTTACTCAAGGATTGCAACATCAAACGCCCCTAATGAACCAAATACCACAGCTACCCATAGTGCCTCATCCAGGGCAGCCCATGAACCAGGCACCTCCCATACCTCTGTACTTGTAGCCTCAACAACATCAGATGTACTCCTAGGCTCCCCAATAGTAGCAGACATACTCTCAGTAGCCTCAAACACCATTATACCTATAGGGACTAGAATTTCCTCCAACACAACAAAATCAACCAACTTCCTCACTTGTTTTCCTTCAAAATCAAGTGTTACAACCAAGTAACACTAAGAAAGATCGGCTTGATTAGCTGGACGAAATGATCAAGCAAATGTCCATAGAGATGAGACACTTGAGAAATCAGAATAATTAGATGCAATCTTCCTAGTGAAGCATTCAAGCTAACCTTAATAGGGAAAACAGGTACAATCATGATGTGGGTCCTTCCTCAAGACAAAGTTATCAAAGAGGACATAATTCTAACCAGAATTTTGAAAGCAGGCCGACCCAAAGACAAAATAGGACATGAAATACTATTCCCAACAATGGAGGTGTTCCTATTCTACTTGACCAACCTATTAATGTTGAAAAGACAACTAGTGGTGTGTACCTTACTGAAGTAGCTCTATCTGGATGGTGTTGGATTCACAAAACAAATAGGCACTCTGAGTTGGCCTACCCCGAGTTCCTCACAGCCACATAAATCTTCCAAGTCAAAGTTCAAAATGTCATGGACAATGCTAGATGTCATGACATAGTCCCATCCAAGCCCTATGACTCCTCCTATCTCATGGTCAATCTAGCACCATTCCCATGAATTGAGAAAAATGTCCCAGAATGTGAGGATGCTCCACCAAAAGAGGAAAAAATCCAAGAGGTAAATAGCAATGAAACCTTATCTCAAATTTTTGCTTCAGTAGAAAACATTCCAATAGATGAGGAAGAACCATATGTAGATGAAGTTCACACATTCCACCAGAGAGAGACTCCCTACTACCTTAGGAATAGGCAAGCACGTGGACCTTTTACGACTTCAACTCCAAATAATTTCAATACCCCGCCTTACCCCAATGCCAACAATAATCCTGGTCTTCCTCATGTGCCCGCTCAATACCTCAACAATAATAGGCCATTAAAACAGCCTCAAAACTAGCCACAAAACCAGCCTCAACGTCAGCCCAAAAATTAGTCAAGCTAGACACAAGCCCATCCCGCTGGCTCTACCATAGGCAGAGCCTTCAAAACTAAAATTGAACAAATGGGTGAATATGTTGCCGAGGAGTTCAAGAAGATCAAAATCAGCTTGTCCACCTTTGATTTACTCAAGGTTCTTATAGTTAGGCATGCCTTCTTTAGAGTTATTAATGGGATGCCTTACTCTACGAAAACACAAGAAATACCAGCCAAGATAGTCTCTTTTGAAGACCCTCCAAGTGAGCCTGTCATTTAGAAAATTCACGGGAAGAAGGAAAATCCACCTCAAAATCAATCGATTGGTAAAAATCATGCAAATGAATAAGATCAAAACAATAGGAAAAACTCCAAGGACCAGCTCTCTCTGCAGACTAAGGATAAAGCTAGATATTCAAAAAGAATTTGCACAATTTCTTGCTTGATTCAATAGCATCAACCAACGTTATTCCCCTGTCTATTTGCAATGCCTTGGGCATAGTTCCCACTCCTTCTAGGAGGAAGGTAAATCAATTGGACAAGACATAGGTCAACATAATGGGAGAAATGAATTGGATCCCAATGCAGATTTTTGTAGATCCAAGGGTGCAGCAAGTCATTGACATTCAGGTGGTAGACATCCCCGAAACCTATGGGATTATCCTTAGGTGATACTTCACTAAAATTCTAAATGGATATGCTACAATGGATCATTATCACATGTGGCTACCATGGAAGGGACTACCAAATCAGATCCATATAGATCGTGAGCCATGTATGAATTTCATGATTACTGAGTACAACAACACTAACGAGGTGTTGTTTGCTAAGACCGGGTTGGGAAATTACTCTCTCGTCTCATATCAAGAAGAATTGGAAGATTCGAGAGAAGGGATGGTTACAGAATTCTTCCTGGTGCAATGCATCCCTCCAATCAATTTAGCACATACACCTCAGAGTAGGGAAATGCTAGTAGAATCCGATGATGAGGAGTTTCCTAAAGATGGCACTTTAGGACTGTTGGATGGATTATGAGAATTTATGGAAAAATGCATATAGAACCAGCTTATCTTAGGTGCAAGAATGAACTTCCAAGACCTCTTGTTACCTAATTTGTGTAGAGTACACAATGTTTCCCATTTTGAGTTTGAGTGTTGTTTGTGCCAAATAGCAATGGAACATATCAATAGACAGGTCACCCCTAAAGAAAAACTATTGACGGAGCAGCTTGCTGTTGAATTTACCTAGCCAACACCTACCCATGAAACCTCTAATGCAAGTGTGAAGCCAAAGGAGAGGCCATGCCTCACTGGCCCCGAAGTAAAGGAGTCACCTAAGTTTTGGACTCTATGCTTTGATGGGTCCAAATCCAAACAAGGAGCAAGAGTCGAGTTCGAACTTATCAACCCTACAGATAAAACTTATTTGATTGCTCACAGACTCTAATTTTATTGTAAAAATAATGTAGTAGAGTACAAATCCTTAGTGCATGGTCTTTTAATGGCCCTATGAAAGAATGCTAAGTTGCAACAATTTTTCGATGATTTAGAACTAGTAGTAAAATAGGTCAAAAAATTGTACTCCTATCATGGTAGGCGGCTAGCCAACTACAGGCATAGGGTTTGGGACCTTCTAGAGAGCTTATATTCCTTCAACATCTAGTTGATTCCTCAATCCCAAAACCATACAGCTGACGCTTTAGCTCAAGCATCCAACACCCTCCAGACCTTATCATTGTCTGGCTTGAAGAAATTCAAGGTTGAACTCACTTCCAGCCCTTATGTGCCCAACAATATTACTCATTTCTAGGTATTCAATGATGAAAAACATATCCTAGATTTCATTACCAACTTTGATGTGTTCGCAGCCCAAATAATTGATGAAGCAAACCCTGAAGAGTCAAAGTTAGACATAGAAGGGGTTATCAACCTAAAAATGAACACCATTCCAAGGGGCATGGTCCAGCTCGAACGCATATTTGATTTGGATCAGATCCAAGATCAAGATCAACAGAAAAAGAGGGACTTGATCAATAACCAATGTGACACCAACAACCTTGGGACAACCGAGGAAGTAAAAAATGTGTTTATTGGCAAAGTGTGTACTACAGAAGAAAAGAAAGAAATCCTTGACACTTTGTGAAAGTATCATGATGTGGTAGCATGGAGCTATGAAGACTTGAAGACCTATGATACCTCCATTATCACACATACCATCCCTCTTAAGACTAATGTGCAACCATTTTGACAAAGAAAATGCCCCATCAACGCCTTGTTGGAGCCTATCATTTATAAAGAAGTGTAGAAATTACTTTTAGCCAGAATCATCTTTCTAGTCAAGCATTCCACATGGGTGGCCAATTTTGTCCCAGTTAGAAAAAAGAATGGAGAAATCAGATTGTGTGTGGACTTTCACGATCTAAATAGAGCTTCGAAGAAGGACAATTACCCAGTGCCCTCATTGGATGAGGTATTGTAGATTGTCAATGTATCACAAATGATGTCTATCTACCTCCTAAAATGATTTCACAACAAGGCTTCTATGGCCACAATTTAGAGATTGGACATCTAACCTAAATAGTCATTCAACCACTATGAAGGTGCATTTAACTTGTCAACCCAAGGATGTGAACTTGAAATGGGTCGGCAGTGTATGTGCACTAGGGGCTTAAGTAGTCATTACATCCTACAAATAAGAAACACAATACTGAAAGTAAATTGTTGAAAAGGAAGTAAAGTGAATACTAAGCATCAACAACCAACTATGTTGAATTGAAATGCAAAGTGAGAATGAAATATTTTAGCAATAAGTAGGAACTACTCTACATGCTTTAGTTGCAGGAATAGACATAGAATGGACTTCTAGTGGCTGCAGGAATAGTCAATGCCAGATTTCAAAATAAGCATCAAATGACAAGTAATACTAAGCTACTGCTAAACTAAGAGAACAAATTACTCACCAAGTGGGTCCCCTTGGATAAGTATCCTCTATACTAACAACAACTCAGATGTTCAAACTCAGAACTTTATTTTCATTCATTGTAAATTGTACATACAAAGAGTGATGTATTTGTATCACTAAAATGAGAGTACAATGTCGAATCATGCAACCTCCTGAAGAAGGAATATCAAATTATTATTTATAATATAGCTAACAAGGTAGTCAACTCCACAACTGGGAGGATGCCATTTAGGGAAAGCAAGGAAAAGTGGAGCGATGACGGTTATGCACACATGGAATCTAGGCAGACATGTGAGTCAAGCACAGATTCAACACAACAGTAATGCCCATGCATGCTCGATCATTAAGGACCACTGCAAGGTGGTTACATTAGGTTGCATGAAGAATCTTTGTTGTTGGCTGCCTTTGACCTGGAGCGGCTCCTCAACTAGATGTTATGGTGGATGCCTAGCTGGTGGTGTCCTCCATAACTTGATGTATTAAGTCTACAATTCAAGGTTAGTACACACAATAATTGCATATCAATAACCACTCTAAGAAACACTCATTAATCACATGCAAAATCAACATAGATGACCCACATATTATGCCAAATATCATTAAAGCCTACAAAGATAGGGTAATTTAAAATATCAATGGTTTGAGGGAAACATTATGCCAATACCAACACTTAAGCATCAAAATCCATGCCATCAATGAGAAAATAGAATATAGATTTTACCCAAACTAGACCAAAAACTAGGCTCATCACTCGCCCCAACCTAACATTTTACTGGTCCTCCAACAGGGGAACAGTTGTTCTTTTGCTTGGTCAAAGCTCTGAAATTTGCAACTGACAGTTGTCAGACATGAGTGGTTATAGTACATGAGTCAAGATCCCAATAGAATCCCCCCAAACTGTCAAATCTATCCCATCTCTACCTTTTTGTAGCAATATCACTCTGGTAAAATCTGAAATTTGGAACAAGCCACATGAGCATGGGTGGCTAAAAAATTAGGGGAATCCAATGTCGTCCTTGAGTTCTTCCAATCTAAATATGTCTCTCAATTCCTTTTAATGCTGCAGCATAAGTGTGGATGGAATGAGACTCAACCTGCTTCAGCTCATTGGTCAAACTATTCCATCTCTGGGATAAACATCTCCTCATGGTTTCCTCTTTTTCCGTTGTTTTTACCTCATACTCGGTGTAAGATACCTCAATCCAAGGCATAATCATGTTGCCATAGCTTGGTGTGAGCAGAATTTTATGCCATTCTCTGTAAATATCCCTTGGGTTACTTGATTCAGCTCTAACATGCAAGGGGATATCAGACTCCAACTACTTATAAACACCGTGTTGTTGTCCCCAACTAATTTCATTTTGCACCCAAGACATGAATGCTCTCAACTGAACATATCCAACATACAGTAGTGGGTTCCATTCATGGTCTTTTGTGATAGCATAATTATGTAAATAAAATTGACATAACAAATTTTTCATTTTAGGAGAGGCAATCATGTAAGCATTGAAAAATTCCATAGGGGTATTGTTGATGATGTTTTCTACACAGCAACAACTCAGACAGAATATAATATCCTATCTCACTTGAAAGGTAAATCTCTATCAGCAAGCCTCAAGAGATAACCCCAAGGTCTCTAATGTCAGGTCTTGACAATGCATAAACAACTCAGTGATAAAATGTCAAAATGTTGGTAATCAAAATGGGACCTTACTACAAGAAAAATACTGAATCTCAACTTACCAGATCTAATGATATAATGATACTTCAATCCAAAATCTGACTTAATGATAAAGAAATAACAAAATATAAGGGTTTCAAAGAAATTTCTAAATCTAATACTACTCCTAAGATTATCAATGCAAATGATAAACACTGAAATGGACCAATCCTGCAAAACCTATCTCTACTTGACCCAGATAAATCTACAATCTTACAGAAAATAGTGCAATCTTCTGAGGTGTTAAAATTTTCAAATCATGAACATTCATTCAAACAACCCTATTACAATTGAAATGAACAAATCTTCATGATTGAACTAAGCTAAACGAATATGAAGTCCAGGCTAACTTTGCAAAGCAACTAACAATCAGTTGGTTGCGAAAAGTATGGACTAAGGGATTGTTGCAACATTCAAGTATCAAATCACAAACATTATTGAATCAAATCTAATCTAAATATTAACCTCCCCAAAGCAATTTTAAAGATAGAATAACAAGAACCATGCAAAACAAAAGAAAACAAGTATGGCACCAAATCACAATGTCATTTCTTGCATTCAAATTGTCCACTATAGCAACAATTCCAACTTTCTGTTACAATATTTGTTTGAGAACAACTACTTGCTAACTTGCTCTACTTAATTCGCTTCTAACTACCTCTGCTCTATATCAATCTCTATATTCTAACCTTATCTTCTAACTCCCCTTACAAATGAGGCGAAATGCCAAATATATAGAATCCCCCTAGAAAAACCTGTCGGCCTAGCAAGAGCTTCGCAGCATTAATTAGGCACCACCAGTTGGCCAAGAGAAAGTCAAAATGGAAAGAAGGAATGAATTAAATGCATGAACTACACACAGGTTGGCCCGGGATTCCCAATGTAGCTCGGACCAATGCAGGGCGCGATAATGGGGAAGCACAAATCTCATTGTAGTTGGGCATTAATTGCCTTCCCCTTTGTCTCTATTCCGATCCGGCCCTTCTTGGTATTTCAAGAGCGCCCCATCCACGTCGGCCACAGGTGGTAAAGGAAAAACCCTAAGTCATATTTCAATTGATGCAATCTCCTCCCTTGATTGCTTTACCGACCTATCCCAATCCACCTTATATGTTAGGTATTTGTCAATGACGGCAATGTATGTGGCCGCATCATCTAACTGATGCTCAAAAATGGAATCATCATTAATTGGGACATAAACGTCATGCCACCACTTCCTAAACTATTCCAAGCTCAAGTACTTGGGCGCGATCTTCCTTCTTCCTGTCATAATTTCAAAGAAGGCAATGGATCCATTGTAAACATCGGCTAGGGTATCATCAATCTGCCTCCTTTGTTTGTAAATCTTCTTCAACACTTTCTGCCTAATCTGTAATGCCTCATACCACTCCCATGGTTCGACAGCTCTGGAGGAAGGAAGAATTCCATCACTTACCAACCTATCCTGGGTGTACTCCATGATGGTTCTGGTTTTCTGCAGCAAAAGATCCATATCTTCTCTATCCTGTGCCAACACCACCTTCAACCAATCAGTTGCCATGATAGCATCCTTAATCCAACCACCCTGCTAAGAAGAGTGATAGCATCATAATATTCCTTCTTGAACTTTATCCTGAATAAATGCTTGGGTAATTTAGAATAGTGAGACTTGGGCTTCTCCAACTAGGAATTGATAAACTATTGTGACTTTACATTCTATTCATCATAGAACTCTTGAGTTGCCCTCATGCTGAATCCCACCACATGAGACCTGTCTGGCATATCAAAAGTTTGGGCAATGGAAACAAGGTTGAGATTTGCTACAACCCTCCCCTGAGGACCAATAATCCTTTGTGTATCTTGATCATAGTGCTTGGCACATTCAAGGACCAGGTCATAACACTGCACCGTAGAAGGGAAACCATCAACATGTGACAAGCCTGATTCCATCATCCTTCTAGCCACCAAAGGAGAATCCTCTGCTGCCATTCTTCCTTTAAATTCTTCATAATCCCATGATCTGACATTTGTATCAGTCACCTCTGACCAAACTGAAGTGATTTTACTCTCAGGGATCTTGCTCTTAATGTCCATTTTAATCTTCTCCGCATCAGACATTGAGGACCCAGCTGCCCTGCTAGATTCAACCTGCACTCAACATGGAAATCATAATAAGAACCACAGGAAAGAGGATGTTAATCCATAAGAACACCGTTAGAATAAGCTTCATACAGTCAAGGTGTTATTAAAACTCATTTAAAATGATTTTGATAAACTTTGGGTTTCAGAACCATCCGGGGAATTCGAGCCAGGGAGGAAATTTGGGAAATTCTAGCCCAGACGGATTCCAGCAGAATAATCAATAAAACACCTATTAACAATTAAATATGATCATTTTCCATCAATAAACCACATGGGAGATCATAAGATAGAATGAATAAATCATAAAATGCATTGAAAATCACTAACACATCATGCTATTCCATATTTCCTTACATTTCATCAACTTTCGGGAAAATACGCCAAAGACGGATTTCCGCAGAGGCAGAGACACTTCACAAAATCCAGAGAAAAAAGGGAACCAAGGACTTCAGGAAAATCAGGAGTCAAGGGGAATCTGCGAACAAGGTAAAATTCTGAAAGCAAAGGTCTCGGCAAGAGTTAGTCATCTTGCTGAGAAGTCTTGGCGACTTCCAGGAGGTCACACCGAAAGTGGATGTCATCGGATGAGGTTTCGTTAAAATTAGGTGGTTTCGGTGTAACGTCTCGCTAATGAAGGGGAGTCTCATCGAAGAAAATGGATGTTTCGGCGATAGGTTTTGAATTCCGCAAGAGGTCTTACCAACCGCGTAATGTTTCACCGACATGGAGTCTCATCGGCATAACCTCTAGCTGACAACATGTTTGTCTTGTTGAAAGAAGATCCAAGCTCGCCAAGAAAAGAAGGCTTCATCATGAGGTCTTGGCGACCATTGGTAGTCTCGCCGAAACCGAAGGTCTCGGCAAGAGTTGTGAGCTCGCCGAAAGGTCTCACTGACCAAGCAGGGTCTCCCCGACTAAAATGAAGGGAGCTCGACGAGAGCAGAATGTGCTCGGTGAAAGGTCTTGCCGAAAGATGGAGGTCTCAGCGATGGAAAAGAATATCGATATGAGTAATGAAGCCCGCTATGACCTCTTGCCGATGAATGCTTGTCTTGCCGATGGTGTATATGATAGCGATAATTTTATTGCACCTCACCCAATTTTGAGAAAATCTGCTAGAGATGGATTATCTCGAAGGAACGAGAAATCCCAGACTGAGGCCAAAAGCCAGATTGTGACATGAAATTATGATTTCACACACAACATCCCATTAATCATGAATTTCAATGATTTAAGCTTAGGGAAAGTTACACATGGACCTTCAAAATATTTTCTTTGCATCCTAGGCCCGTTTGAGAGCAAACTAGAGATGAATGGTGATGCCCTAGGTTTAAACCCTATACATCCACCATTAACACATAGGAAAACCTATGACTCACGTAATTCAAATGCCGACACCATACTAGGGGAAAAAATTGTGATTCTCAAGTAAGTACACCAAAATGCAAACAGACCAACAAACTCAAAAATTACTTAGGAGATCATAAGATAATCAATGCTACGCAACCCTAGCCATGAAGCGATCAAATATTTAGGAATTCGAGTCCCAGAAGCTCTTATAACATCAATGTGCTATCCATAACCATCAATTCAAAGCAAAGCAATCAAACACATGCCATTATAAAGTAGAATTCGATCCCAGAATCAACAAATGTGAAGAGAATGGTGTCCACAAAGAATAGGGGCAAGAATGTGCAAGAAATCACCACTAAATCAATCAATTCAAACCCAAATGTCCCAAATCGAATCAAAAGCTCAAAGAACAAACCCTAAGGATGCAGTCCTCAACTCAAACGATGGCAAACAATAAGGATGATAGCATAAAAGACCTCAAAAATCAAGTTAAATCCATCCTTCAAAGCACGTATGAAGCCATTAATGCAATCGATAAGACAGTCAGAAAACCTGGGAATTCGACGATAGGGCAGAATCCAAGAAAATCCAGCCCAAGCGGAAATCCGCGAATATCGAAAATCCGACCAGGGTGGAAAATCCCAAATCTAAGTAAAAACCCAAAATTTATCCAAAACTTAGGATTTTCAATGAATAACCTAGGGGAAACACTTAGGCAATCAAAAAGATAAACATTAAGCACATGCCTAAATAAGATAAAACCACAAGAAGAAAGGGCCAAGAAACCAAAACCAAAGCAAAAGAGGGTCCCTGCTTTCAGCGGGGCATGTGTGCGAAAACTACACAACAGGTATCAACAAAAGGATTCAAACCCGAGGCAAGTCTTGACATCTTAAAAGAGAGATACTTCTCTTTTAGGAGCAAAGCATAGACCCTCAGGGGTTCTCTACATTCTAGAATCTTTGGTGCCAAAGCTTCCATATCATCTACCCTCTGCTTCAAGGTAGCAATTTCTACATTTTTCTCCTCAATTTCTTCATCCTTCCTTTGAATTTCTTCATTTAACTTTCATTTTTCCCTTTTCCATTCTTCCTCCCTTCTTTGTCTTTTTGTCCAAATATTCAAAATTGTTGCATGTACTAAAAAATCAGGAGGGTTATGAATACCTTCTAGTCTTTTGGTATATGGCGTTATTTGCATAGACTCAGGCATTCTAGTTATCTCTGGTTGCAAAGGTGTTGTTTCTTCTTCCCTTCACTGTAGGGACTCTTGCTCTTGTTTTAGTTGTTATTGTAGGACTTCATGCTGCAAGACCCTTTGTTCATGCTATAGGAAGTTCTAATTTTCTTCCAATTCCTCTGCAATGCTATCAATATTAGCTAGTGTTATTTTTGTTGCTCCCTTAAATATTCCTTCTTCTTCTTTGTCACACACCTGCTCCATTGAAGCTTCAGGGTCTTCATGTGGGGTCTCATTAGGTTTAGGGATTTCTTGGACATACCTGACTGGTCTTGATTTCATGGTAGGTCCTTCACATGTTCCTTTGGCTATAGGAGGAATAGCATCAACTTTCCTCTTTTTTAGACTTGGTACTTTTATTTCCACAGGCTATATTTCAACCTTTCCTTTTCTTGTTTCTACCTCCCTCTGTTTTGCCCTAGTTTTCATGAGGGTTTCAAGTGGAACTTCATCATCATCAGAGTCTGAGGAAGAGCTTTCTTTTTTTGAGTGCTATGTTCCAGAAGAACTAATTTTACTAGTTTCCTTAGCTACAGGAGGATTCACGCTAGATCCAACGCCAAGGGTTGAAGCACTAGGAATGGATTTTGTCGTGCTTACCCTCTTGCCATACTTACAAGATTGATGTATGGCCCTAGGTGAAAAATGTTCAACATTGACAGACTCCTCCTAGTGATAATCTTGATCAACCTTAATAAACTCTTCCCAATTCATTCCAGAAACATCACGTAGAGATTTTCCTACTAGCAATTTAATTAGGCAATGGTGGGAAACAAAATTATCTCAACCTTTCTAGGTCTTAGCTACCATGATTGAGAGAAGATTGTACAACACATTAGGTACATTCATCCTCCTCCCATGCCTCATGTGGTTCAAAATATTGAAGTGGACAGAGTGCAAGTTTGACTGGCAGCCCTCGCAAGTAGTATATTTGATGATATACATAGCTATCTGCTTTCATGGCTCAAGTAGAGACATTCTTTTTGCACCCTGCTTGTCTATGGTCAATGGGGGATCGTTTGGCTCTGCGAATTCAAACCTAGTTGTCATAGAATCTCTAGAAATAGGGTAATTTTCACCATCAATAGGTAACCCTGTGACTTCTATAATTATTTCCTATGTTGCTACAATTTCTAACCCTTTTACTATGGTTTTTCCTTCTGAAAATATCTAGGAAAATTCAAGGGGAATGCCTTCATCAAAACCATCCAATTTCAAAAAGTAGTCTATCCATCCATAGTTTTGAAATTCAGCCAGGCATTGTGCATCCTATAGAAAGATATCATGCATCGTGGGTTCATTTAGAACTAATCCACCTCCCATTGTTTGCAATCAAACAAATGCTCTGCAACTCCTTTCAACTTTTGCACTTCCCTACAGTATCTGCATTGACTATATTTCCTTTCTTTTGTTTTATCTTCTTGCTTGCAACTCATGATTAGGAAAGGGAAATAATAGCAAGCAAAGAAGTGATAGAGGGAAGTTATGATAGGAAGAATTGGTGGCTGCAGTAATTGTCATCTCACTCATGCAATCAGCTCATTTTAAAATTCTGATGTAGCCTAATATGGTTTGACACATGGGCAATAAAATATTTGCATCTTTTTCATTTCCCTCCCCCCAACCTAAATTTGCACTTGTGTCCACACATGTGAGATGGGGAGTGGTGATTGACAAGCAATAATGTCATTTATGTGAATACTTATGCTAACGTATAATGATTAAATGAATGTACTTAAAATATGATTAAAGATAGCAATTAATGTGCACATACCTAAATGTATGGAAGACTTATTGCAAAGATCATGTATAAGTAACGCTTTCCTTGCTGGAAAATGGATTGAGCAATGAAGATGGGGTGGAATGGAATGAGATGGAATGAAGTTATGGAAGAGTGAGAAAGGTTTTACAGATGGGTGGATGGGTGGATAATGAAGAAATGGACTTCCACATAAGTGAAAGTCTTTATTATGAAAATTATGTACCTGGTGCAGGATCACCTATTTGATTTCTTTCCTCCATGAGCCTGTTTGTAAATAGTTTCTCTATTTTGTGTATTGGGTCTTATAATAAGGTTTATCAAACCATTTTAGAGGTTTTTGAGTCTTAGGAAGTCATATTTTAAGTCATTTGTCAAATAATTTTTAAAGTTGTTCCATATTGTAAAAATTGTCAAAAGTGCAAAATTATGGAGATGAAGGGTTAAGAAGGTAATAATTCAGTTTTAGGAGGTTTCAAATAGTTATTTTTATTTGTAAAATGTATAAAAAACATCCTCAAAAACTCGAATTTTGGGTTGGAGACATTATTTTTTAAGTTTGTTGAATGGCAACCTCAAGTTTTGTGTGTATTTTCTGATTTTAACATTGTTCCCAAGCTGAAGTTGTGCTTTGTATGGATTGGTATGGACTAAAATAATGGATTATTATATATTTATGGAAATTTCTTTATTTCTAGTTTCCAATTATTTTTGTCTCATTGAATTTTATTGAGTTTTGTGGAAGATATGACTATTTTGGTGAGACTTCCTATTCTAACAATATTGTGCAGAATTTATAGTCTAAAAAATGCGATGGTATAGATTGTAAAGTCTATATTTTGGATTTAAAACCAATTTTATTTTGTTTCCATGTGAATATAATTTCATTTTCTTCAATTCTCATCAAATTTCATTAATATTTGAATAAGTTATGACCATTTTAGTGAGGGCAGTTCTGAACCCTACCTAGGGTTTGTAGTTTTGGGGAAAATGCAATAACTTTCTTTTCCATAGTTGGATCTTCATAAAAATTTGAGGAAAATTATATAGCTATGTTTTCTTCAATCTCACTGGAGAAATTGGAATCATTATTTATTTTGTGGAATTTATTGATGACTGTTCATTGCATTGAATTGTGGGTTGCCATGGCTATGTTTCCAATGTGATATAAAATTCCTAATAGCATGTGTTATCCAAAGATTTATTTGAATTATTGTTGAAGGTTTGTGAGATGTGTTGTTGAATACTTGTAGCTCTACATCATAGTGGTATCAAATCTTGGAGATGCTTTAGGAAAGTTTTTTTTTGGTTTATGTGTGTGGTTGTTTTCAAGTTGGTGCAGTGAGAAAGTCCAAGAGACTAGGGAGAGCAAAGTGGAGACCCCTAGGTGAGGCAGTGAAGTGGAAGCAAGGAGAGACTTTCTTGTGAATATTGATTTGTTGAGAATATTGGAAATATATTTTTAGGTTGAGGATTCACTAAGGAAGAAGAAAAGAGAGGAAAAGGAAATGAGAAAGAAGGAAAGAAAGAAGGCAAGACAATTAGAGTTTGAGAAATCCATTGAAGAGATAGGCCAAGAGTTGGAAATATTAGCCAAGGAAAATGAACTTCTTAAGAAATAACTAAGGAGTTGGCATATACCAATGTCAAAAAGGTCAAGATGGCCTCTAAATAAGATTATGAAGAAGCAAAGAAAAAAAAACAAGGTAGCAAATTCAGTCAAATATGAAGAAGCAGATTTATGGGCACAATATGCAACCATTGAAGAAGAATGGGATAGTAAGGTTGGTGATGGGCATGCCAAACAAGAGGAAGAGGAACACATCAAGGTGGAAGAAGAGAAGGAAATTGAGGTTTCAAGTGAATTGGTGTCAAGATTAGATAATTTGGTCATGGTGAAGAGGAATTTGAAGTACAAGAAGACAAGGAGGAGACCTCAAGGTCTCTATATTTTGTTTCTAATTTTTCTTTGGATTATGTATGTGCAGGTTATGAAGGTCAAGGAAAAGTGTATGATGATATGATAGAGTTTTGGTACTTCCAAGTTGCAAGGATTATTGATAAAAGAATGCATAAGAAGAATAAAAGGAAGAAAATACCAAATCTGATTTAAAGGACAAAGGACAAAGTGCAAAAGTAACTAGAAGACTAGGAAGAAGACAATTCAAAAGGGCTTGAATTCTTTTTCCCCCGGGAGCTTGGTGCAGGAGCACCTATTTGATTTCTTGCCTCCATGAGGCCATTTGTAAATAGTTTCTCTATTTTGTGTATTGGGTCTTATAATAAGGTTTATCAAACCATTTTAGAGGTGTTTGAGTCTTAAGAAGTCATATTTTAAGTCATTTGTCAACTAATGTTTAAAGTTGTTCCATATTGTTAAAATTGTCAAAAGTGCAAAATTAGGGAGATGAAGGGTCAAAAAGGTAATAATTCAGTTTTAGGAGGTTGAAAATAGTTAGTTTTGGTTGCAAAATGTATTAATACACCCTCCAAAGCTTGAATTTTGGGTTGGAGACATTATTTTTGAAGTTTGATGAATGGCAACCTCAAGTTTTGTGTGCATTTTCTAATTTTAACATTGTTTCCAGGCTGAAGTTGTGCTTTGTATTGCCTGGTATGGACTCAAATAATGGATTATTATATATTTATGGAAAATTATATGTTTCTAGTTTCCAATTATTTTTTTCTCATTAAATTTTATTGAGTTTTATGGAAGATATGGCTATTTTAGTGAGACTTCCTATTCTAACAATATTGTGCAGAATTTACAGTCTGAAAATTGTGATGGTATGGATTGTAAAGTATATATTTTTGATCTAAAGTAAATTGTATTTTTTTTCCATGTGAATCTACTTTCATTTTTTTCAATTCTCATCAAATTTCATTAATATTTGAATAAGTTATGACCATTTTAGTGAGGACAGGTCTGATCCCTACCTAGGGTTTGCAATTTTGGGAAAAATACAATGACTTTCTTTTCTACCGTTGGATCTTCATAATAATTTGAGGAAAAGTCTATAACTATGTTTTCTTCAATCTTACTAGAGTTATTGACTTCATTTTATTTTTTTTGAAAGTTATTAATGACTGTTCATTGCATTGAATTGTGGGTTGCCATGGCCATGTTTCCAATGCGATATAGAATGCCTAATAACATGTGTTATACAAAGATTGCTTTGAATTATTGTTGAAGGTTTGTGAGATGTGTTGTTGAATCCTTGTAACTTTTCATTAGTACCTCAATTAGGTGGATGGAGGGACACTAGGTCCACTACCTTTGGCTGTAAGAAGCTTTGAGTGTTGGGTGAACTACTGTAGGAATTCTTCTTTAGAAGCTGGCTTATAATATAACCTGAGGTGATGACCGTTGAAAATTAATTTAAACTTGATAGGGTCAATGGTGGTAAGGTGGACAAATCCATTGGGAAAGACCTCAACAATCTCATAGGGTCCTAGCCATCTCGTCTACAATTTTCCTACATTGTCCTAATAATTGGAATCATAAGCAAGGCCCAATCTCCTAGTTTGAACTTCTTTTCTTTGATAAATATGTCATGCCACCTGATCCTATGGTTCTGTACTACTTCAGTATGTTGCAGAGCTGCTCTCCTTATTTCGTCCAAAGCATTTAACTGTATGATTCTTTCTCTCTATGCTTCAGAAATGTCCATCCCTAAATCAATTGTAGTTCACATAGTTTTGTGTTCAAATTCGATTGGAATCATGGTGGTCTTTCCATACAACAACTCAAATTGGGTGAAGTTTGTAGTTGTTTTCCATGTTTTCCCATAGGCCCAAATAGCTTTAGGTAACTGTTCGCCCAAGCTATCCTATGAATAGCCACTATTTTGGTCAAAATAGCTTCGATTTCTCAGTTTGTCACCTCAACTTGGCCATTAGCTTGTTAAAAACCAAGATCTGAAATGCAAACCAGAAAATAACCTTCCACAAAAGAGAAAAAAAGAAAAAACAAAGCTTTACAAAAGATGTGCAAAATATTATTATTCAGGAATTCATAATTACATGAGATAATTTGCTTTATAACAGCATGTATGCATAACCCTAATCTTATCTTGAGCAACAAGATAGCTCAACAAGATAAGGATGATAATAATAAACCTAGGAATTAAAGTTTTACCTAAGTAAAGTTATGCAAGTGTAATTAAATATTAATTACACTAACACCCCCCCATAAGTACAACTTAGGGAGACTAAAAAAGCATGCACCTAAAACTAAGATGAATGCAAGAAAGAATAAATGGGTCCTGGCAACAAGGCCTGATCAGGTACCCATGTACAAATGCAATAATGAGGTAGAGAAGGAAAACCCAGTGGGACAAAACCCCCCTACAATGAGATGACTGCTGCAAAGAAGCACTGGAAGAACACTGTGGAGTAACACTAGAACCACAATCCGACAAGCAAGGGAAGATACTTCTATCTACAAGAAACCAAAGTGGAATCATAATAATGCAACAATAGACCTAATGCCACAGAACACTAGAAAACTCACAAACTGGAACAACCCTGGAATCCATGAAGCAATAGTAGATGAAATGATGACATAATCAGAAAACCGTGTATCTCGATGTCGATGCCAAACTATGGCCAAAACTCTTCCATAAGAAAAAGTACCATGAAGACTTTGGAACATTAACCATAAAAACATGGCCCTCAAACTAAGAAGGATCTGAACCAATGTAGATCAAGAAACATAAACTCCCAATCTAAAGTGTGAACCAATGAATCTGATATGTGTCAAGCTAGAGCAAAAATGTGGCCAAAAGAAACTAAGAAACTAGATATAACCCATGCGAGCTACCATCAAAACAATATGGAGATCAAAGTGCATGCACACTCTAATCAGATTAGTATGCAATAAAACCCCCCTGATGGAACTTTATCTCAGTTCATTTATTACAATAACCCAATGATTGTAAAAGGAGAGAATTCTAAACATGCATAAATAGAAAATATGATGATGTGGTACTAAAATAAAGTACAAATATTCAAGTTTCACCCTTCCAACTACCAAAACATCCAAGTAATCTCCAAAACACCCATCGAGACAAATCTGGAATAATGATCAACTTGGGACAGATATAGAAACAAGTTCATGGACAACAAAATAGAGCTCCTCAATACCTTCCATCACTGCAAAGAAGACGAAAATCAGAGATCGTGGCATAAAGTTATGAGCTCAGAAGCCATAAATGATCTAACTTCAAATAGCAATAAATGTAGCTAAATAGAAAAATACTAAAAAATAAACTACACCATAGGATAGTTCTTGGAACCAGCTTTCCAACGATATCTCGTTTGCTCGATTTCGATATTGTATGCTCAAGTTATGCCAAAAAGAAAAAAAAACTTCTCCTTAAAGGCAAACTGAGGTTAGCAGGGGGCAAAGAGGGTCACCCATACGCTGATGTCATGCTGACGTAAGCACTTCATGAAAAAAATTTGATGGCCTGGAGGTCGTCGGGGCAAAAAATTTCCCCTATCAGAAAAAAATGCAACCGTCGGTATATTCTTTTTCTGCCGGAATATTCTTTTACTAGTGGGGGTTGGGTGTGGGCCCTTGGTCATTAATATGACCTATGGGCTTAGAGCTGGAGTGGCCAAGGGCTAGGCGCATAGCGCCCGGTCCCCCATAGGACCGTGGCCTACAATCTAAGAGTCCACGGGGGTTGAGCTAGGCTCCTAGTCCTCCATAGGACCAACATGGCTAGAGGAGGAGCCCGTGGGGGTTGGGGAAGAAGCAGCTGGTGGGCGGTGGAGACTGGTGGCAGTGGCAGCTGGGCGGCCACCCGGTGGTGCGGTAGTGGCAGGATGGACTTAAACTAGAAGTGCCAGCACACATCCCAAAAAAAGCACATTTTTTAATTTTTTTTAATTTTCATGCCTTGAACTGCGTGCTGGGAGGCCGTACAGCCCCCCAGGTAATTTTTTTTCCTTCTAGACCAACTTCACCAAAATCAACGAAACGAAAGGAATTTTTAGGGTTTTTGGCCACTGTGAACTCAATGGTGACCTCCATTTGTGCCCAAACTACTCCAAAAAATTGGCTACCTCTAGAGCTTGCAAAAAATCTCCCAGCTTGAAACCCTCATGGATCTGGAAAATGATAGCCAAAATATGCAAAATAAAAGCCAATCCTAACTTTTTCCAATGCTCTGAATCCAATGGTGAGGCCCGATCTGATCCAAAACGCTACATAGATCAACTCAAGGCATGATACCCTCGAGAAATCCCAAATGAACTCTGAAATGATTTTCTCAAAAAACTTAGAAGGGGTTGCAAATCAAGGCTCTGATACCATGTTAGAAACCAAGATTTGAAATGCAAATCAGAAAAAGAAAAGCTTTGCAAAAGATGTGCAAAATATTATTATTCAGGAATTCATAATTACATGAGACAATTTTCTTTATAAAAGCAAGTATGCATAACCCTAATCTTATCTTGAGCAACAAGATAGCTCAACAAGATAAAGAAGATAATAATAAACCTAGGAATTAAAATATTACCTAAGTAAAGTTATGCAAGTGTAATTAAATATTAATTACACTAACATAGCCTAGGGTTGATAAGGAGTAGACTTTCTGTACTTGATGTTATATTCATTCACTAGTGCTGCAATAAGGGTTGATGTGAAGTGTGGCCCTTGATCAGTCACTATCTCTCTTGGAACTCCATATCTTGTGAAAATCTCCTCATAAAGAAACCCTACAACTTTGTTATTCTTTGCATGCTTCATGGCCTTGACTTCTACCCATTTTGTTACATAATTTGTGCATACCAATATATAAGACTTACCATTTGATGGAGGGTCAATTGTTCCCACAAAATCTAATCCCCATTTGTCAAAATGAGTGATCACTATTTGAGGGCATAGTGGCATCTCATCAGATCTGGTTGGTCTGCCCATCCTCTGACATCTATCACATTTTCTGGTATACCTTCCTACATCTCTATGGAGTGTTGGCCAATAGTACCCTATGTTCAAAATATTCATTGTTGTCATTTTGGATGCAAAGTGTCCTCCACATGGCTCATTATTACATGCATGCAAAATTTCATAAGTCTCATCTTCTCTCATGCATCTTCTCATAACATGGCCAGGTCCCGTGTAAAACAAACATCCAACAATCCAAGAGAAATGAAAATATTTTTCAATGAGTGACCTTTTTCTCTTTTGGGGAGAAATGAGAAGGAACTCTACTTGTGAACAAGTAGTTTAGCTATGTCAACATACAAAGGTATTTGCACACTAAGGGAGAATAGATGCTCATCAGGAAAAGAGTCATCTATGGGCTAGTTGTCTTCTAATGTAGTCAGCCTTGAAAGAAAATATGCAACAACATTAACTCTTCAAGGCTTATCTACAATAGTTATATCAAACTCCTACATCAATAATAACCTGCCACCAACCTCCCTGTGATCAAAGGTTTATTCATGAGATATCTAATGGCTACATGATCAGTGTGTAAAAATATTTGATAGCCCGTTATGTAATGACTGAATTTATTCAGGTAATAAACTACGGCCAACATTTCCTTCTCTATCACAGTATAATTGAATTCATCTCCTTGCAAGTTTTTGCTGAAAAAGTATATAGCATGTTCAAAAACTCCCTCTTTTTGTCCTAAGAATGCTCCTATGGCATAATCTAATGCATCAGTGTTAATGTGGAAAGGAAGCTCCCAATTGGGTCCCTTAAGTACAGGAGCATTTTTCAAAGCTGTCTTCAAAGCAGAAAATGCCTTGTCACAAGCTTCAGTCCATTGAAATTCAACATCCTTAGTGAGATGGGTATACAAGGATGTTTCTACCTTGTTGAAGTCTTTGATTAATCACCTATAATATCCTACATGACCCAAGAAATTTCTAACATCTTTATGTTTTGTAGGTGTAGGAAGATTTGTGATTACCTCTATTTTTGTAGGATCTACTTGAATTCCCTTGTGGGAGATGTAGTGGTCAAGAACTACACCCTCTTGCATCATCATAAAGCATTTTTCACTATTTAAGGACAAGTTTTGATCCTCATATCTTTGTAGGACCCTTTTGAAATTCTCCAATGCTTGATCAAAGTCAACACCATAAGTGGTAAAGTCGTCAATATAAATCTCCATGCAATGATGATAAATGTCTGGAAAATATACCAATGACTGCCCTCTGGAAGGTTGCAGGTGCATTGTACAAGCCGAATGGGAGTATTGAGTAAGCATAGGCCACCCATGGATATATGAATGTGGTCTTTTCCTGGTCCTCTAGTGCAATTTGGATCTGGTTGTAGCCACTGAATCCATCTAAAAAAGAGAAGTATTGCTTTCCTGCAAGTGTGTCTAAGACTTGATCAATGAATGGTAAAGGAAAGTGATCTTTCTTGATGGAAGCATTAAGTTCTCTATAATCAACACAGACTCACCACTTCCCTCCTTTCTTGGGCACAATCACCAATGAAGACACCCATTGACTATCTGAAATGGGATAGATAAATCCTACATCTAGCAATTTATGTAGTTCTCCTTTCACAAATTCTCTTAGTGCAGGGTTAATCCTCCTTTGTGGTTGTCTTACTGGAGTGCAATCATTCTTGATATAAATTATATGGGTACAAATTTTAGGATCTAGTCTCTTCATGTCATGATAATCCCATGAAAATGCATGTTGATGGGCTCTTAATAGATTTGCCAACAATAGTTGTTGTGTTTCACTCAGTTTATTATTAAGATTTAGATATCTTCCTTCTAATACATGTATTTGTGTAGTTAATTCTACCATGGATGCTTCATTAACACATGGTACCTTTAGTTCACACAGAAGAAATGTATGGAATGCACCTATTGTTGTAGGAAGTCTATCTGTAGGAACAGTGGCTGCAAGAAGAATATCTACAGGAAAAATGTCTACAGGAACATTCGCTGTAGGAAGAACGGGAAAAAGTGTACTGACTGAAGTAGAAGATGATGTATCCTCCACTCCATAATGATTCTGAATGATGTTAACCAATACCTCATCCTCATCTTGGAGTTGCATGAAAGAGCTTCTACCTAGCATCATAATTTGTACCATAGAATTAACTTCTCCGGCCTCTTCACCAACTTGTGGCCATACAAAATCTTCTTTATCATGACATCGCTAAGCAGGTGGATAAAGAAAAAACTTTTTAGTACTCCTTCCATCTGAAATGGTCATGTCGCCTAAGTGACATCCAATGTAGGCATCTGTAGTTTCTAACCAACATCTTCCAAGGATAATGGGATACCCGCTTAATGTGGCTTTAGGAGAAAGAATCATAAAATCTATTAGATATTCCCAGGAGTCTAACACTACCACAAGATCCTCCACTACACCATCGGGCCTAACGGTAGAGCTATATTTAGTCACTGCAAGATGTCTTTGGTCATTACATTGATTGCTTCCACTAAATCAATCAGAGCATTCTTCACTTGAATCCCATTTATGACAACTGCTACCATAGGACTACCTAGGTCATTATACTTGGGTATAGTCACTTTTCCCAACATGATATCAACTAGCTGGCCCACCACATGAATTGTAGTTGGGTCTTTCTTCTTCCTTCTTGGCTTCTTAAGACAAGATTTCTTAATTGTTTTGACATAGATTGGAACATCTTTTATAGCCTAAAATAGGGGTATTTGAACACATATAAGCTTTAGCTGATGGAGGATGTCAAAAGTAGTATCCTCCTTCTCTTCCTTCTTCTTAGTAACTTCAAATCTCTAAGAGAATGGTGGTTCTTGCTCAGTCCATTTGGCTTGGACTGGTTCAGGGTCTTAAGGTTCATTTGGATGGATAGGATCATTCACAGGATCCTCCTTCTCTTCCATCGGAAGCTCAGTAATGATGGGCTTGGAAGGGGCTAGTAACTTGGTTCCTAAATGCAAATGGATATCACTTACACTCACAGCATATTCAAGAAATTGGTTTGAATCATAAGAATATATAGGTTGCTGCTATGGTTTATTATAGGATTGGGTGTGGGATGAGTTGGTAGCTGGGTTGGTTTAGGTGCATTATGGTTTGGGTTATTAGGTGGAGGAATTATAGTAGGTTGTTGGGGCTGAGAAGGTGGCTACATGTAGGTGGTATTCTGGGTAGGCCATTGTTTCCCTCCTCTCCATTGGTTTGTTTGCTACCAATTTCTTGGAGGTAGTTTCTAGTGCCCTTGAAATTGCTACCAATTCCCCTAAGGTTGTTGCCACTAAGATGGAGGACTCTGGTGGCTAGGCCAAGTGTTTGGAGGGTTAATCCAAGGCTGTGGTGGATATCCTCCAAAACTGGGTGGATATGGGGGCTTCCATTGGCTGCCAAATGAAAAAGAATTAAAATATGGTCCAACATAGGATAGTGGATCTAGTGGCATACCTTGTCTTGGATCCCAAGGATTTCTCTGTGCAACATAGTAGACCTAGTCTTCTTCAATTTGAATTGGCTTAAACTTTGGTGGAATTTTCTTACTTTCCAGATTAGCGACCATCTTACATCTGCAGTCCCTCTTTTTTTTCTATAGTGAGGACAATATTCTGTCAACATCATTTTTGCCTCCTCTCACTTCTTTTTGGCTTGAAGTGTATCTAGCTGAGTAGCTAGATTGCTAATAATATCTTGCTTGAAGTTTTCTAGCAAATTAGTGATCTCCATTCTTGAAACTCCATCAGTAGTTGACTTACCCATGGATGATTGATAATCTCTCCCCTTTTTTGAAGCTTCCCTGGAGTAATTTTGGTAGATCTTCTTGATATCTTCCCAAGGAACTTGGGAGATATCTCCTCCTACCATGAGATCCAAAGCATTAGTACATCCTTCATTGATTCCTCTCAGAAAAAGTAACTTTTGTGAGTCCTCTTTAAGTGCATGGTGTGGAGATTTTTGTAGGAAAAATAGAAATCTTGCAATGTAGTCTTCCAGGCTCTCATCCTCCTTGTGTTGCATTCTAAAAATGTCTCCTCCTCTCATATCACTACCCCTACAATATTCCTTGTACTTCTCAAGGAATTTTTTCTTCATATCCTCCCAAGTTTCCATAGTATCTCTGCCTAGGCTCATGAACCATCTTAATGCAGCCTCTTTCAAAGTGGTGGGAAATAACTTGAGCCTATGGAAATCTGTAGTATAATCATATCTCCTGCAGAGTATGTAAAATTCAAATATGAAGGTATCAGGATCTTTTGTCACAAGTCCATAGGACTTGGGGAGTGTTGAGGTAGGGATGTTCTTGATGTTGTCAACTTCATTCTAATGGGAAATGGGAAAAGGAAAAGTTGATTAGTTTTGTCTGTTACCATTTGCATCACCCATGCCTGATTGATGTGGTTCAAGGACAAAGGGATTCTCAAGCTGATTTTGATCTTCTAAGGAGACTTCAGAACTAGTCAAATCAGGATATGCGTCTACAAAGGGGTGTGGATCTCCTTCTTCTTATAAGTTCTAGTACTCAACTAACTAGAATGGATGAGGATTGTTAGGAAGAAATCTCCCATAAGCATCCATTCTCCTTCCTCTATGCATGCGGTATCACCCACTATCAGTCAGCTCACACAAAAAATTGGTAAAGAATCAAGAGGGTCATTACTTCCTATACAAGATTATGCTAAGAACAACTTCCAAAAATAATACAGCAAAACTACCAATGAATCCAAAAACTTCCTATCTTGACACCATCCCTGGCAATGACACTAAAAAGTTTTGCCTCCAACAATGATTTCACAACTAGGCTTCTACGACCACAATTCAGAGATTGGATATCTAACCTAAATAGTCATTCAACCACTATGAAGGTGCATTTAACTTGTCAACCCAATGACGTGAACTTGAAATGGGTCGGCATTGTATGTGCATTAGGGGCTCAATTAGTCAATTAATCCTATAGCTAAGAAACATAATACTGAAAGTAAACTACTGAAAAGGAAGTAAAGAAAATACTAAGCATCAACCAACAACTATGCTAAAATGAAATGCAAAGTGAGAATGAAAGATCTGAGCAACAAGCAGGAACTACTCTGCCTACTTTGGCTATAGGAATAGACATAGAATGGACTTCTAGTGGCTGCAGGATTAGTCAATTCTAGATTTCAAACTAAGAATCAAACGACAAGTAATACTAAGCTACTTCTAAACTAAGATAATGGATTACTCACCAAGTGGGCCCCCTTGGATAAGTGTCCTCTATACTAACAACTCATATGTTTAAACTCAACTTTATTTTCATTCACTGTAAATTGTGCATACAAAGAGTGATGTATCTGTATCACTGAAATGAGAGTACAATGTAGAATCTTGCAACCTCCTGAAGAAGGAGCATAAAATTAATATTTATACTACAGCTAACAAAGTAGTCAAATCCACAACTAGGAGGATGCCATTTAGGGAAAGTAGGGAAAAGTGGAGCAGCGGTGGTTACACGCGCATGGAATCTGGGCAGACATGTGAGTCAAGCACAAATTCAACACAATAGTAACACCCATGCATGCTTGATCATTAAGGTCCATTGCAAGGCAATTACATTTAGTTTAATGAAGAATCTCTGCTACCGGCTACCTTTGACCTGAAGTAGCTCCTCGGCTGGACGTTATGGTGCATGCCCAGCTGGTGGTGTCCTCCATAACTTGATATATTAAGTCTACAGTCCAAGGTTAGTACACACAATAACTGCACATCAATAACCACTCAAAGAAACACTCATTAATCACATGAAAAATCAACATAGATGACCCACATATTATGCCAAATATCATTAAAGCCTACAAAGATAGGGTTATGTCAAATGTCAATGGTTTGAGGGACACATTATGCTAATACCAACACTTAAGCATCAAAATCCATGACATAAATGAGCAAATAGACTATAGATTTTACCCAAACTAGACCAAAAACTAGGCTCATCAATGTCCTTCCTCGACGGGTACTCCGAGTACAATCAAGTGATGGTGCAGTATGAAGATTGGCACAAAACAACATTAACCACCAAATGGGGGACCTTTTCATATAGACGAATGCCATTCAGGCTCATCAATGTTGGCACCACTTTCCAGTGTACAATGGACATTTCCTTCAAGGACCTAACTGGAAAGTGTATAATCATCTATATGGATGATTTGACCATGTTTACAAAGAAGTGAAGTGGTCATGTATTTGACCTATGAAATTTTTTCCAAAGGTGCCAAGAATTTTGGGTTTCTCTTAATCCAAAGAAGTGCATTTTCGGGGTCACTGAAGGAAATTTACTTGGGAATGTTATTTCAAAATGAGGGATTTCTATAGATCCCAAGCACATCCAATCCTTGCTAAAGATTTATCTGCCAAGTAGCAAGAAAGAAATGAAATCTTTCTTTGGAAAGACCAATTTCGTCAAGAAGTTCATCACAGGCTTTGTTGAAATTTTCAAGCCGCTCAACTTCATGTTAAAGCAGGATGCCAAGATTTAGTGGACTCCTGAGGCAAAGAAAGCCTTCAAATAAATTTGAAAATCCATTGTTGAAGCACCTATACAAGTCAGCCCCAACTATTTGAAGCCATTCTACATTTATTCATTTGCTTTAGATCACTCATGTGCCAACATTTTAACCCAAAAGAATGACGAAGGGAACAAACACCCGATTGCCTTTATGAGTGCTCACTTGAAAGATGTTGAACTAAGATACCACAATGTGGAAAAGAAAGAATATGCTCTTGTCAGATGGGTTAAGAAGTTTAGGAATTACATCTTGTGCAATAAGGTGTTCACCATTGTCCCTGACCCAGTAGTGAAGACGTTGCTAATACAAAATGAGCTGGAAGAGCAAAGATCCAAGTGGGTTACCCTACTACAGGAATATGACATGGAAATTCAGCCAATGAAGTCAGTGAGAGGATAAACCCTCACCTAGATGATAGCTAAAACAATAGCTGAAGTAGGACTTGAACTCACGGTTTAGCAATATCAACTTGAAGACATTTCCCCGGGGGAATGGTACGATGACATCATCTATTATTTGTTGAACAAAAAGTGCTTGCCTCACTTCCAAAGAGTTTTGAAATGTTCTCTCTGATTGAAAATCAATAGCTACATGCTACAAAGATCCATACTATACAAGAGGAATCACGAAGGTGTCTATCTGAGATGCCTTGGCAAAAAAGTAGACTGGGTCTTGAAAGAATTTCATGAAAAATTTGGCACCGATCATGGATCAGCCCTTCGACTACTCATCAGATCCTAAAAGTAGGTTACTATTGGCTGACAATCTTCAAAGATTCTCACAACCATGTTCACACATGCCATGTCTGCCAGATTGCCACAACCAGAGAAAGGAACGTTGCTAGCCTACTGCAACCAGTTCTAGAGGTGAGATTATTGGTGCAATGGGGTCTTGACTTCATTAGTCTGGTAATCCCACCATCATCTACAAGACATGGGTACATTATAACTGCTTCTGATTATTGTACTAGATGGACAAAAGCTATTGCATGTAGACAATGTACTACAAAGGTAGTTATGAATTTTCTTGAAAGTTTTATTTTGAATCATTTTGGGTGTCCATATGATTTGGTTTTCTACAATGACCCTGCCTTCTCCTCACTTAAACTCACTAGTTGGGACTTTGATTATAGGATTTCCCTCAAGTTTTCATCCAACTACTACCCTCAGGGAAATGGCCTTGTAGAATCAACCAATAAGAACCTCATCACTGTGATTAAAAAGCTACTTGATAGGAATCCTAAGGACTAGCATACCTAGCTTCACTTTTCCCTTTGGAAAGATTGTACATGCCACAAGGCTGCCCTTGGTGATTCCTCATTCCACCTTGTTTACAACTTAGAGCTTATATTCCCAATCCATTTGAAAAATCCCCACCCTCCAATTCATCAATGATTTTTACGAAGAACGGGATCATAGAGAAGCTCGTCTGGCTAAGTTGTTACACCTAGAGGAAGTGTGTGACCGTGCCATTGAAAATTTCACCAAACATCAGGGCATAGTCAAAATATGGTTTTACCTTCGAGCCAAAATCAAGGCCTTTAGAATCACCGATCTAGTCCTATGCTTGGACAAGGCTCATGAGAAGAAAGGGGGACATGACAAATTCGACAAGCTCTGGCTTGGCCCCTTTCATATTGCTAAAATCCTTGGAGACAATGCTTTACACCTAAAGACTTTAACTGGTGAAGATGTCCCGCTGCATGTCAATGGGCAACATCTAAAGTATTATTTCCTTGTTTAAGCTCTTCTAAGCTTGTTCCTTGTAAATATTTGTACATAGGTTAGCTTAGGTTGTTTTTCTTTCCTTGCTTTCTTGTCTTGCATTCCTTCAGTTTTGGTTTGTCTCCCAACTATTTTGTTTTTGTTGAGGGTGTCCATTGTTTTTGTGATGGTCATCCTCATTCAACAACTGGTTCACTTTGTTTTCTGCTCTTTGTGTTCTTTGGATAAACGTTCACTCTTAACTATTAGTATTTGATCCCTTCTGTGGGGAGGTTTCCTCATTTGAACTTAAGCTTGACTTAGAACTCAACCCTTCATTGAATCCTCTCACACTCATCTCAGATCTTGCACAAAACATACACTAATTTCTTCTGAGAAGCTATACAATAGTTATTATGATAGCAAGGCAAGTGAAAAATCTTAAGTTTTCTCTACTGACCATTGTGATTCCAAACCCATGGTGAGCTTCAATGCTTACACGGTTGAGCAAAAGGAAAAAGTATTGAATGTAATATTAGAAAGAAAAAAAATAAAAGAAAATAAAATATAAAAATCAAGAAACCATGTGGGTGTTCGGCTAACTCTACTGGGGCTATGGATGCCTAGCTGGCAATAAAGCAATATTCTTGGGATCACAAGGACAATTTCATCAAGGCTATGGACGCTTGACTGGCAGCAGGGCAATGTCTAGGTTACTTTTGGAGTTAGATGATTTATGTAGCTTGCTTAAACTAATTAATATTTTTTGGCATAGTTTCTAAGGAAGGGAATGAATTCATGATGCTCACAAACCTCTAAGATTCCTGTGACTTGATTCAACCAAGGATCTTGTTCTCCTTCAAGCCCCTAGTTCATTTTTGGAAGTCAACCCCTGGTTTGTGAAACCAGAGATTCTGGGTTCTAAATGAATACTTATCCTTGGAATTCCCAAGAGTTTTCCCCAGCAGAGTCACCATTTGTTGTACCTATAGCACACATGCCCCATTCAAAACAAGGACCCTCATCCTCTTCGCCTTGCTAGGTCACTTTGTCACCATCTAGTTTTGCGTGCCCCCTATTTTGGTGTTCTCAATGGTTAGTGAGCCTTAGATAGTTTATCTTGAGTCAACCATGTTTATTCCCCCTCAAATTTTCAAGGCTTTAGGCCTTTGTGGGTTCCCATTAGCTATTTCCCCTTTACCTTTCAAAACTAGCATCCCTGGAGTCCTTCGAGTCCACCCTATCGAGTCGCCCTGTGCAGGATTTTGTCACCCTATGGCTATTCCGAACGGCTTTCCTCCGACAACTTTCTGTCCTTCAGAACCTAGGTTCCCTGTCGCCATTTTCAATTTTCAAACACTCCCAATGGTCGGGCGTCGACTGCTTCCCACCTAGTGGGTCCCAATGATCTCGCCGCTATTTTCAAATGATCTCTCACCAACCTTCAGCCCTCCGTACAGTCATTAAATGAGGTGAATTTAATGCACCATTTTCTATAAATAGGCCATTCCCAACTGTCATTTTCACTTGTCAACTTGATCAGAGAGGAGTCAAAACAAGCTTTCAGCACTGCCTTCGAGCCCAACGATTTCCACTAATGCCTCAGATCTTTGCTAGGATGCTTCTAGTCCTCCTTCATTGGATTTGTGAGGTAGGGTTTCCACTCACATCCCTTCCATTTTTTTTTCTTCATTTTTTGAAAAGTCGCTAAATCTAAAATGGAGAAAACTTAAAACCAGTTAGAGTTAGCTTGGGCATTCAAAACCCATATGTTAGAATCCTGATAAAACTTCAAAATCACCTCACTAGCTGGTTGTGGAACTCAGACTCTCTGCCACTATTCATAAACTAGAGCATTTATTCTTTGTGATCCCAAACCCTACCATTACCATCACCAACATTTCAAAATGAGTTAAACTCTACAGTGGAAAACTCCTTCGTCCATTCCCCCCTTGTGAGAGGACCCTATTCCTTCGCTGCCCAAACTTAGTGAAAAGATTCACAACTAATGTGAAGAATACTACTCGGGTTCGACCCCACGGGACTTCGTATTTGAGGTGACTCTCATGATCTACCATTCAAAATGACTTTTGAACCCTGACTTTTCGATGCTCAGGTCCCATCCCTTTGATCACCCATAAGCTCACTCTTGCAAAATCTTAAGTCACGACTTGTCTCAGATCCTACCTCATAGAATTTCATTTGTGGGACACCGCATTGAAATCACTATCTCAGATGGCTCCTGTTCAACAACATCCCACCCCTTGGGACCTGACTCCATCATAGCCACTAAGAATATTGAGATAAAGTTGCAAAGTTTTGAACCTTTAGCAGGTTTCCCCTATTAGGCCGCCATCACCGGGACTCCGTCCTAGCCCCATCATGCTAAATGAAAAATTGTTTACATCCTTACACCACCTAGGACCCGACTTCCATTTTGTTGTCAAACTATTCAACGATGAATGAATGAAGCCAAAGCCTCCTGATAGACCTAATGTCGGGGGCCACTTCCATCAGAACTCTATCCAACCTTCATCATTTCCAAATGGCTACAACCCAACATCCTCCCACTTCTTTCAGCCTAAATGCTCAAACGACAAAGGAGTTATGTTGACCACCTTGTGAAGTCACGGGTCCTGACCAGTGGAACTCCATCCTCAGGCTGCCATCTTGCTAGAGCCATTTTCAATGGAAAACCTCAAACAACCAATCTTCCTCCTGATTTTGATTGCCAAAACGATGGTATTAATGCCCTTGGAACTTCCAAATGAATTTGACTAACATGCCAAAATAGGGAAACCTCCTTGGTGGACCCCACAAATAGACTGAATCTCAAGGCAGGTCAGGATAGGTGGGCCCTTGTGCCTTGATTGTTGTCCTTCCTGCAGCTATTCCAAAACAACCATCAACCCAAAGAAGTCTAATCCCCGGACCTAAATTGCTCAACCCATGTTTTCATGTTTGAATTTGCTTACCTCTCTCTTGCCCGTAGCATTTATGGAATCAAGTACAGGACCCTCAGAGGCAGCCATAGAGAAATACAAGGGAAAGAAAACAACCAAAGTACCCCATGGAAAAGAAGACAAGGACCAGATGAAGTACAAGTTCCAAGGGGAACCTCTTAACTCCAATGTTACCACAACCTGGAAAGAGATCACAAATACAAACATTGGACATGTAGACATTGATGAATTCAAGAAAAGGGTCTAGATCAACCCTACAATAGAATGTGCAACAAAGATCAGAAGCAGTGGGTTGGTTAAATTTGTAGGCTTCCCTCCTGCCCTCATTGCCCCCAAGCTTGTTATGGCCTATAGAGAGGCATACCAAGAAGAAACCAGAACAATTGTGGGTAGACATGGAAATTTTTTGGCTGACATATCTGCCAAGTCAATAATAAGCATTTTTCATATCCCTCCCTTCTGAGAAATGGAGGTGCCAACCATGGATGATGGCAGGGCGATGTGGGATCAAGACCCATTCAAGTGAAAAATACTTATCAATCAATACTGGTTGAAAGAGAAGAGGGGAAGTGCAACTAATGCACCCTAGGAGCTCTTCCACAATGACATCTATGAAGATTACCATGACTTGGTAACCCTACTAAGAAAATTCATGGGCCTTCCAACTACTACCTACTTCTAGGAGTGGATGTTATACTTCATGGAAGAGATCCTCCAAGGAAAAACCAGGTTCTACTAGGCAGGAATAATCAGTGATTGCTTCCACGAGCAATTTATGGATGTAAAGAAGACCTCCTGATTCTACATGACATATTACTTGGTCTATTCATTAGTTGACCAAATGCAATGCAGAGGCTTATTTAGAGCACCAGATGAAGAACTAGGTAGGGAGCTAAAATTTTATGATAGGTACCCTCAATTGCAATTCAAGAACTTCAAGAGGGATTACTGTAGGGTTAATGATGCTTTCATAGGTCCAATCATCAGATTGCTTGGGGGTGACTTCAAAAGAAGAGTCTCCAATAATGTTAATGCCTTCCTCCACCAGTTTTCCTTCTTATTCATTCAATTTCCAAAGTTCACCTACATTCGAGTTGAAGGCTTTTCAGAGAAACCATACAAGCTACCCCGGTATCCCAACGACTAGATAATATTCTTAGAACTCTCTCAGCAGTTGCAGCATGCGCATGCCCTCCTAAGTAGCAAACACAAGGTGGGGATTTTTTATCGCCTCTCCTTCAGCCAAGGGCTATATGAAATCCACACCTGTCAATGTGTAGATAATTCAGATAAGGAACTCAAGGAGTATCACCTGAGGTTCCACACTACTCAGTTGCAAATGGACCCTTATGGCAAACCCAAAAAGATGGTCACAACAGAATACGCTCATAGGCATAATGTTGAGGATTTTTGGGCCAATTACAAGGATGAAAAAGAAGTGTGAATGAGGCACTACATGCACATGATGAAATATTTTTTGAAAAGGATCAACCTGTTCCTAGTACTAGATTAGGTGGCTGAAGATGAGAACACAGTGATTGATACTCGGTATAATGCAGTTGTCAATCTCCCACTGCCGCTAATCGATTGGGATGAGCAAGAGATTGAAGACCTCAATATTCTAACAAAGCCCATTGAAGCTAAGACAAAGGAATGGATTGACGAGCATATTTCCCAATTGAAGCAACAAGGGATCAACCTAACATATGGAGAGCTTGAGAACTAGCTGACAAGAAAAATAGATAGTGGAACAACTTCTACCCCATCAGGAGAGACTTCAAAATCTCCTCCAGCCACCAAGTCAAGAAAGAGAAAATAAACCACTGAGCAATAGCCCAACCCTAAGGTGTATGCAAGAAAGGCTTGGGAAGGAGAACCTTCCAAGAAACATAAGAGATCAGGAAATTTCATAGAGATTCCTACCATCCAGGAGGACATGCTCCATGAGGAAGAAGAACTTGAGGCTAAGCAACCAAAGTCTCCACCTACTGCCTCCGCTACTGTTGCCCCTTCACCTACTTCTCAGTCAATGATTTCCACTTCTCTGCATGTGATGGACATCTCAGTCCACCTTGCCTCTTCTCCACCCACCATGTAGGTTGTAACCATTGATTCCTCCTTAGCCACAACCTCCCCACTTTCTTCTGCTTCGATGTCTCCAAGAACATCGCTTCGGCTTGCTATGGCCACAATACCAATTCCCTCTCTGTCACTCCCAGAGGCTTTCTCTTGACATATGCAAAAAAATCCTACAAAATTATCTGGGGTGTTGATGAACTTGCCCATTGAAGTTGCCTTGGAAAAAATTTCTTCCAATCTTCCCATCCATGCTCCTCCAACTAAACCACCAGAGATGAAGGCCACAATGGAGATATCTAAAGAATTGGAGTGACAAGAAAGGGAAGCCACGAAGGAGATAGAAAAGGAACCAATGATTACCATGAGCATCCTGAGTACTAGCATTTGACAATCGACAAAGTGGTTCATGAGGGAGAGGAAACACAATCATCAGAGGAGGACACGAAGGAACCATATGCTAAGTATATTGTGGAAAGATTTGATTCTAACCTTGAGGAGGAGTTGGCTTAGAAACTCAAAGATGTTAGAGAGGAAGTAGAAAGGAAGCCCTTTGATGAAGAAAAGAATGAAGGACAAGAAATGGAGGAAGATGTTGAACCTCCAAATGGGGAGTATGACAAAATCCCAAAGCATGATGAAGAAATGCCTCTTTAAGAAGAGCATGAAGAAAGTATTAAACACAATGAAGAAGAGCAGCCCCAACATGAGGAAGAGGAAGAGAAATAAGAAGATAAACTTGAAAAAGATACTAAAGCTCACAAGAGCCTAGAGATGGAAAAGAAGACCCCAACCTCAAAGGATCCGAGGGCAAGGCTGGAGGCCATCTTGGCCTGAGCCCAAATAAGCACGAAAAAAGAAAAGAGGCCAAAAGTTAGATCTCAGCTGAGAATGGATGCATCCAGATCTAGGACCATGCAAATAGCCACCCTAGTGGTGAATGAAGAGGGGGTAAGTTATGACATCTCCACCCTTGATCTAGGAACTACCACAAAAGAACAAAAAATTGATCATCTCTAGGGGTATATTTCCACCATCATGCATCAAATGCTCAAGGATAAGATCTCCAAGGAGGAACTAAAGGCACAAGTGGCTGATTTGACAGCCTATATTCAGTAGTGGTCATCAGTGGAAGAGCTCCCAACCATGTCCTTGGTGCCACCACAATTGATGTCCAAGGACTATATTGATCAACTTGAGAAGAGAAAAAATTAGACAAAAGCCACAGAGTATTGGCTCAGACAAGTCATCTAAAATGACAATATGGGCATAAGTCATGTGGTTAGGATGGTCAATAAATTCCTTGAGTTGCAAAGGGTGTTGGAGGGAACAAAGAAATTTTCCACTAACTTCCCAAGGTTGTACAAGATCACATACCCCAATCAAGGCTATCCTCAAGCTACTTGAGGGATCCTGGGAAAAGGAATTTTCTCTGGTAAAGGACAACCATTGGCTTGTAGAAACATGGAAGCAGAGTCTTGATCACAAAAAGGATGTGTTGGAAAAATTGCTTCATGAAGTGGAGATTGAAATTGATTGGATCAAGGAAGTCTATGTTGTTTGTGAAGAATACCTAAAGCTGATGACAGACTTTGATGTGTCTACTGTTGAGTTAGATCCCAAAACTATAAAGCCCTACTTCCCCAAGAAAATGGAGAACAGGACCATGGATACACTAACGTCAGATTTCATGGGTTTTTCTACTCAAGTCTTTGCTTACTCCGAGTAGGTGATTAAGAATGTACAAAAATTTGACAAGGACTGGGATGCCGTCACAAAAAAATTAAGGAGATTCAACTTCTAGGAGATCCAATCAGACATATTGGAGTGGGATAAGCTCTGAGCATTAATTGTTAAGTCTGTGGGGTATGCCACCATAAAGAGAAATGAAGGAATTCTTGTGATCGCTGATGAATTCCTCATAGTGTAGCTACAACAAAAAGAAATCAGCAAAAGACAAAAGAGCTACGGTGCTGCCATAAAAAGACAAAATAGGGAAAAGGACAAAGATGTAATTTTAAATTGCAATATATTTGGGGGTAGGTGAAACCCTAATTTGTAGGTCAATCTTGGCCATTCATTTTTCTTTTTTAACACTATAAATAGGGGGTCTCCTCTCATTTTCAAGAGAGTTGAATTGTTGTAAAGGCATGCTATTGAAATTTTAATAGAAATTCATTGGCTTTTGGTGAATTCTTGAGTTTTAGTTGCATGTTACATGGTTCTTCTCCCATAGTTAGTTGATTTGAGTAGATTTACTTTGCTATTTTGCATGTTCTAGCTTGCTTTAGTTGATGTTGTTCATTGATTTTGAAGAATTTTGTTGTGTGTTGGCAACTTACCTTGTCCATACTTTTTGTTGTTTATTGATGATAAATAGTTGTGTAAAGTTAGTCTAGACATGAACTAAAAGTTGCTCTAAATTTCTATCTTTTATTCATGCTTATTGTGAATGAATGGTTGAATATCTGTAGTCCTTAGAAGCTTGCACAAATTTCATGAGACTGTGAGGTAGGTTGGTTAAGTGAAATTTTGTTTTAGGAAAATTGTTTGTGGAAGAGTCCTCCATGATCACTATTCATTGTTAGTTTCAAATCCAAGAACTTCTTCTCCTCCCTACCCCCTTTTTCTCTCTTTTTTTAGAAATTACCTAAGCTAAGGTTCATTGCACATTGTAAAGCCAAATCTAAAGTTGAAAGAGGAGTTTAAGACTATTGTTTGAACCTGCAAAAAATTGCACACCAACTTCCCCATCTCAAGAACTCCATCTTAAGATCCACCTTCCCTCTAGCTTAACTCTGTAAGTCTTCCTTGTGATTTCTAGCAAAATCACATTGAACCAGCTGATAAATTCCATGCATGTCATGACCTAACACCCGAGAGACGTTAGAGTAATTTTCAGCAACTTGTTGTTGGAAATTTCCTTTCAAGAGAGGTAGTGTGTCTATGCATTGCTTGTGTTGAGAAAGTGCTAAAACACCCATCAATAGTCATATGCATTGTTGCAATATTTCAAGCTAATCCTAAGGAATCTCATGTGATAGTTGTGAAGAGGATTTTTTAGGTACTTGAAGGGGAAAATTGATTTTGGCCTATGGTATCCTAAAGAAGAGGACCTTACTTTTAGTTCCTTTACTGATGTTGATTGGGCAAGAGATGTGAATGAAAAAAAGAGTACTAGTGGTGGTGCATTTTTCATGGGAAAGAAGCTAATTTCATGGTTCAATAAGAAGCAGAATGCCATTTCTTTATCTATTGTAGAGGCAGAATACTTTGTTGCAGCTAACAATTGTACTCAAGTATTGTGGATGAAGCAGATGTTGAAAGATATCATAATTGTGTATGATGAACCTATTACTATATTTTGTGATAATTCAAGTGTAATTAACATTTCTAAGAATCTAGTGTTGCATTCAAAAACCAAGCATATATCTGTCAAGTTTCACTTTTTGAGAGAGAAGGTGAGTGAAAAGGAAGTCTAATTGGAGTATGTGCCCACTAAGGAACAAATTACAGATATCTTTACCAAGCCCTTTCCTAAGGATACTTTTGAGTATCTCAAAGGGAAGCTAGGGGTGATTACCCATCCTAACCAAAATTAAGATGCATTGACTTGCGTTAGTTCGTGTATTTCATAGTCATATCTTGTGATCCAGATTGATGTTGTGGTGGATGCTACTCAGGGGGAGTAGTTAGATGTTTAGAAATGTGGTTCAGAGCTTGTGTGGAGAAAGATAATATGTATCTTTGTCATTGATGTCAAAGGGGGAGAAGAGTCATGTGAAAAACTATGAAAGAGTTAAGGAGAAAAGAGTCAAAATCTAAGGGGGGGAAAGTGCTAAGAGAAGTATCGTTGATGGTTTATTTCACATCATGTGTTGCCATCAATGACAAAGGGGGAGATTGTTCGATATTTCTGATATGTGGTTGTCATTTATGTTGACACTATTTCCATTAATGTCTTTAAGGTTGTATATGTCGAGGATATTGAGAAAATTGTAATAAAATAAGTTGCATGTTGTCGATGATGCAGTGAAGTTCAGTATGGTGGCTAGCTCAGTATATTGATGATAAGAGGTTTTGGATTAAAGGGTTTGTTGACAAGTATATCTCATTTATCCACATGAATTTTGAGAGGTTCACATGAAGATTTGATTGAGTTTTGTAATCTATGTTCTAACAGTTGTTTTGTTACTTTAGTTGGTGTTCCTGAAAGAAGATGATGTGATTATAGTAATTTTAATTGTTGTGGATGATTCTATGGTGATTCATGATGCTTGTGGATGTTTCTAAATAATGCTCTATCTATTTTTTTGGTCTACATTGATCATTGTGTTCACGATTGGTGATTTTCTTCTATGTGTTCATGTTTTTCATAATCATGGCCGACAGGGTGATTGTAGCATGTTGCAGATCTTCAAGGCATAATTTTTTGAAGGTGTTCCATATTTGAGGATGTTGTTTTGGTTCCTTACTATGTTTTGGATGACATTGTTTGGTTTGCATTGATAATTGTTTATTGATTTGGGCTGACAGTTTGTACACATTTTATATTTTGTTGGGTTGACATGTAGTTGATGTTATTCTTAGTTACATACATATATGATTAATTGTTTATACCATTTGATGGTGTGGTGTGCGATGTATGCTATGTGCTATGTTCTCATAATTTTCTAATCTTTCGAAGGAAGATGTAAATTGTGAAGAAGAGTGAGCAGAAGAAAGTGGTTAAGTGCTTCACCAAAACTATAATTAGGCATTTGAAGATGCTATTTTATTAGTTCAAAATCTTTTAGATGTAATCCAAATGTGACTGTAAGATAGTGAGTCTTCTTTTGGATAGTAAGCCTTTTTTGTATTTGAGTAGTGAGCTCTAGGCAATGTGCCTGAATGCATGTGCATTCCCCATTTATAATACTTTTATACTTTTAACAGATTATAATTGTTATCACCTGAAGTTGCACCCTTGTTGAACCTGATGTTTGACACCTCAGTGTAACATGGGAAGACCTCCAAAGCTGTGGGTCACTTGTAGATAGAGGTCAACCTTTGGAGAAGGCCGGCTTCCTTGTTGGGTCATCACCTAAAATTACTAATTCTTTGAAGGGAAAGGGAGAAGGAATGCATAAAATAAAACTAACGCTATGGTGATACACCGAACTGACAGGAACAAAGAGATACTCAATTTACACTTGAATACTGACGATGAACATAAGATTACACATCAAATTCTGTAAGCTTTGCACTAACATTTCACAAACAGGTTCGATTCACACATTTTTTTAAGAGAGGAAAGAAAGATTTTCATAGATCAGAATCCATGTGTGACTAAATGAACACAATTTGTAATTTGTAGAATGATACTTTTGCAAAGGAAGGCATGAAACACAAGATGAAGTTATGAAGGAATGAAAGAAATTCACAAAAGTAACTTGATCATGAACCTAAAATGCACAACACTTTGCAAGAACAAGATGGAAATCAGAACACCAATAGTCACCAAGGAAAACTTTATATATTATGCTCCAAAATGAGTTACAAAATTTTGCTAATCTAAGAGAGGACTGTAGAAGTCACAGACTTCAAAAAAGCATCCAGGAGAACTCTTTTTCAAAGAGGCAAAAAATTCCTTATATACAAGAGTGAGGTTGGCCCCTTAGGGCTTACAAAATATCTGTCTCAGAAAAAATATCCTTAGATCTTTTCATGTAGTTAATGTTGCATCCCTGCTGTCTATGTCCGCATGAAAGATTGTCCCAGGAATGGCCTCCTTGATATTTTGGGATGCATTTACTTCGGCTCCTCACGTCCACCTTTGAATCCTCTATGTTGAGTTCTTTGAATGCTCCCAAGCTCAGAACAGATACATGTTTCTTTCCATTCTGTTGATCTTCTTCTCCCTGGTCAGACCGCCACGGCTCGCCCTTAGCTCACTCTGATTGGTCAGGAATAATCCACGCAGATTCTTCAGGCAGTCAAAAGCTCCTTCTGTAGAATCACATGTTAGTGAGACACTAATCGTGTCTCCCCAATGTGATTATATCTTCCTGTGGTTATCGGCATAGCTTGAAAACATCGATGAGAGCTCCTAGCGAGCCCAAAAGTCATTCTGATATCGCCTATGTGGTCGCCAAGACAATCGCGTTCAGCCAGACAACATGGAAAACTCTTCTCATCTTCTATCGGCAAAAGTATATTGATGTCACCCCAAACGTACTCCACTCCACCGAGCTCCACATGCCTTTCGACGAGACCGTGGCAATTCAGGAAGACTTCATAGCAAGTTCCTTTAGTCATACCGATACCTGCTTCCATCGCTGAGACCACCTTCATTCGCCGAGACATTACGTCGAGCTATGAACTCTCAAGCTAACTTCTTTCCTTTCGGCCTGACTCCCGCCGGTCGAGAAGACATCTTCCCGAGCTCCAAAAGTTATGCCGAAGGGTCCCTTTGTCGGCAGGACTTTCATCATTCGGCCAGACCTTACGATGAGCAGCCCTTTCTTTTGGCGATGAGTTTAGTTTCTCTTCAGTCGGGGAGACATTCATCAGTCGAGAAGACCTTGTGGAAAACTCTTCTTTCTCTTTGGCTCGGAGCTCCTATTGGCAAGAGTCCTCCCTGTTGGTGAGACCTCATGCCGAACAAGCAGATCAAGACATTGAAACTTAGATAATTTATTGAAAATAGGAAAACTGCTGAATGGAAACTACTTATTTGTGTTGGAACAACACTTGGGGAATTGAAACAGCAACTAAACCTACCCTATACTAACCAACAAGAAATTGGTCAAACAAACCCATTGATAGACTGGGTAAAATAATTGCCCTTTCTACTCAATATGCAGTGACTGGCATGTTTAAGGATAGCTAAGTAAAAAAGGTTTAACCAGATGATACACTGCTTCTTGGAAGAGGTGAACAAGCTCATTTACCTCACCAAACAGACCATACGTATTGTCAACCAAAGGAGGAAAAATGAGCTGAACATACTCTTGTTTGGTTGTTAGTGCATCTTGGACATCTTCTTTTGTTGTACCTTCATGTGTAGGTACAGGATTGGTGCTTGGTGTTGTATTAGACTCCATCTGAGCTAGGTACCTGATTGGACAACCTCTGGTAAGGGAAAAGCTTGAACTTTCCTTGCTGGCCTCTCGTTGATCTCTAAAGACTTCATCTTTTCCTTGAAAAGATGTTGATTGGAGGTGATATGCAGGTTGTTCATTGGCTGCTACAGTCTGATCTTCTTGACTAACGAGCTAATATCCCTATTGGATAACTGAAAAAAAATCTTCAGACTGTGGTTCCTTATGCTCTTTGTCCATGATAGAATACACCTCCTCTTCAACAAGGTGGGGGAGCTCATCTAATAAGTTCACAGGCTGCAAGACATTATCTTCAACAACTTCTTCAATAGTCTCACCAACTTGAATGGGATGAGCACATGCTTCCCTTTCATATGATACTAGTTCATCATCTATGTTGGAACAAAAAGTTTCTATGATATCATCTAGCTCATAATTTTGCATTAAATCTAGATGAATTTTATCATTTAGTTGCTCCATACCAGGCATAGATGCTATCATGCATGTGATATCTTCATCTTCATCAACAAGTTGAGGAAGCTCATTGAACAAGTCAATAATACTCTCTGGCCGTTCCAAATCAACTGGTAAAATAGGAACCTGCATGTTCTTTTCAACTTGCTCAACATAACCAGGTAGTTGATCAAATAAAGAAGTCAATTGTTCTTCTTTATGTGGCTCCTTTTCCAATGAAAATTGGGTATCCTCTGCCTGCAAGTGGAGCTCCTCAAGTGTCTGTTGTTCTACTTCCTGCCTCTCCTCCTGTTTGAGCTTTTCTTGCTGCAGTCAGTAGCATGATACAGCTAAATGCATTGGATTTATTTTGCTAATTCTTTCCCACAGGACTAAGCTGTCTAGATCAATGGGTTGCTCCTCTTTAGCTGCAACACTCCGCTCCTTGAAACTCCCCTCAAGTTGCCTCTTTTGAGACTCCTCCATTAGTTGGTGCTGATATTTAGAGTAGGCTTGAGTATTCTACACCTTAGCAGAGAGGAGCTTCATTTGTTCCTCCTTAGCAGCTATTTTTTGTTCAAGGCCTTCCTCGAACTGGATTCTTTCTACCACTCTTTCTTGATCATAAAAGTAGACTTGTTCATCCACTTCCTGCTGTTGCATAATGATACCCTTCTGCACCTTGATATCAACCAACATCTTAGATAGACATGCAAGCACTTTAATAATGTCGTTAATCTTCATATTGTGAAGACCTTGACTGAGATCCCACAACGTATGGTCAATCTGTTGGAGCAGGTCCAATATGTTCTAGTATGGATGTGTAGGAGCAACATACTCATGATATGGAGGGTAATAGTAAGCATCTTCATAAATACTTGACATCTTTTCAGTCAAAGAGCTAGAAACTCATAATTAACAAATTATTTGGAGACATACAAAGACTTGTGTCTATGAAACCAGAAGATTTGAGCTCGGAGTTGCAAGGTATGCAAAGAAACACCTCCAAAAGGCTGAAAACTACTGCTACACACACCAAACAGCAGCAATAAAATGCATAAACATGAACTGAGAAGCAGTTCATTGTCCCACCGGGCATGCCAAAAACTAGTATCACCTAAAGTTCCACCCTTATTGAACCTGATGTTTGACACCTCAGTGTAACATGGGAAGACCTCCAAAGTTGTGGGTCACTTGTAGACAAAGGTCAACCTCCGGAGAAGGTCAACTTCCTTGTTGGGTCATCACCTAAAACTACTGATTCTTTGAAGGGAAAGGGAGAAGGAATGCATAAAATAAAACTAACGCTATGGTGATACACCGAACTGACAGGAACAAAGAGATACTCAATTTACACTTGAATACTAACGATGAACATAAGATTACACATCAAATTCTGTAAGCTTTGCACTAACATTTCACAAATAGGTTCGATTCACACATTTTTTTAAGAGAGGAAAGAAAGATTTTCACAGATCAGAATCCATGTGTGACTAAATGAACACAATTTGTAATTTGTAGAATGATACTTTTGCAAAGGAAGGCATGAAACACACGATGAAGATATGAAGGAATGAAAGAAATTCACAAAAGTAACTTGATCATGAACCTGAAATGCACAACACTCTACAAGAACAAGATGGAAATCAGAACACCAATAGTCACCAAGGAAAACTTTATATATTATACTCCAAAATGAGTTACAGAATTTTGCTAATCTGAGAGAGGACTGTAGAAGTCACAAACTTTAGAAAAGCATCCAGGAGAACTCTTTTTCAAAGAGGCAAAAAATTCCTTATAAACAAGAGTGAGGTCGGCCCCTTAGGGCTTACAAAATATCTGTCTCAGAAAAAATATCCTTAGATCTTTTCATGTAGTTAATGTTGCGTCCTTGTTGTCTATGTCGGCGTGAAAGATTGTCCTAGGAATGGCCTCCTTGATCTTTTGGGATGCATTTACTTCAGCTCCCCGTGTCCACCTTTGAATCCTCTGTGTCGAGTGCTCTGAATGCTCCTAAGCTCAGAATAGATACACGTTTCTTTTCATTTTATTGATCTTCTTCTCCCTGGTCAGACCACCACGGCTCACCCTTAGCTCACTTTGATTGGTCGGGAATACTCCACGCAAATTCTTCAGGCAGTCAAAAGCTCCTTTTGTAGAATCACATGTTGGTGAGACACTATCATGTCTCCCTGATGCGATTAAATCTTCCTGTGGTTATCGGCATAGCTTGAAAACATCGATGAGAGCTCCTAGTGAGCCCAAAAGTCATTCTGATATCGCCTCTGTGGTCGCCAAGACAATCACGTTTGGCCAAACAACATGGTGAACTCTTCTCATCTTCTATCGGCAAAAGTATATTGATGTCACCCCGAATGCACTCCACTCCACCAAGCTCCACATGCCTTTCGGCGAGACCGTGGCAAGTTGGGAAGACTTCATAGCAAGGTCCTTTAGTCATACCGATACCTGCTTCTGTCGCTGAGACCACCTTCATTCGCCGAGACATTACACCGAGCTATGAACTCTTAGGCCGACCTCTTTCCTTTCGGCCTGACTCTCGCTGATCGGGAAGACATCTTCCCGAGCTCCAAAAGTTATGCCGAAGGGTCCCTTTGTCGGCAGGACCTTCACCATTCGGCCAGACCTTACAACAAGCAGCCCTTTCTTTCGGTGATGAGTTCACTTTCTCTTCAGTTGGGGAGACATTCATCAGTCAGGAAGACCTTGTGGTGAACTCTTCTTTCTCTTTGGCTCGGAGCTCCTATCAGAAAAAGTCCACCCTGCTTGTGAGACCTCATGTCGATCTCCTCCTTTTGTCACTGAGCTTAGTCATCTTGTCCGGGCTCAAGCTCCTTTCCTTTCGGTAAGACTGTCATAATCGCCTAGACCTCACAGCGATATCTTCATTTCTCCCCGAGCCCAATCTTGTTTCGGCGAGACCCTTTCAGGTCGGTGAGAAGCTTTGTCGAGCCCTAAATCTTTCGGCAAGACCTTCCGTGGTCAGGGAGACCTTTCAACAAAATCAACTCCTATGCCGAGAGCCTTTGTTGTCGGCAAGATACTAGCAAATCGGGAAGACTTCATAGCGAGGTCCTTTAGTCATACCAATACCCGCTTCCATCGCTGAGACCACACCATGTTGGCAAGACATTACCCCGACAGCCGGGAGCTACACTGATATCTTTATGTCAGGGAGACCTCCTTATTTTGGCAAGACATTCTGGCGAAGACACCAACCTTTGCTGAGAGCCCATCCCGTCGGGAAGACATCTTGCCGAAGGAAAATCTTTATACCGAGAGCTCCCCGGGGAACTACCATCGGCATGACCTCTTGCATTCGGCAAGATCTTTTGTTGAAGATTCTCACATACACCGAAGGCATCCTTTCGGTGAGACCTCAAGAAGTCACTGAGACATTAGCTCGAAGGAAAAACTCCCACCAATATGCATATTCTTTTGTCGCCGAGATGATGATCGAAGTCTTGCCGATAGGAACCTGTAGGTGAATCCCACTCGCCATGACATTCCTGAGGTCTTGCTGATAGGCAACATAGATGAATATTTAACCAAATACACTATGGGTCAGGGAGACCCAGATAATCTCTTGCCGATAGGACCCCTGATGTGAAACATTCAGACTTGATGGAACCACTGCTAGTCGGCAAGACATCTGGAAAGTCATGCTAACTTTCTCCTTAAAGGAAAAAATATGTCAAACTTGACTGAGGCCGACCCTTCAACTGAACTCCCTGTGAAATGTCATTAGATGCATGAACTCACCCTCAAATGGAAATGTGCCATTTGGCCTTCTTGAACATCTGAAGCATAGATTGCCCAACTGATGAACCCGTAGGTGAAAATTGGTAACAATAATCTTGTGGACTAGCCTCCACCATGGTTTTTCCCCTAATAGGGTTTCCACATAAAAAATCTTGGTGTTATGTGTTTTTTTGATGTGGTGATGGTTTATGCTTTCATGTTTATTTATCAGATCTAAGAATAAGTTTAATATGTGTAATTTTTGTGACAATTGATTCACCCCTCCTCTTAGTTGTCTACCCTCGTGTTTCCAACAAGATATAGGAATGATTTTGTAGCACTGGATCTCTAATACCATGTAGGAGTTAAGTGTGAACTCCCAATACCCCAAGATCAGCTACCAAACCAAAATATCTTCCACAAGAGAGAAATGACAAGAAATTTGCTATGATTATGGATGCAAGATTTTATTGATTAAATATGAAATGTACATGAAATTCCTCCATTCTAAAGACACGGTTCTGAGATATGATTAGATAATATCATGACATTTTCCTTAATCTTGTACAATAAAAAAACTACCTCAACAATTATTAAATGACCAAGGACACAATTATTCAATTTCAATATAAGATTCCAATAATGGCATTGTGTGATGGTTGAGTAGTTCCATTATTATTCTATCCATCAAGGTTCAAACCCCACTGTAGTGGAATTATTGAGAATTTATATTGGGGGTGAGGTCCCCTATTTGTGACTTCACCAGTTCATAGTTCTAGGTCAAAAGTGTTTATCCATCTTAATAAAGAAAATTACAATATAAGATAAAATAAGATCACATGACACCTAATACTTCTAGAAAAATTCGTTAGGACCTAAGTAAACTTAACATATAAATAGGACTAATAGTGAAATAGTTAGGTAGTCCATCTTGTCTCACCAAATAGTCATCTAAAAAATCTATTTTCATTTTATAAAAATGCTTTGAAGGAATAACCCTATAAGCACTAGGTAAATTAGCTTATTCACTGCTATATATCTTTAGATATGATGAACTACCATAAAATTTTAAATCATTTTTCTTAATCATAGAAACTGAGAAAAAATCCATATTATTATTAAGTTCTTCCATTATAGTTTGGTATGCTTGCCCAGTTGTCCTTTAGGTGTGGAAATTTTCCATGTCCAATGAAAACCATTAAATCATTTCACTCAATTTGTTGCTCAATCAAACATATTATGAAGGTTAAAGGAACCTTTAATACCTATTTTTTGTGGCTATTTTGATAATGTTTATCTTTAGATTTTAGAATCCATTACCATTATTAGTGTAAACTATCTATCTTGTTGTTAGCAATGCTTGTGATTTAATGATAGTAACATCGATTATTTTCTTCATCTTTTATCAAGATGCTTCCCTTTCAATATCCTTCTTATGTTTCCATGTGTACCCTAGAGGACCAATTTTAATGTTGATTATAATTTTTTGAACCTTATCTTGGAAGGGAAGAGGCATGTTGGGTTAAACATATGGACTCTTCATAAAATTTATCATTAGATAACAATATCCTTCTTGAAAAAAGTCTCCAACAAATATCTCTATGGATTTTTATTTTTTTCCAAATTTGGTCTTAAATTTCTCTCTATTGGTTATTTAGAAGAACATAAATACCAAATTACATGCCTAGATAGCTAATAAACCAAATAGGTTGTACAAGTTTTAGTTGATAGAAAATATAAAAAAAACTAATAAAATCATATCTTTATATGAGCCTTTCAAAGAATATATAACATTGTTATAAATTAGCATCCATTCCCTTGTATCTTTGACCCCTATGAGAATTCCTTTCCTACCAATCCAACAATCCTCTCATTTCCCTGTTAAAATTTATCTAACCATTGGTTTTGTTGGGCTATAAGACCATTGGGAATGTCATTCCATCCATATCAAGTTTTAAAAGGATTATTTTTTCCTTGAATTTTTTTACATCAATAGATTGTAGGACCTGGTTATTAACTACTCCTCATTCCCTTGCATCTTCAACACTTGATATTCAATCAATTGCTTGTTTAAATTATCCCTTTTGAAGTCCCATAACTAGGATTCGCTCTATACACTCATCACTCTCAAGCTCAAGTTTCTTTTTAGGTAATAAAATTAGTGGTACATTATTGAGGCAATTTTCAACAACCACTTCATTCTCCAAGAGTGTAGCTACTCCATTGGTGGAATTTGGTGCAATTTTTTTGAAGGACCCTCCTTGTACCCAAGGTGTACAAGAGAGATAATTCGTAGTGAACTATAAATTTAGACTAGGTTCTCATCTTCCATTGACCATAATTAGTTCATCTTCAATGAATAAATGAAACCCCAAGTGCTCCTTGATCCCTCTCACAAGATGAGGAGTTGGTTATTCTATCATTGATAATTAACCTAGAGACTAAAAGATGTCATTTTGATAAGTAGCTTATTTTTTATTGGATAACACCACCCAATAGACCACTAGCATTCATGTGGATCTAGATATGAAGTAATTAAGGTATTTTGGGTAGAAAAGGATGAATAAGTGAATTTTTAGACATAATACAAGATTTTTCTTTATTTAATCCCAAAAAATATTAAAAGATAGATTTAACTATTGGAAAGTATAGAGATTGCTAATCTAAACATAAGTTGATTGTTTAAAAGATAAAATAGGGAATAATCATGGTTAAATGGAAGCACATATTACCATAACTATGTTTTCTTCTATGAGAAGGTATATTCATGAATGCGTATTCTTTTCTTATGGGGAGCTTAGAATATTAATACAAATAAAATTTGATAGTGATTATGTAGTAATGTTGATAAGGAATTATATTTTTCTAGGAGCCAAAGCAGTTCATTTATATTGGATATTGAAACTAAGGTGGAAAATTTGTTGATACTTATGATAACGTGATTGCAAGACATTACAAACTAAAGTTGGAACCTTGCTTCAATAACTAGAAAAGATTGGAAAACTATTGAATTCCTTGACAAAATCCAAATTAAAGGGCATGGAGAAAATATAAAACTAGATACTTCTTTGAAAAGTTATTTTGAATTCTAATATAAAGGATGTTTGGAGGTTAAAGTTGAATTTTCCTTGGTTTCTATAACACAGGTGTTGAAATAATGGATGTACAGTGTCCCTAATGAAGCTGTATTCTTCAATGGAGGACCTTTACCAAGAAACAAATATTCACCTACATAGAAAGTGTTGCAACAATGACATTCAAATAGAGATTATCTGATTGATCTAGAATCTATTACAAGTGTGCATATGCCCTGATTAAATAGGAAAGAGAGAAATCTAGAATGCACTAAGATGTTGCAAAGTGTCTAAATCACACTACATGTGACAACATGAAAACCCTAACAACCTACCTAGGGAATGATGATGAGATAGAGATAAGTTCTAGATGATTTCTAGAAGGAATCTTATCTCCTACAAACATGAAAAGGGTAATTACCCTATTATTTATGATTTCCTAATGATGCAACCTAGGAATTAATTAATTAAAGACCTAAGTAAACTTATGCTAGTGTAATAAATAATTAATTACACTAACACACCCCATAAGTGCAACTTAGGGAGGAAATTATTATGTAATGATTATGCGATGGATGATGGGTCCCAACAACATGATGGCCATATTAGGTACCCGTTTACAAATGATATGAAAATGAAACTAATCTCCCAAAATTGGAGAAAAGGGGAAAACCCAGTGGGAAGAAAACCCCTATCCAAAAAGGAGATGAAATGCAAAAAAGTGAGAAAGGATGGAGGACTCCATGATATACCCCCAAGTACACCATCTGTCACATGGATACAATACAATAAATAACAGCCCCCCCCCATAGGAGGGAAATAGAGAGAATATAGAGCCCCCCCAAAATATGAGATCACCTACAAAAATGGTAAGTTTCTATAGAAAAAAAATGATCCAATGTTGACAAAAAACTTATCTCCCTTTTGGAAGAAACAAAACCAAGTGCAAGTGCAGGGATGCTTCCCATTTTGGATAGGAATTAAAGGAAGGGAGGGTGAATATAGGTGTTGATAATATCTTTGAACTCTACTCATGTGTCTCCTTTGTCACTAGAGATGAAGATGCCACAATCAACATAGGTACATGCCCAATCAATGTAGAAGGTGAAAAATCAGGATGATGTGGAAACTAATGCTAAACAATATCCAAAGATGGTGATGTAATGATCCTTCCATTGAAGGAATAGATGGAGACTAGATTGTCCCCCTAAATGAAGTATCGTCAAAACCACTAAAAGAATTCTAAAGCAACAAAAGGTGTCCAAAGCACATGTCTCCCACTAGGCAGAAGCAAATCCAATGGTAGATGTTGAAGAAACTCCAACTCCTGAATAGAATGAGAGGGAAAAAGTTTCATACATGAAATATCTAAAGAGAAAACAAGTGCCTCCAAAGTAGTCTTTGGATCCCCAACCAAGGTCAATACAAAGGAATGTAGAGACTCAAGAGAACTCTCCAAAGTAGAATTTGAATAGAGGAGTGATATCCCCTCAAGAATGTCCTCTAAACCTGTAGAAGTAGCCAAGTTAGCAATCCCTGAAACAAAGCCATCCTATGATTTCAAGTCTAGAAAACTAAATGTGTCCTAATGAATGGAGATGATGGAAGCCTTAATCAATGACTCTGGACAAGGAACCACTGAATGTGAAGGGATACCAATAGTCTCTGATGGAGAAGAAGGAACATATGAAGAAACCTTGTCAACCTCTTTGGAATATTAAAAGCAATCCAAACAAACAACCTCCTGCACAACAATATCATCATGGGGTATCAAATTTGAAGAATGACATTCTAAATCATGATCATCGAGGAATGGTTGAGTATCATGATTTCCATATAGCTCCCAAAGCTTAATCCAAAGAACGGGATGGTGGATTAAGGTGGGAAGATTGGGATGGTGGATTAAGATAGGAGAAGGTGGATGGTGGATGAGGATTAGGCATTGGAGGATAATAAGATGGAGGGTTTGGAATAGGAGTGAAGGTGATAGCATTGTTGTGTGAAGATGGAGGGACATAGGAGGATATGGATGGAAAACAACATGGATACATGGATGTGGAATGAGATGGGTATGTGGGTGATGGATAAGAGGGAGATGTAGATGATGGATATGATGAATATGTTGATGGGGAAGATAATGGATGTCCCTTGTCAAAAGTAGGATAAGGATTTCTAGTAGGTGCACAGATGAAAGCATGATGGGATTGCTAGGATGACTGATTGTATTTTGGATGATGCTTGGAGAAATCTTACTAGAAATGATACCATCAAAGGGATCTATATCATACTCATCTTGATTAACAAGACTTTCGTTATCATCAAGAATTTGTGCAGTTTTTTTAATCTACTAAAAGTGTAAGAAAATGAAGCAAAAGACCCAAAAAAAGAACACTCAAGATAGGGTGATGAGGAGTTCAAACCAGCATGAGAAGTATCTTGTTGTGTTGATTTTCCCATGATATTCAAATGGATGTATGCCCACTCAAATTTTCAGCAGCATAACGATGCTCCGGTGGGAAAAATGGGTGAGAGCAAGGAAAATGGCTAAGTGTTGGGATAAATATATTAGGGGATTTTTGGATGAATGGCCAAGATTGCATGGTGGAGATCAATGGTTGGTATAGGGTTGACCCACTTAATCTTCAATTGAGTGTGTGCACATGTTTAGTGGGTAGGTTAGTTATGGATTAGGATTGGGATTAGGATTAGGAAAAAGTGATGGAGGATGTGACACTTGAGGCAATAAATTAAATAAATAGAAATTATTTATTTTATTTATGGGATAGAAGGGGTAACGTATGATAGATAATAAAAGTATCTAATTATTGAATTAAATACCTTAGGGATTTAGAGGACTTTAGGGGTATTAATTGAATAATAGCAATATTATTTAATTAATGTGGAAAATAGGATATTTAGATGAAAAGGGATAAACTTGACCAAACATAAGTGGCCAAATTTAGGTGTCTACATTTTCCCCTCTTTGAGATGGTGTTACAAAGTAGCATCATCTCAAAGAAGATTAAAAAAATAACACCAGGAAGAAGATAGTTAGATTGGGAAATATGACCCAATCATCAAAGGAGTGACTAAGAAGAAGTGGATGATGGGATTGAAGATAAGGATTAGGGATTGAGGATTCCCCTCAAGAGAATATGCGAGTTCAAGAGAACACGGGTGTGCTCTCGAAATGGATGGGATGATGAAATGATAGATGGGAAGAAAGCAAGCACAAATGGATTTAAGGACAAAGGTGATGTTTCCCTAGTAAAGATACAAGCCAAGATTGTTTGACAATGGATGGAGTGTTGATGAGAGAAAGATATATCCTGAAACAACAAGAGGATAGGGAAGGATACATCCCAAAACAACACAAAAGGATACAGAAGGATACATCACAATGATGATGAGAGTGTTGTTGATGAGGGAAGGATACATCCCAAAATTAAAAAAAAGGATAGGGAAGGATACATCCTGATGATGATGATTGGATGGGACAAGGATCTAAAGTTTGTAGCAAGACTGGGGACAAGACCAAGGATGTGGGTGAATGATTTTTGCTAGATTGAAGGGATTAGGAATGGAGGAAAAGATGCTTAGAATAAAAAATCTATAGTATTCTAAGAAGATTAAAGATATGATGATATGATGAGGATGAAGATAGTGGAGTGATGAAAATAAATAGGGTAGATGGGTGAGGGAGAGTGATGAAGGATGAACAGATGAGAAAGGTGTAGGGTGAGGGGATGGGAAGATGGATGAGGAGCATTGTATAAAAAACTACCATGTAGTGAGCACTTAATTTGATATAGCATGAGATACTATGAACCGAGGTATGGGGAACCAAGGTGACTCTATATCACATGCATGGGGCTGGCACAACAAAAAAAAGGTTAGTCCAACATTCCAAAGTCACAAGGGCTTTGGTAGGGCCAATTTTGGAAAACCACAGACACAAAGGATGCCTCAACATAACACAAGACCCCAAGGATCTTGGTGGTTACTATGTAGGACAACCAAGAAGACAAGATCATGTAGAAGATCAAGATATGCCCCTATGTTTATCTGTTAAAGCACACCATGATATGATGGCTCATGGAAACCCTGACAAAGTGTAACAGGAAGCTCAAATGATAATTTTTTTTTTCAAAAGCACCAATAGGATTAGTAGATGGATGGGATTGATGTGGTCTGATTTAGGAAGGATACATCCTATTAAGACCAAAGATGGAGGATAGGTTAAGTGACTGACATGACTCAAGATACTCAAAACCGATTGAACCTCATGATACTAGTATATTTTTCTTGCTAGGAACCAACTGGATAGGGACCCACTTGATGACATGAAAAAGGACCAAGACACACCCTAAAGACCTAGGGTCTCACAGGCTAATCAAATGATCAGCCTTGCCTATGTGAAATCATAGAGAAATCGTAGTTCGATAAAACACTAATGACTGACCGTGGATAAAATTAGAAAGAGGACAATGGAGGCCTAGATGGATGATGAAGACCAAATGGACCAATGCCCTAGGGGCTGATCAAATGATCGACCTTACCTACATGAAAGCATAGAGGCAATGTAGTTCAACAAAAGACCAACGACAAACAATGGATAAGTGATGATGAGATGACCATGATAAGTGGATACAATGATGGAACCGATATGATGAGAGAAGATAGACCATGTGGATAAGATGGTTGATATATGTAAGATGTGGATTAGGTGAAGCTCAAGGATGGGATAATTATCCAAATCATCAAAATATTAATTAAGGGATGATATGATAGATAGATGAGTGATGAAAAGTGATAGGAGATTGGAAAGATGTGTGAAAGATGTGGGAGTGATGATAGGGTGAGATAGATGGGGTTGGGTTGTGTAGTTTTTTAGCCTATAGCTAGATACCAATGACAAGGGATTATGAGATGGAATGAGGATAGGGAAGAATGGATAGGGAGATAAGGGTGGGGATGGAAGGGATGATATGATGGGTGGAGAGGAAGATAAGAATGGGGAGATGAAAATAATTTTATCTTGGATGGATAGGGAGATAAAGGTGGGAAGATGAAAGGGATGATAGGATGGGTGGAGAGGAAGATAATGATGGGGAGATGGAAACAATTTTCTCTTGGATGGATAGGGAGATAAGGATGGTGAGATGAAAGGGATGATAGGATTGATGAATGTTGTATCTAAGGAATATGTAACAAAGAAGTAGTTGCCCCACTCTAGATATGTCATGTGTGATGAGGTAAGAGGGATGGTAGATAGGGGGATGGGTGAGTAAGGGAGTGAGATGAATATGGATAGGATGTAGGGATAAGGAAAAGAGATGGATGTGGATAGGATGCATGGATAAGGAAGGAAAATGGAATTTGATTGGATGCATGGATAATGAAGGAATATGGGTGGTATCTTGATGGGTGGACAAGGAATATGATAGTGTATGGATGAAGGGAATGTATGCCAAGAGGTTTCCAAAGCATGTACATTGTATGTTTTTCCCCCATCTATATCAAGATTGCAAGGAGGATGTAGCGATTAGAGATAAATGTGATATGATAGGTAGGATGTGTAAGATAAGTGGGATGGAGGATATGGGTGAAGGGGATGCATAGCATTAAGTTGCCCCCAAGTGTGGAGAGAAAACAGATGGGAGATTTACACATGACATCTATTGCTAGGTTTTCATCATGGTACTTATCTAAGGTGCTTGTTTTCCAAGTTTTTGATGTAGTAGGGGAAGGCCTGCAACTAACCAAACACAATTCCAAACAATGACAAAAAATTTCAATTTCATAAATTACCAGAATCTCACCATTCAACAACTTCACACTCTTCACTTGTAGCACAACAAAACCACTAGATCGGGTATTACACCACTCACACACCCTTTCAGTTCACAACACCACCCAAATTGGGACCCATTTTAGTGCTAAATAATATATCAAACAATCTCCTTAGGTTGTTTTGATGCAGATTGCAAAAATCAGGTTTCCTATCCTTTTAAGGGCTCAAATTAGCCCAAATTTACAAAGGGACCACCCTTTAAATATTTCCAAACACCATGAACCTTGGGGCAGAAAATAATGTCTCAAAACCTCAAATTCCACAATCATACCTCAAAGATTCAACCTCCTAATGGCCAAACCATAAAACCCTCTCAAGGAACCTAGAAACCCTAGGGTTTAATAAAACTCCAACTTCCCAAACTATCCAAACCTTAACAACTCTACAAATAGACTCAAAATTCCCTACTCATGATATTTCAACATAATATAACATTTCCCATCATTAGAACTCAACTTGACTCATTAAAACCTCCATTTTCACAAGGAAATTCAAAGTTTTCTTCCTTGGGATTCACGCCCAACTCTCTCTTAGACCTTCCCCACTAAATTTTTTCATTATATCACCTTTCCCTAATGTATCAAATCCATCCCACCAAGTAGCAGGTCATACAGAAAGGTGGGATGGTTTATAACATATCTTTTAACCCTTCAAAATCAAGAATACCCTGTTCAAGCCAGTTGAAGAAAATTTAAGATTAAATGAAAAAATTTCAATATAAGAACCTCAAAATAGATTCAAAAGAAAGTAGAAACTATACACTACAAATTATAAAACAAATTTGAGGTCAAAAGGTCCTGTACGGACTAGAAAATCTACTGCTACAACACAAAAATTTGGAAAAATGGAGGAATCAACCTTATTATAAGCTTCATCAATGTATTCAATAGACACATTTCAAGTTCTTGTCCCCTTTTAAACTAATTCCCACAAAAAAAAACACCTATAACTTCATAATTGTCCCTTAAACTTATATGACTCTTCAAATTCCCTTAAAAAGACAAAATTGCAACTTTTACACTTTACATTCTTTAACCTAACAACTCACCTAGGAATATCTTTACACTTTGCAAAGATATTCCACTCAAAAACCTATAACCTAGATCTCATATACCTAAATGGATTAACACCCTTGAATGGTGCTCCTACACCATACATCCCAGCTTGAAGCTTTTCGAAGTCTCTTGGAAAGTGAAATGTAACATGTCCTCCTTGATATGCTCCATCTATTTTTCCTCTTTTATCTTCTTTATCGAGCTCCTTTTTCTCTTTACTATCCTTGGAAATCTTATATTCCTTTGCTTTAGACTCCAACTGTGCATAGTGTGTTGAGGGGTGTTTGCCATCACTATGAACTTCAAACTCTACCATACCATATTTCTTTACATTTTTACTCTATCTTTCTACAACTATTATCATAATGGTCTCTTGTCCAACTCTCTATCCCTTTTTGTTTCCACTCACATTTCCATCACTAACCATTGTATTCTTGTAATTGTTAGTCTTTCTCAGACCTGCCTCTATGTTTTCCATTGTACCCATGCATTTAGGATTCTTTGTTAGGCTTGCACTTGCTTCATACTTTCTCTTACCAACTGTTACATTAGTCCACTATTATTCAAATGTCCTATTGTCCTTTCATCCCCATAAACTTCTGCACCAACAACCTCTCTGCCTTTTGTTGCTATCCTTTCCTTATCACCAACCACTGTCCACTTGTTCACTGTCCATCCACATGCTTCACCTTTTGACTGATTCTTTATTTTATTCTATGCTATAGGACATTCCACCTCCCCAATCATCTTTGTATTCTTGCCTTTCCAAAGGCTCTTCACTCTCAATCTACCTTTTACCAGTCAAATACTATCTCATTTAATTTTCTTTTCCAACCATAAATATTCTCCTTAGGCACTGTCTGCCCATTACTTTGACTCTCCTTACTTATTTCCTGCACCTTAACTTATTTTTCCTTATCTCCTAAATCCACACACTTTCCTTTACTTTCACCAATAGTAATGTAATCCTTTCTCCCAAGCATGATCATCTCACCATGTTCATTTACTCCTTCATTCAATGGAGTCAACAAAAAAAAATTCACACTCTTCTCTATAGTGTAAGTATTTTTCCTACCATGATATATCGCTGACCTATCAAACTGCCAGGGCCTACCCAACAACATGTGGCAACAATTCATTGGTAGAATGTCACAAAGGACTTCATCTCTATACTGCCCTATTTGAAACTCCACTTTTGATTGTTCATTCACCATCAAGGTTTGCTTATCACTGACCCATGATGCCCTATAAGGTCTCTCCCTAGGCACTCTTTGCAAATGCAACTTTTCTACTATATCATTTGATACAATATTATCTGTGCAACTTGAATCAACAATGACTCTATATACCTTATCCTTGCATCTACAACTTGTCTTGAACAAAGCCATTCTTTGAAGAAACTCTCTTTCCTTTGTGGTCTTCAAGAATGGAGTTTTCATCATAAACATTTCACCCACCTCAAGACCAGCACAAATTGAATTAGATTTGAACTCTCAGCCTCATCTTCATGGACTATTTGTTCTCTTCTTTTAGACCTTCTTTCTCCTCCACTTGTTGGTGCCTTCTCAGGGCATCTCCAAGTAGGATGTCCAAATTCTTGACAATGATAACATCTTCCCATAAAAGAGTTAGAACTTCTTCCACCTCTAAATCTGCCCCTTGTGCCTCTATATTCACCTTTGGAATCAAAAAAAATTTCATCTCTCTTGCTTGACTCTTCTCCTTGATTTTCAGTTGCTTGCCTTGGAGTAGAAAATGTTCCTCTTCCTCTCATGGTGCTTTCTCTTCCTCTCACTATTTTCTCTTGTCTTCTCTTCACTTTCTCTTTAGCCTTCAATGCCATTTTGTAACATTCTTCTACATTTCTAGGGTTAGTCAAAGCCAACTCATCTTGTATATTCATTCTTAAGCCTCCCACGTACCTAGCAATTTTCTCATCTTCATTTTCATTTTGATTAGACCTCATGCTCAATCTATAAAATTCTTCAGTATAAGCCTTTACATCCATTTCCTTTTGTCTCAAATTTTGCAACTTCTTAAACATTTGAACTTGATAATATAAAGGGAGAAACTTACCTTTCAACTTAGCCACCATCTTGTCCCAATCCACAATCTTGGACTTGCCTTGTTTTCTTCTTTCTGACTGTAGATAATCCCACCATACAAGTGCATGACCCTTAAGCTTTGTTTTGGAAATCTTCACTCTCTGTTCTTTAGGAATCTCTTCACATTCAAAATAGTTATCCAAACAAGCTATTCAATCTAACAATTCCTCTTCATTCAAATTGCCACCAAACTTTTGCACATCAATATTTACCTTGTATTTTTCACCTTACATCCTTTATCAACTTGGCTATTCTCTAGTCTTCTAGCTCAAGCTCTTCTTCAACATCCTCAAAATCTTCATAATATTCTTCTTCCGACTCACTGCTCTCAATTGCTTCTCTCCTCTTGTTGGTATCTAGGGCTGCCAATCTCTCTTTCAATTCTCTAATCTCCTTCATTTACTGGTTTTTCATTTCATTCATCTCCTTTGTTGTGTTTTTTGCTTTTGGAGGCATCTTGCAAACTTGCCTCTTCACCTTCCAAGCTTTCTTTCTCACAATATTTAATCCTCTTCTACAAGAATCTGGTACCTTTTCTCTAATACCACTTTGATGCAGTAAGGGGAAGGCATGTAACTAACCAAACACAATTCCAAACAATGACAACAAATTTCAATTTCACAAATTACCAGAATCTCATAATTCAACAACTTCACACTGTTTGCTTCTAGCACAACAAAACCACTAGACTAGGTATTACACCACTCACACACCCTTTCAATTCACAACACCACCCAAATTAGGGACCCATTTCAGCACTAAATAATATATCAAACAATCTCCTTAGGTTGTTTTGAAGCATATTACAAAAATCAGGTTTCCTACACTTTTAAGGGATCAAATTAGCCCAAATTTACTAAGGGAACACCCTTTAAACATTTCCAAACACCATGAAACCTTGGGGAAGAAAATAATGTCTCAAAACCCCAAATTCCTCAATCAAACCTAATAGATTCAACCTCTTAATGGCCAAACCATAAAACCCTCTCAAGGAACCTAGAAACCCTAAGGTTTAATGAAACTCCAACTTCCCAAACTCTCCAAACCTTAACAACTCTACAAACAGACTCAAAATTCCCTCCTCATGCTATTTCAACATAAAATAACATTTCCCATCATCATAACCCAACTTGACTCATTAAAACCTCAATTTTCACAAGGAAATTCAAAGTTTTCTTCGTTGGGCTTCACACCCAACTCTCTCTTAGACCGTCCCCACTCAAATTGTTCATTATCTCACCTTTCCCTAATGTATCAAATCCATCCCACCAAGTAACAGGTCGTACAGAAAGGTGGGATGGTTTATAACATGTCTTTTAACCCTTCAAAATCAAGAATACCCTGTTCAGGCCGGTTGAAGAAAATTTAAGATTAAAAGAACAAATTTCAATATAAGAACCTCAAAATAGATTCAAAATAAAGTAGAAACTCTACACTAAAAATTCTAAAATAAATTTGAGGCCAAAAGGTCTTGTACGGACTAGAAAATCTACTGCTACAACACAAAAATATGGAAAAATGGAGGGACCAACCTTATTATTTAATCTTCAAGCTTCAATAATGTATCCAACAACCACATTTTGAGTTCTTGTCCCTTTTAAAACTAATTCCCACCAAAAACAAATGCCTATAACTTCCTAACTATCCCTTAAACTTATATGACTCTTCAAATTCCCTTAAAAAGACAAAATTGCAACTTTTACACTTTACATTCTTTAACTTAATAACTTTTCCTTACTTTGCACATTTTGAAAAATTTGATCACCTAGACAACTAATACAACTCAAATATAATCATTTACATCCAAAAATGGTCTCTTAGACCTTATTTAAACATATTCCACTCAAAAACTTATAACCTAGATCTCATATACCTAAATGGATTAACACCCTTGAATGGTGCTCCCACACCAGTTTTCACCATTGGACATTTTTTTAATTTTTGGACAGTATGCAGATAAAGATGGATAAGGATAGGGATGTGGATAAGTGGACTTAGAAGACATGTGATAAAGGGGATAGATTGAATCAAGAATCAAGTTCCATATGAGGTAATAAAAGCCCATGTGTGAAGTGACTATTGAATGTTGATACAACCTTATTAGGATGGAGGGATTATGCAAGGGAATGGATTAAAAGGATTTGGTCGGGGGGATTTTTGGAATAATGGATGGGATGTTGGAAAATGTATGGATGGAATGATGGAGTGGATATGTGATAGGGGAATGTTTTCAGGACCAACATCAGAACATATGGTGGGGGATGTGAAATGATAGGAGGATTAATGGATGGAGAATGTGGGGATAGTGAAATTTGGGACATAAGGACCCAAAATAGATTTTTAAGATATGGAGGATGTGAATGATTTTTTGTTGGATTAGCAACTTTGGATGTTGTTATGGATTTTTCATTTGAAGGCATTGCATCCTTTTTCTTTGGGATCCACATGGTTTTGATTTTTTCTTTAATAGGCTTGTGTAGTCTTTTTGATTGATTACACCTTTTGATGGGAGTTTCCTTTTCTTCTTCATGTCCTTTAAGAGGGACATGGGGATCTTTGGATTCATGTGGATGTTTGGATTTATGCATTTTTACTAAAATGCTTCCAATAGCAATGGGATAGATGTAAGCAGATGGATGATGCAGAGAGAAAATGGTTGTGGTGATAGCGACAGGATTTTGGAGAGGGTGTGTGGATGGAGGAGGAATAGTTATGTTCCTTTGTTGATCCTGATTAGGGATTATAAGAGTGGTATTTTTATGATGGGTGATCTAGGAATAGGTGATTGGTGGATGAAGGGATGGCTAGGATAAGATGGAGGAGGTGATTTTGGGATATAAGGTCCTAAAAGGGACTTAGTATGTGGGGGATGGGTGACAGTGGATGGAGGGACATAAGGACCAAACATAGGCATAGTAGATGAAGGATGGGTGATGATGGATAGAGGGACATAAGGACCCAAAATAGAAGTAGTGGATGAAGGATGGGTGATGGTGGATGGTGGATGGAGGAACATAAGGACCCAAAATGGATTTGGAGGATGAAGGAGGAATATGGATGGTTGTTTTGAGGTAATATGATGGAGGAGGGAGGATGGTTACAAAAGGTTTAGTGGAGTGATGGGAAGAGCCTATTGCTCATTTGGAAGAGGGTCATTAAGGATGTAGGGAGGTTGTACCAACATTTTTGGATTGTGAGTCTTGAGATATATATCCAAGACCTTGTGTACATGGATTTTTTTTGACATGGATAGGCTCTAAAATACCTTGCTCATGAAGGCCAAATCCTTTTCCTTGATAGTTCATAATCTTGAGCATTTGATCTATGGTGGGATGCTTATTAGTTTGGAAACATGATGTGAGTCCATTATTAGGTGGGGGAGGATGTGTGGTGTATATGCTTTGTTTTTATTCTACAAGAAAACCACCATGAATGAGTGTAGTGGTACCAAGGTGATATAAAAGTGGTGTTGGGATGGTAGGGTTAGGTGGTAATGGGATAATGGGATGGTAGCATCTTGATTGGGAGTGAGTGATAAGGGATCAGGAGAGGGATTGGGTGATATGATAGGATCTATATTTGTGGCAGTGGGTGATAAGGGCTCATGAGATGGAGTGGTTGGATCTTGAGTCCTAAGGGGATCATGGGATGGAATGGATGGGGGACTATGATCTTGAGTTGGGGTAGATAGGATAGCAGGATCTTGATGTGGAGGAGGGGATATGTTGGTATGCTCTAGATCAAGCTCTCAGCATGACTCATCGTTTGTGGGAGGCATGATGATGGAGTGTTGGAGGGACTCCTCAAGTGCGGGAGATGGAAGGATGGAGGATTCATGAAGTTCATGGGAATGGATTTCGGTGATACTAGGAGTGGGAGGAGTGGATTGGATTTGGGTGTCTTTGATGGATTGGGTGGATCTAGGAGTAGAAGATGGGGATTCAATGGATTTGGTGGGTTTGATGGTTTCAATGGTTTGAGTGGTGCTAGAGGTGGTAATAGTAATGATAGGTGTGGGATGGAGAAGGGTCTCATCACTAGTCACCATCACATGGGGGAGTGGGGGAGCATGGTTCCACGAGTTCAAGATGTGGAGTTGGGGATGTATTCTTTGTCATGAGTTCTTGGATGAAATCTAGAGTGAGATACTTGCATATTCTAGGCTTTGATAGGGTGATGGGAATCGATGAAGGATTATGGACAGATGGAGGATTAGGATTATGGATTGGTGGATTAGGATTATATGGATGGATGGGATTAGATGGAGAACTAAGAGTAGGTGGGGGATTAGGATTGGTGGGGGGATCAAGATTAGATGGATGATTAAGGTAGGAATATTGGGATGGTGGATTAGGATAGGAGAACGTAGATGGCAGATTGATGTTGGAGAAAGTGGAGGGGGAATTAAGGTAGGAATATTGGGATGGTGGATTAGGATGGGAATATTGGGATGATGGATTGAGATAGGAATATCGGGATGGTGGATTAAGGTCGGAAGATTGGTATGTGGATTAAGATAGGAGAAGGTGGATGGTGGATGAGGATTAGAAATTGGAGGATAATAAGATGGAGGCTTTGGAATAGGAGTGAAGGTGATAGCATTATTGTGTGAAGATGGAGGGACATATGAGGATATGGATGGAAAAATACATGGATACATGGATGTGGAATGAGATGGGTATGTGGATGATGGATAAGAGGGAGATGTAGATGAAGGATATCACGAATATGTGGATGGGGAAGATAATTGATGTCCCTTTTCAAAGGTAGGATAAGGATTTCTAGTAGGTGTGGATGAAAGCATGATGGGATTGCTTGGATGACTGATTGGATTTTGGATGATGCTTGCAGAAAGCTTACTAGAAATGATAGCATCAAAAGGACCTATATCATACTCATCTTGATCAACAAGATTTTCATTATCATCAAGAATTTGTGCAGTGTTCTTAATCTACTAGAAATGCAAGAAAATCAAGCAAAAGACCAAACGCAAGTAGACCACTCAAGATAGGGAAATGAGGAGTTCAAACCAGCGTACAAAGTCTCTTGTTGTGTAGATTTTCCCATGATGTTTGATTGGATGTGTGCTCACTCAAAGTTTCAGCAGCATAACGAGGTTCCAGTGGAAAAAAAAAAGGTGAGAGCGAGGAAAATGGCTAAGTGTTGGGATAAATAGATTAGAGGATTTTTGGATGAATGGACAAGATTGGATGGTGGAGATGAATGGTTGGGAGAGGGTTGACCTACCTAATGTTGGATTAAGTGTGTGCACATGTTTAGTGGGTAGGTTAGGTGGGTATTAAGATTGGGATTAGGATTAGGAAAAAGTGATGAAGGATGTGACACTTGAGGGAGTAAATTAAATAAATAGAAATTATTTATTTAACTTATGGGATAGAAGGGGTAAGATATGATAGATAATAAAACTATCTAGTTATTTAATTAAATACCTTAGGGATTTAGAGGACTTTAGGGGTATTAATTAAATAATAGCAATATTATTTAATTAATGTGAAAAAGAGGATATTTAGATGAAAAGGGATAAATTTGACCAAATGTAAGTGGCAAAATTTAGGTGTCTACAAAATCTATTTTCTAAATTACTATTTTTTTTAAATGGTAGGGATTAATATATTCAAATAAGGGAGCACACAAAGTGTTCCTATTTTTTTCAAAAAATAATGTATATCGTCTAGTGTGGCCCCCCTAAAATGTTATTTTTTTAGTTTTTCAAAAATTACTTCAGTGAAAACATAGCTAACATGATGTAGTTTATGTTCATTTTTTTTGCTAATTTTTAATGAATATGTGATTTTTTACAGATTTTCAAAGTAGCCACATCCTAAAAAGTAGAAAACTAAGTGTTCTCCCCCCTATTTTTTTAAAGCAATCAAAAATTAATTTTCTAATGTGTAAAGAATAGAGTCTAGCTTATAAAAATGGAATTTGTTTCAAATTTCAATAAATGGGTAAAAAATGAGACCAAAAATACCATACATGGGCTTTTGAAAAAAATTGGAGACACTGGCAAAAGAAATTAAAGATCAAAACCTTTAAATATTTGAAATGTAAAAGAATTACATTGATAGAAGGCTAAGAGGGAGATCAACATATCTATGTTATTATTTTAAATTGACATTGAAATACATGCAAACCTGATGGAGAGCACACTTGATATTGTGCCATTTTTTAGAATTACCAAAAAAATTTCTATGGTCATTGACACATAAGTCTAACCCTTTGGGTTGGATGCCCCAGGCAAATCCAACTCTATGGATTGTAAATTCCCAAAGAAGGTAATAACACAAGCATGTTATAATGTGCTTGTGTTATATCTTGCTCATTTCCAAGCCATAATGCACTCATGGTAGAAGAAAAATAGAATTTAATTAAATAATGTGCTTGGGTTAGAAGAAAATTAAAATTTAATTAAATAATTGAAATTATTTAATTAATGTGGAAGGATGAAAATTTGAATTTAACTAAATAATTCAAAATTATTTAATTAAGGTGAATTAGAGGAAAAATGATGAATTAATCAAATAATATTAATTATTCAATTAATAAAGGAAAATAGTGAATTTAATAAATAATTAGAAATTATTTAATTACAATTTGATTAATTGGGAGATACTAAGGAAAATGATGGAAAATAGTGAATTATGAATGTGTGATACGTTTAGACAATTTTAGGTGTCTACAAGATTTAGGTACTTTAACTTGCTTCAAATTTCAATAGAGTCCAAACTCACTTTAGTTTTAGCAAAGCAATGTCAAAAAATCATTGCATAATTAGAAGTTTGTACTTTTGATGGTTAGTAAAAACACAGGTCTATACAATTGATAAAACATGTTGTTACTATGCTTTGTGGTTAAAATAAAAATACACTTAAAGAAGGATAAAACAACTAACTATAGATCTTTTCTATGTTTTTTGTGGTTAAAATATGTATTGCATTATTCTTATTGGACAATTTCAAGTGCATTGGTTTATATGTTAGTGGGGAACTAACTATTAGATTATAATAGATGGTTTCTATGTTTGTTGTGGTTAAAATATGTATTGTATTATTCTTATTGAACAATTTCAAGTGCATTGATTTTACTATATGTTAGTTGGATTTGATGGCCTAGATAATTTATCCATGATGAAAATTTAATTCATAACTTTTTATTATCAAACACTCTACTCTATTCATAATTGAAAGTATTCTTTAAATCCTAATTAATTTTACCTAAGTTTAAAACTTTCCATTTATATAAAAATAATAATAAAAAGTAAAATACATTACTAATCAAATTAATCAAAATTATTTTTTTTAATTTTATTTTATTAAAACAAGACATATAATTTTTATAAAATATAAATATTTATTTGTAGTCGATAGGCTATATATAGAGTGAAGTTTCTTCCAAAACCTGTCTCACGTTGTAAAACAATTACTAGTTTCTCGTTCAACAACAAATGGTTTGCAGGTTTTTCAGTCACTGTTGGATGAAATCAGATGTACCCAAGTCATATCATATTTGTTGGTGTAAATAAAGTCTTGTACCTAGTTCATTCATTACTAGGGGACTTATTTACACATGTTAAGTTTACTTAGGTCATAGGAAGGAATCTTTCTAGAAGGTGTTAGTTGTCATTAGTTGTTATCTTATCCTTTGGCAGCTACATGTGAATCTAGGTAAGTGTGATTAGTTGTCTCATTGTATCTCACATTGTATAATCACAATCATATCATTGGCATTGAATATAATTTATTCTTGTCATATTCATCTCTTTGTGCTTTCCATTTGGTTTCAAGATCTTGGCAGCCATAGCCAATTCTAACATGGTATCAATGCTGGTTGGGTTCCATTGGAGAGTCTTTTTCTGAAGAGAGATACCAAATTTGGGGGTGTTCCATTTTTTGCTCTTTTTTGCAGGTTCAAATCAGAGCTTGCTGGTGCAAATCTAAGCTCACCATTGTGTTCGGAAGGTTCAAGAAAGTTGATTTTTCCTTTTGTTTCATCCAAATCAAACATACGAGAACAAATCTATGAGGGTTTGAAGCTGAAGAGTGGTTGTCAAAACAAGAAGGTAGCTGCATTTTTGGAGCATTTTGGGTCAAATCCAACCCTGCCATTGCATCCTGAAGGGCCAAAAACCCTAAGATCGACTGGCAATTCATCCAAATTGGAGCAGTTGTCCGATGAGGCAAAAAAAAATTGCTCAAGAAGTCATACGGCCCCCAAATCATCATAATTATGATGGTACGATTTTGAAAAATCAATATATTTTCATTTGAAAATTTTCAAAAAAAAAATTAGAAAATTTGATAAAAAGACCCGATCAAATTATTTGTAAAAAAGCTTTTGATTTAAAAATCACAAAAAAAACCAAAAGTTTGTTTTTAATTTTTTGTGGAGTACAGGGTACAATCCACAAACTGTACCATGTCCCCTTGTTGTACCCTAGAGCTCCACATGGGCACTAGGCCCCGCCATCCGCGGGCCCCCTCTTTCAACCACTAGCAAATAAAACCGGCGAAAGTCTTCAAAACCGACGGTGTTGCAATAAAGAATCTGGCTGAAATTTCATAAAATCTAGCCTATAAATTTGAAGATTTTGGTGCCCATTTTTTCAAATCCGGTGATCAAAAGAAAATTCATCTCTAGAGAATATTCGAGGGAATATTTTGATCTAGAATATTCCATCAACATCTAGAAAGATTTAGTTGTCGGGCCGGTCGAGCATATTCCGTTAGCCAAGGAATATTCTTTTTTGATAGCCGCAAGATATCAAATTTAATCCAATGGTCTGATGACATCAACAATATGTGAGCATTCTTAAAAATTTTCTCCCCCCTCACGGTTTGCATTTTGGTTTTCATAGGCGAACTTTGAAGGCTAATATCTTGCTCATTTTGGCTCCTTTTTTCAAGCAATTTTATTTTATTTGGGCTAATTTTTCACACTCTACACAGTGGTGTAATCAAGTTTTGGTTTTGGTGCCTGGGTTTTCCAAAAATTTTAGATTCTCACAAGTGTTGCTACTTCATCCTTATTTTGGGAACTTCGGGAGCTCATATCTTGCTCCTACAGTAAAATTTTTGGGTACAATTTTTTTGAAAGTGCATGATTTTTTGTGTAATTCTCAATGGAATGATCATATTGATCTTATTTGTACCAAAAATTGTACTTGATTTTGTGGCCTATTTTGGCATTTTCATGTACCAAGATCAAAGACCACTTCGCTGTTTCTGGCAAGTGGCAATTGTAAACGCACTAAATATAAAGTGCCAAATCAGATATTGCTTGGGGGTTTCTTGATTGAGTGATTTGGGGGGGTAATCTTGCAGTGGTTGCTTGCATTCTTTTTCTTGGTTTGTGTTCTTGCAATGGAGAAATCTCAAATTGAACTCCTAACTCCACATAATTATGCTACATGGAGAAAATAAGTATGAAAATATCTCATGATGAAAGGTCTAATAGGTCATCTAAAGGACACCATTCAAAAACCTACTGATGCTAAAGAATTGGCAAGGTGGGAGATTGATCATGAAAAAACACTTGGATGCATTTGTTCATTAGTCTTATTTGATTTGTAATTTCATATTGAATCATGCAATATATGTAAAGAAGCATGGGAGAATTTTGAAAAATTGTATGGTAAATCAGATAAGATTAGAGGTTATCAGATTGATAATAATTTTATGAATCTTGATCCTAAAAGTTTTTACCACATCCAAGACTACATCTCCAAAATCAAGCAACTAAGAACACAATTGAAAGAATGCAGTATTGAAAAAGAGGATTTATAGTTGATTCTAAATGTGTTATCCAAGCTTGGTCTTGAGTATTCAGTGTTTGTTTCTGGATTTCATACTCATCAACTTTCTATGGGAGCATCATATGTTGATCCTAAGTTTGATGGCTTTGCAAATATCCTAATTCAAGAGGAAGCTAGGTTAATAAGCATGGGTCTAATTAAGTCTTCCAAGTCACATGCATTGGTGGCAAGTGAGTATAAGGGACAAAAAGAATCAGGGAATCTTGATAAGAAGCAAAAGAAGAAAAAGAACAAGCCACATAAAGAATCAGAATCAAAATCCTCAAAAGGAGAATCATCTAAGAAGGAGAGGCCTTTTTGTGCATATTGCAAGAAGGATGGACATGAAGAACACTATTGTTATAAGAAGTATATTGATGAGTTGAAAAATATTCTCAAAAAGAATCAAATTGATTTGCCTTCTAGAATGTCTAAATCTTCTTCTCCTACTTCAAAACAATCTAAAAAGGAAAAAGGTCAAGCATCTACATCAAGAAACAAAGGTCAAGCTCTTTGTGCTCTTCCAAGTCCAGGATTAGGGAAATGGCTTCTAGATTCGGGAGCATCACATCATATGGCATCCTCACAGTCTATATTCTCTTCATTTCATCCTTGTTCTATGTCTCCTATCTTGATGGGAAACAATACATATATGAGTGTAATAGGGAAGGGATCTATTAGTTTTGGGTACAACACTTTTTAGGATGTCTTGTGTATTCCTCATTTGATGAACACTATTCTTTCCATATATCAAATTACACATGGTGGAGATGGGAGAACTGTGGAGTTCACACCTGATTTTGTCATCATCTGAGACTTGGAGACTAGAGAGATCATTGCTACTGGGGTATTTGATCATTCATATTGGTTGTATACCTTTGCACAATTTGCTTCTGATGATGACAATGTTCCTTTGGCTGTTGATCACATGAACCATGATTCAAAGGAGAAATTTGGCTTCTTGAACTTGGGAGTTCTCACATCAGATCCAGTCCTTGAGCCATGCATTCTATCTCCTCCATCTACCATTATAGCTGATGATACAGTTTGTGATTCAACAGCTTTGTCTCCTTGTGATTTAGTGCAATAGGATATACATTGTCTTCTAGATTTGGATACTTGTGATGAATTCTTGACAGGTATTTTAGGCTTGTTTGTGGAGTCTCATCTTGCAAATTTGGGAGACATCATCGATAGCATTCATCTTCTCTTTGATGAAGATGCACCTTCTTCATTTGTTGTGAGGGAACACCTTGACCCTCTTGTTCATTCTCTACATGATCATTCTTCACAAATTGGCATGACTTTGGATACTTTTGGACAACATTTGGAGGAGGATTCTTCGTCTTCAAAGGGGATATTCTTGAATTTGGATTGTGCTCTACATTCATCTCTACTAGATGTTGGATTGTCATCTTCAGTAGTGTGGCCTAGAACACCTATTTGGAGTGTGTCAGCTTTCGACATCAACATGGAGACACTTGAGCATGCTTCAGAGACATCATCATTCATCATCCATATTCTTGAAATCTTGCATAGATCCATGGTTTTGTTTCTTCCTAAGGGGAGGAATGTTGTTCGGCGAGATTGGATCATCTTCAGCATTCAATGTCAAGCTTCTACCATCATTGTAGGAGACTCAACATTGAGGGGGGGTTGCCTTGTATCTCTTCTACTTCTCTCTTATGGGGATTTTTTTCCTTACATGGGGTTTTTACCTTCTCATTCTTCATTGAGATAATTTCTATTTTGTATCTCTCATCTCTCTTTTGGAGAGGAGTTTTGTCCCACTGGGTTTTCTCCTTTTCTACGTTTGTGAGAGATTGCATTGCATATGTACATGGGTACCTAACATGGCCCCATAGCTAGGACCCATTCTTGTATCTTTGTGTCATTTGAATAATAATCTTCTACTCCCTAAGTTGCACTTAAGGGGGGGTGTTGGTGTAAATAAAGTCTTGTACCTAGTTCATTCATTACTAGGGGACTTATTTACACACGTTAAGTTTACTTAGGTCATAGGACAAAATATTTCTAGAAGGTGTTAGTTGTCATTAGTTGTTATCTTATCCTTTGAAAACTACTACATGTGAACCTAGGTAAGTGTGATTAGTTGTCTCATGTCATATTATTAAGACACTTGTCATAATCCTATGACATCTTGCATCTCACCTTGGCTATATAACCAAGGTATCTCTCATTGTATAATCACAATCATATCATTGACATTGAATATAGTTTATTCTTGTCATATTCAATCTCTCTCTTTTGTGTTTTCCATTTGGTTTCAAGATCTTGGCAGTCATAGCCAATTCTAACAATATTTTTTTGTGTGATGCGTGAAAACATATATTAACTTGCAATAGATATTTTCATGCTGCAAAAACGTGCCCTAGCCACTCAGGCAAACAAGGTGGCAGAAGAATCAAGCACTTGGAGCCTATCCCTGAACCTACAATTAGCATGGGAATTGAGAGAGGAAAGGTAGTATTTGAGTATGTTAAGATTGGGGGATGGTTTTTTCAGTCGCTTGCAAAAACATCATGCAGCCACAAATCTTATTCTCGATGAATCACATGAACGAGTTTAATCCACTATGGTGAGCTGCTCCCTATATAAAATAGTGTCTTTTTAATTAATTATTGGTAAATCTAAGCCTATTTCAAGTTTTTAGGTCTGGTCGACTTAAATGAGCCCAAGAGAGATGCGAACCCAAATCATTCTCTTGCTATTCCCAATTAGAATTGTTTCACTAAATCTTAGGAACTGAATGGGAATAGAGAACTAGAGTGGGAACCCAAGGAACATGGTTGAATTTGATGGTATACTCAATGACGTATCCCATTTCTAATACAAGAATACCTCACTTATCCATATTTCCACACTCCACATCTTCTACATAACATGTTCTGCTAGTTAAATGTCGCATTATCACACTGTGAGATTTGATTGAGAGTCACTCTTTTCTAGAATGGATCCCTTTACCATTACACCATGTTCATTTGGATTGTTATTGTTGTTATTGAGTTTGCTTGAGAAGTTCAGAGATGTGGATATAGCATGTATGCATATGGAATATTAAACCCTAAACCCTGACTCTAAGATCTATAAACTATTACTAAATTCAACTAGATCCATGAGGATCCTGTCTTTCCATGAGATCTTATTGAATTTTATTTCATTTCCATTTTTAGGAGATTAATGTGATTTCAATTAGATTCAATTTTGTTTCTTTTTCTTGAGTATTTTTGCAATGGGTTATATCAATTTTTTTGAAGGACAGACAATAATTTAATGTGTAATCCAAGTGACAACAGTTATGTGGTGTGAAGCTCTAAACAAGAGAATGAATTATGGGAAATTAAATCTCAGTATTGTAAAGACTCTTACAAAATTTCCTCAACTTCAAAGATTATAAGAACCATGTATTATTGATGAAAACTCTTTGAAAATGTTTCCAATCTGAGGGTGCCACTAACATTTTATGAAGTATAAAGAATTCCTTACATTTTGTAAATTCTCATATTGAAGGAAATCTTGCTGAAAGTGTTTTTGGATTAGATTGTGTTTGTGTTTTTTGCATCAATGTTTATGGATTAGATTGATTTTACTCCTTATGGTCTCTCTTATATTGATGATGGATCACAGAGTGTGATCTGAAACATTGATGCAAAAAACACAAACACAATCTAATCCAAAAACACTTTCAGCAAATCTTCATGGATTGTGGAAATCTATTATCACTAAAGGAAATCTTAATCAGTTACCTACTATTGAGAATATGGGAAGGAAGAAAAAAATTGAACTGGAGCCCAAGTTTTGAGTTCACTTTAACATTGAGATCAAGTCTTCAATGCAACGCAACCCAACAAAAAGAAACAAAGTAGAGACTGTATATTCAAGAAAATTAGAAGTCAATAAGAATAGTATCCATCAAAATATGACATTATGCTTTCAGAAAAATAATTAGTTGACATTGGGCACTAAATTGAAATTTGAATTAACTTACTTATCTTTCACTCCCTACAACTTACTTGATAACAATCAGCTCAGTTGTGTTGTACTGGAGATGCATTTGGGTCGAATATAACCTTTCATCCTATTACAACACTGTTACAGTATGTTGCTCCTAAGATGCTATCATTTTTAGATATTTGTATTTCATTATTTAATATTTTGTTGATGCAAAAGTTCACATAGCGCTACTTTGGCCATTGGTTATACTGTTATATAGCAATATTCTTTGTTGAGACTATATACATCATACTTTTCTAATTTGTAGAAGTGCCTCACCCTTTGTCATCAATCTATTTGATTCCAACTACTAGGCTAAAGTGTTTTAAGTGTGGTAATCATAGTTCCTAACTCAAAAAAATTGGTTCATCTAGGAGGTCAAAACATTTGGAAATCTAGAATTTTTAAATTAATTCAATAAAATTTCTATAGGAATTAAAGAGTATGGACTAAATTGGACAATTTTGGCTTGACCGAAAAACACAAATCTGGATTTTACAATTATGATGGTAGTAAAATGTGTAACTTTCTTAGATAACTAGCTCGCAATTCATTCAAAGCTTTCCATGATTTTCTATTAATTTTTGTAGCACAAGGATTTTAAGTCCATTTTAGGTGTAACATAGATTTTTGGTGCCCAATCGTCTTCCTATCTCTCCTAGGGCTTTTCACCTAGGAGAAAGGTGGGCCAAAAATGCTTATGTTAACACTAGAATAAATGGGGGAAAGAGGTGTGAAGTGTGTGAAATGTGATTTTAATGTTAGAAATCTAATGAAAATGTAGAATAAAGGATGTAAAACTAATCAAATGCAAGATGTTGGAAAACACATTGAGATATGCAAGCATGAACTAAAAACCAAGGAAGAATAGAAACTTGATAGTACTTATCTAGAGGATTGAAGATGACTGGAAATGACTTCTGAAATGTTGCTGCTACTGATCTGCTAACGAGAGTGGACTCATTTGCCATATGTGGCAAATCAGTCCACTTCAATGTGTGAACAAAAGGGTACGTGATATTTTGACATGGGTGGGATTTTGACGTAGGGAATGGAGTAATGAGAACATCAATGGAAATGACCAATGGGAACAAAAAAATGTGAAAATAGAAGAATGGGAAACTAAAACGTGGAAAGGGAAGCGAACAGAAAAGAGAGAATAAGTGGGTCCCATTGAACCGGCCACCTAAGCAGTTAATGCTTAGAATGTGCCGGTTAAGCCGGCCCTTTGGGATCTACGAACAAAGGCTACGAAAAAATATACAAATAACAGTGATGACGGAGTACAGTAAAATTAAAACCAAACAAACGGTGAAGATCAGTTACATGGTTGGAAGCCCTCTCTGCCGAGTTTTACAACATTGATGTAAAAAGTTATCTTCACCCGCTTCAAATAGGATACGCCTTCAGCGTAAATTATACTAAATATATTTTTAAATTAATTAAAATATCCAAATAAAAATATATTCTAAATTGTACTACATATATATTTCTTCAAAATTATGGAATAGAAATGTATATGAAAAATGTAGATGCGAACCTTAAAATAATTTCTCAAAAGTATTATCAAGCACATATTCGACATCATAAAGAGTAAATCTACCTTTTTCATATTATAATTCTTAAAAAGTTTTTTTACTCAATAATAAGAAATTTATAAAATAGATCTCTTAAAGATGAGTTGAAAATTAGCATAAACAAGGTTGCTTGGTGCAAGGGCACCTTGATACACCTTGATGCAGCTTGGGTCATTTTTGGTTTTGTTTTGTTTTTTTTGGCTTAATTTATGTAAATAAGGTCATTTGAGACCATTATAAATCAATCTAGGTCAATCTTGGGTCATTAGGTGCTAGAGTGTGGTTTGGGTGATAGAAAGTGCCACTCTCATAATGACATCATAAAAATATTCCATGTGTTTACAATTTTATTTCAACCATAAAGGAGTTCATAAATACATATATTACTCTTTGATTCCATGTTGCTAAGTTACATCCCTATTCTAATTAATCTAGGGAAACACTACTCCAGATCTTTAGAATGAGAGTATGAGAGAAGAGGTGACAAAAATAATTCCCAATTTAATAAGATATTGATCCCTAATCTAAATTACATGATTTCAAGTATGTATTTGGCATGTGACTATGTAAACAATAGCTAATAAGGTTATGAATATGGAAATGATTTATTTTAAGGGAGTTTAATTGAGGATTATAACCAAGAGAACATGGGATTCAAACAATGCACAAGGAAGTGGAAGAGATTATAAAGGGATAGTGAAGGAATGTGGGATGAGTTTTTCTCTAATCTAAAGGATGAGAGATTTAGGTAATCTCAATTAGATAATGTAGAAGACAATAATAGAAAGGAGTAAGCAAAGAATAAAAGGTTAAGACTTTGGTTAGAATTAGAATCAATCTCAAGTTCACATAGTTTTTAAACGTTAAATCTACTTGAACTTATGGAGTAGCAAAATGAGTTTGTGTTATGTAGCCTATTCTACTTCACGTTAGCTAGTATTACTTGGGTATGTATGCTTTCTAGGTCACCCTTAAGTAGGTTTAATAAAAAATATGTATATGCATTGTAAGTCATCCACTAGTTAAAATAAAATACTTATCCTACATGCATAAGATGATACTAATTTCCTTTGGAAAAACTCTATATATTGTAAAGATTTAGTCATTGAAATACGGGTATGTGTAGGATCATGATGGGCCAAAAAGTGGTGATATGTAAGTGATATGATGGCCCATGTGGCTGGGTATGTGCAGAATCATGATGGGCCAAAAAGTGGCAATATGATGGGTATGTGGCTAATGATTATTTTTTCACCCAAAATTGATGAATCGAAAAGGGTTTTTAAAGGAGATTCTCAGCTTTCTACCAATATAAATTATGCTTTACTTTGAATTTAGTAAGTAATTATTATTCATTTTCTATTCAAATTATGACTAAAGTCCTAATTGATATACTGATTGAAAAACATCCATAGCTTTCAAACAGTATCACATTTTTTGAATCCAAAACATGCATCACATTCTATGCTTTGCATACTATAGGATTAAAAAAAGAAAATTTAAATTTCATGAATTTTTGACCAAGTTAAGGTGGTCAGACATACGGATTTTTTATATTTTTTAAAAGTTGTAATAAAAAATTCACAATTAATTATTTACTTGGAAAAAAATTACAAAAAAATATGCATCACATCGAGACATGAGTCCTCTACTTATATCTAAAATCTTATAAAAAAATATTATCATTTTATTGTGGTTAGGGTGGTCATATAGACACCTACTTCTTATTTTTTCCCTAAAATTTAAGTACTACTACATTGAAACTTCAAATTTTCACCAAATAGATTTTTCTTTTTAAAACAAACCTAGTAGTCTAGAAACTACATTGAATTTTCTATAGATTCTATTCTTACATATTTTTGAAATAATATACATAACTTATTCAAATTTTTACGTCAAGTTGCCTAAGTCTGATTTTTCTGATTTTTTTGCCACTTAAGGGCCTATTTTTCCATGATGATCCTACACATACCCTGATGAATTTTTTTACCCAAAATTGATGAAACGAAAAGGGTTTTTAAAGGAGATTCTCAACTTTCCACCAATATAAATTATGCTTTACTTTGAATTTAATAAATTATTATTATTCATTTTCTATTTGAATTATGACTAAAGTCCTGATTGATAGGCTGATTGAAAAACATCTATAGCTTTCAAACGATATCACATTTTTTGAATCTGAAACATGTGTCACATTCTATGCTTTGCATACTATAGGATTAAAAAAGAAAAATTTTTCATAAAGTTTTGAAGTTAAGGTGGTCAAAATGTACAAGTTTTATATTTTTTAAAAGTTGTAATAAAAAATTCATAATTAATTATTTACTTGGAAAAAAATTACAAATATGCATCACATCGAGACATAAGTCCTCTACTTATATCTAAAATCTTATAAAAATATTATAATTTTATTGTGGCTAGGGTGGTCAAACAGACACCTACTTCTTATTTTTCCTTGAAATTTAAGTACTACTACATTGAAATTTCAAATTTTCACCAAATACACTTTTAAAATAAAAACCTAGTAGTTTAGAAACTACATTCAATTTTTTACAGATTCTATTCTTACATATTTTTGAAATAATATAGATAACTTATTCAAATTTTTACATCAAGTTGTCGAACTCTGATTTTTAAAATAAATTTGCCACTTAAGGGCCTATTTTTTCCATGATGATCCTGCACATACCCATACATCTTTAAAAAAAAATTATATTTATATATTTTATATTAAATTATTATAATAATTAATATATAATAATATAATAGTATAATATTTGTAATATTATTTTTAAAAATAAAATATATAATTTAATATATAAATGTTAAGCTAAAATATATAAATATATTCAAAGTATATTTATAATATTATAATAAAAAATATTATATCATCAATATTTAGTTAGGATTAGGGTTAAGGTTATGGTTAAGAGATATAGTTAAGGTTAGGGTTAGGTCTAAAGATATAGTTAGGGTTAGGGTTAGAGTTAATATATAGTTAAGGTTAGGGTTAGGGTTAATATTAGGATGAGACACAAGGTTTGCATCAAAATTAGGGTTAGGGTTACCATCAAGATTAGCTTAGGATTAGGGTTATGATTATGGTTAGGGTTGGGGTTAAGAGATATAGTTAGGCTTAGGGTTTAGGTTAGGATTATGGTTAGAGATATAGTTATGGTTAGGGTTAGGGTTAAGAGACATAGTTAGGGTTAGAAATATGGTTAACATTATGATGAGGGTCAGGGTTTGCATCAAAATTTGGGTTAGGTTTAGCGTTGGAGTCAGGATGAGGGTTAGGTTTAGCATTAGGTTTTGGGTTATAAATAAGGGCTACAATTAGACATAGAATTATAATTTGGTTTGGGGTTATAATCAAAATTATGGTTAGGGTTAGGATTAAAGAAAGAATTAGGATCAAGGGTAGGGTTAAGGTCATGGTTTAGGTTAGAGATAAAATTAGGGTTAAGGTTGGGATTATTTTTAGTATTGGGATTACGGTTAGGGTTAGGGTTAGGTTTACAAATAGATTTAGTATTAGGGTTAGGGTTAGGGTTAAATTGGAGTTAGGGTTGGGGATAGGGTTACAATTAAGGTTAGGGTTTGAGTTAGGATTAGGGTTAGTGTTGGGGTTAGAGATTTAATTAAGGTTAGAGTTAGGTTTAGGGTTAGGATTTGGTTAGGAATGGGGTTGGAGTTAGGTTTAAGGATAAGGTTTGGTTAAAATTAGGATTAGGGTTATGACTATGGTTAAAGTTAGAGTTAGTGTTTGGAATAGGGGTAGGGTTAAAATTAGAGCTAGGGTTGGGGTAAGGGTTAACATTGGGGTTAAGGTTAGGATCGAGGTTACAATTAGGGTTAGAGATAGAATTTGGGTTAGAGTTAAGTTTTAGATTAAGGTTTGATTAGGGTTATGGTTACAGATAGAATTAGGGTTAGGGTCAAGTAGGGTTGAAATTAGAGTTAGGGTTTGGGATAGGGTTAGGATTAATAGAAGAGCTAGGGTTGGGGATAGGGTCAGGGTTAAGGTTAAGGGTTATGATTGGGGTTAGAGATAGAATTAGGGTTAGTGTTAGATTTAGGATTAATGTTTGGGTTAGTATTAGGGTTAGGGTTATGGTTAGAGATATAATTAGGATTAGGGTTATAGTTAGGGTTAGACTTGGATTTAGGGTTTGGGATAGGTTCGGGGTTAAAATTAGAGCTAGGGTTGGGGATAGGGTTACAATTATCGTTAGTATTATGGTTAGGATTAGGGTTACAATTAGGGTTAGAGTTAGGTTTAGGATTAAGGTTTGGGTTAGCATTATAGTTAGGGTTATAGTCTAGTTATAGTTTAACTAGGGTAAGGATTATAATTAGGGTTAAAATTAAATTTAGGATTAGGGATAAAGTTATAGTTAAGGTTAGGGTTAGGTATAGAATTATATTATTAAAGATGTTTATGGTAGTAGCTATAGTATTTACCTAAATAAATAAACCCTAATTAAATATTAATTAAACCCTAACCCTAATTTAACCTTATTTAAAGTCTAATTAAAATCTAACCGTAACTATAATCCTAACCTTAATATATCCCTAATACTAACCCTAACCTGAATTGACTAGTAACCCTAATTAAACTGTAATTGAACTCTAACCTTAACTCTAATTGAACTAAAACCCTAAATATACAGTAAGCCTAATTTAAACAAAAACTAATCCTAACCCTAAATTAAATTTAATCATAACAAAAATTGAACCTAACCCTAACCCTAACCCTAATTGAATAATAACTTTATACTATTTGAACCTAACCCTCATTAAACTTTAACCCTAACCTTGAACCCTAAATAAATCATAACCTCTATTGAACCCTATAACTTGAACCATAATTCTAACCCTAACCCTTTTTGTATTTGGATCCCAAACCTAACCATAATTCCATGTTTCACCCTAATTGAATTGTAACCCTAACCTTAATTGTAACCATAATTATACCCTCCCTTAATTAAATTGTAACCTTAATGGAATGATAACCTTAATTTAACTTTAGCCCTAATTGATCCCTAACCTTAATCATAATAGTAACCCTAATTGAGCCCTAACCTTCATTAAATTATAACTCTAATTGAACCATTACCCTAATTGAACCCTAACACCAACCCTAGCTCTAATTGAACCGTGATTGAACCCTTAGTTGGATATTGAACTCTAACCCTAATCCTGAACCCTAATTGAATTGTAACCCTAATCGAAACCTAACATTAGTTGAACACTAACTTAAACCATAATACCCATATAGAAATTTATAATGTTTCTTAGTATAATTAGTTTAAAAGACTGAATATAATCTCATTATCCATTTAATAGGGTAGGATTTAAAAATACATTAAACTAAAAAAATGGTAAAGCTATACAAATTTCACCATTACACTTATACTAAAATATTTAAAAGAAATTACTTGTTTTAATTTAAAAGAAAATTGTTCAATAATAAAATAACTTCAATTAATCATAGGTTTAAAATTGTTTAAAATAAAGGAAGGGGTTGGGTTATAATCTATTGTAAACCTAATCATATTAAACCTATAGTTTAACCCAATATTTATAGTCTATTGTAAAATATAATAGATATTTTAATATTAATATTATAATATTAGCTAATAATCTAATCCTTACCCTTAAAAATATATAATGTTAAACTAAAAAATTAATTTTAAACTATATTAAAATTAATCTAACCCTAAGGTTCAAACTATATAATTAATATTAACTATCTTAAGGTTAATAATAGTGTTACCTAGATATTTATCCCCAATATTAGATAAATAATCTATTAACTAACCCTAATTTAAATAACCTATAATATTAATATAAATTAATATTAATTTAGGGTTAATCTATTAATTAATATATTAGGGTTAAGGTTAGTATTAATATATTATTTCTGAATCTCTAGTAAGATTAGGATATATCTAAATTATTAAAATCGTTTTAAATAAAGCATAATTAATTTTAATCATATACTTATTACTATATGTTTTTCTCATATTTATAGGCAAGAAAACTTTATATAAAATTAACTAACATTTCCATCACCATGAAGTGATGGTAAAAATAACTAAATTTTAGATTCACCAAAATATAATCTAATAAAAAATAATCCATTTAACTTTTGTATGGTTAAACTTGTTTAATGAAAGCTTCACATTTTCAAAATATAAATTTAATACCCTATATTAATATAAACATAATAGAAAATCGATATCATGTAAACAACAATGTTATCATGTAAAAAAAATTATTAGTATTATTAAAAAAAAATACTTCTGAACATAAAAAAAATAAAAAAAATTAACAACAAATCTCATGTCATTCTTTTCAATGTTAGATAAATTGATTACAAATACTTGATATCCTTGAGTTCTTGGAAGGCAACATTTTCAAAAAGTGAATCTCCCCAGCATGGGAAGTGAGATTAGATTCAATGCATAAATAAAAAAAAGCCTACCTACTGGATTATTAAGCCCCTCTCTCTACTAGGGAAATTCCAGGTTTGTTCTAAGGTGCTTGCTACCACCCATGTTTACTATTCTTCCTGTTGGGGCCCTTCAAAAGCTGCCTATGGCAAGCTTGAAAATTTGTTCAAAGATTTTCTTTGGGCCTCTGCTGACTCCCAAGGGTTTCATCATGTTTCTTGGAAATTTTGTTGCCTTCCCAGAGATTCTGGAGGACTTGGGTTACTCTCCACTTAGCGGCAAGGGACTGCCTTATGTTTCAAATGGATAATTTGGTGGTCGCCCCTTTTGCCAGTAATGGTCAGCTATTGGCTAAATCGTCTTGGCTCAAGATGCCCAGATCTCACAAAAAGGTCATTCAGACCTTGCAACATATTTTTCATAGACCCACTATGTGTATCATGTAGTGGGAAGATTTTTGTGCCTTGTACAAGCTTCACAACCAGGACTGTGCTACTTTTGATGGTTTGGTGAATGCTATCCCTGCAAAGATGCTTCATAAAGTTGGAATTCATGGGACCAAACCCTCGTGGAAGGACTAGAAGTGGTATCCAGACACCCCTTTTAGGAACTAGAAGCCTCAACTTGGTTACAGGTGGCTTTCACCACACTTTCCTATGATTTAGAGTTTGAAGCAGAGGTGGCTTCTTTAATCTCTCGCTCATGTCTAGTGTAAAATATTTGTTGCCACTTGGTATGCAAATGTTGAGCCAAAACTTGCCCACTTTGCTTGGTGTATTCTTTTCCAAGGATTTCTTGTGGGTTCTCAACTTGTTCACCTGGGAGTCCAAGACCCTCACTTCCCTTTTTATGGGAAAGCTGAGACTTTTAAGCATCTTTTCTAGTTTTTTCCCAGAGCTTAGTAGTTTTGGACTTTGATTCATGACTTTTTTCGGCCCTTTAGACCAGAGCCTTTCTCCTGGCATATGATTCTGCTGAGAGATTCGCCCAAATTTCCTGCTAAGTATACCCAGCTTTGGCACACTTTCAGGGTGGAAATCCTTTTCAATATCTGGAAAGACAAAAATGCCTGAATATTTGCTCATTCTCAAATGGATATTAATGTCTCTTTATATGCTAAAGTAGTTATTTTTTCTAGTGTGCTTTTATAGATCCAGGTGCAAGCTAACAAAGTTGCACTTGAAGTTGCTCACCTGCAAGTGTTGTTGGACCACTGGGGCAATGCCCCTTGCACTATTGCTCAGGTGCCTGCTTTTCCCACCTCTTCCCACAGTTGGTTGTCCTCTTGGGACCGTAGTGGAGTGGTTCTATGTTCCCTCGCTTTCAGCCTCCTCTTCAATAGGATTTTCGCCCTCCTCAACGGACTTGCTCCCCTCTGCCGCGGGCTAGCCAGGGGTGGCCTTTTGGTAGCGCTTCAGGGAGTGGTGGTGGTGGCTCTAGGTGGCCCTCTGATGACACTCCTGCTTCTAGCTCTGACTGGCCAAATACTAGTACATGCTTTCCGCATCTAACGCTTGCAATCTCACCCTGACACAAGGATAAAGAAGAAGAAAAAGATAAAGATGTTGATGATGGTTGGGGTCCTCCTCCTGATGTATGGGGAAAATTTTTGGATGATAGAGACCCTCCTGGCTCTATTAGCACTGCTCTAGCCACTTAATGACCCATTTTATGTTTTTGTACTCATGGACTTCTAGGATCAGCCCATGTTAGTTAATCTTTTGGTTTTCTAGGTGCTACCCATGTGACTCTTGGGGTGTGCCTTTTTACCACCCATCTTTTTTTGTGAATATGCATTTTATCTTTAATTTAATATAGATAACTGCCATATTCATAAAAAAAAATTCTTTAATTCCTTCACGAGTTGACCCTTGGCCTCACTCTTTGGGTCCTATTGAAGGAACGTACTTCCTAAAATTTTGAATATAGAACACACTAATTATGAGCAAATCCCTCACCATATCAAAAATGATATTTGTACAATTGTTGTTGTTTATTCCACAACTTTACATGGTAGTTACAATGTTTGTTTTTAATATTTAATTTCACTTTTGTTTCTTATCATAGATACTTTACAACATTCATGCCTATTTTTTTATATTTTTCATACTTTATTCAAATAGACCTTCCACTTTCCATTTTTACATGAGATTTATTATTATTTATTTGTATCTATGTTCTGGAAAACTATTTGAAAAGAGTAATTAAAAAACCTTAACAATTTGACTATTTATTGGTGTGCATTCTATTTGAACCAATGAAGATCAATACTATAATTAAAATTTATGGAAAAAAATTCCATTAAAATATTTACATACATTTCAACTCCGCAACAGTGGAAAAAGTTAATATAGCACAATAGTCAAAGTGGAAGAAGATAATATAACACAATAGTCAAACAATACAACTAAGTTGTGAAAAATAACCTATTTTTTTCATTAAAAAATTAAACAAATATACATGCCCTAATTTTGGTAGCAACATGTGCATAGAGCAGACTAGTCTGCATTGAAATTTTTTAGCAGTGATCACATATATTAAACCCTCATTATTTTGACATAAAAGTTGAAGTTGCCCCGTACATAGCAAAATCACAAAATTGGCAAAAGAGAAATCAAAGTTATTATATAGTTTCAATCAGAGATGAAGAGGAGTGAAATAAATAATAGATATATTGGAATGATATATGTTCATTAAATTTTCTTAGAAACAGTTAAAAATAATTTACGCATGGCTACTTGCAACAATAGCTTACATCAAAAGCATTTATTTTTCATTACTGGTGACCCACCATGCATTACATTATTTCAAGAACAATGGGATGCAGACACAAGTTCAGGTTAGTTAATAGTAATACATTCCTCATAAAGCATCAGTTATAAAATCTGATTAAATGACATAAAACAGTAAGATTAAACCCAAAATTTTGAAGCTATAAGGCTCCTCATATTACCAAAAGGAGGCCGGTTTAATAAATTAATCAATAATCTTTGTTTGTGCTTTCCTTCTGCATAGAATCCCCACATATGACATGCAAAGGACTCTTCCACGAGGTTTGATCTCTAAAATTAGCAATCTGGAAGCAGTCGTTACCTTAAAAACCACTCTAATTAAATCAGTTAAAAATCCGTAAAATGTAATGTATTTTTTTAAAACCAAATCACCCCTATTTTTCCTATGAATTTCCCATTTCTGTTTTTTTTATCATTTTCTTTAATCTATTTTCTTATCCAATGATCTGTCAACCATAGCTACAGCAAAAACTTTAACTGCAATTTCAACACTAAAAGTAATTCACAGTACAAATATATTCATGCCATTATAAATTCACATTTTATGCAAACATCATTGTATCAGCACAAGGATGGAGTTGTGCTAGGAACGTAAACATATTTATACTTTTTGAATCTATTGCATGCAAAGCATTATGATACACACAAAGGTCTTTGTCAGAGCAGATAACCTGAAAAAAATTAAAAGAGCAAATTTATCCTTTTTGAAAGGAAGTCAATAGAAATCATGCAGGGGTCTTACACCATAAAACAACATTACCAGGGCTCATATCAAAGCTATTGCTGCTATCTTTTCTTGTGGATGCATGCAATAATAGTCCCAGCTTGTTGTTTGAACCATCCAGCAGGATGGCATAGCTTGACGGAAGGAGGGCAATGTCTAGGAAGGATCTTTCCCATTCATTATAGTGTTGCTTGTAGACAAATCCATAAGAGAAAAATACAAACGTTATAAATTATTGGTAGAAAAATGATTTTATTTATACAATGCATTTTAAAAGTATCAGATATACTTTAGTCTTGATTAAAAAGATGCCACAGAGGTATCTCCTCTTTCTCCCTTCATATGGCGGCCCATTTCTTCATGTTTTCTTAGTTCTGTCATAGGAGTTGCGATCCATTCCTTTGTATTTATGATCATCTGCCTGAAAATTGCAAATCCCTGTTAGAGTTCAAGTAAGAAAATAATAATATCTGGATATATTCCAATTTGGGTGTCTTTTTCCTCTCACCTGCCATTAGAAATCCATTGAGCAGCTTTCATAAAATCTGCAAGATAGAAGATGTATATATTGATAAAAAAAAAAAATGAAACCTCTTAACCTTGCAAATTGACTTGCTTAAAAATCTACCAGCATCAATAGCTTCAAAAGTAAACATGATCGAGCTTGACCATAGGGAGGGCGTCTAAAAATAATTTTGTTGCTGAGTGAATTCATTACTATCCTCAGATCGCATACTCCAGCCACCACACTCATAGTTTTCTAGTTTATGAAAAAAAATGCAATCTTAGGTTGAAATCCTCTGCGAATAGGGTTGGATTATATCTCCTTTGCATGCATTACACCACCGATACCATTCATCGAAATCCAATGGCACGGGACACTTTAGCAGGAGCAATATGCAACGGCTTAATAGTGGAAGAATGAGGTTCCATATTTAAAGATATGAAATGGTTTAATACTGCAAAAATAATGGCTCCACTACCCTGCCAATACCGCAGGATACCAGTGTGATTCCCACTATTATTTGTCAGTTACATTTAACTTTTAACGATTTAAAATTCAAAAACAGACAAATAAATTTCAAATCTCTAAAATTAGCATGTTGGAAGCACCCGTGTTACCTTAAGTTATTTCTACTGCCAAGTGCACGACATAATCAACAAGACTTTGGTTTTTTAAATGTCAATTTGAATCCCATGTATAAAAATGTACAAGCTCCTTTTTTTGCCATTGTAAAACGCCTCTTGGCGTCATGTATAAAAATGTACACACTCCCTTTCCTGCCATTGTAGAATGCCTCTCGGCGTAATTATGTACAATGAGTTATGTGGGATTGTTATCATATTGACACATGAATGGTTAGTTTTCTCTATAGCATGAAAATATTATAACATTAATAAAATTTTAGTTAAAATTAATGGTTGTCTCAACACTACAAAATTTTATAAAAATGAGTTTGGGATCAACATATATATCCTCTTTAATTTTGATAAAATTTTATTATTTGAAATAAATATATTACTCCTTGATTAATATAGGACAATGAAATCCCATATTTAATCTAGGCTAAATAAATCGAACACTTACATGTGTGTGTGTGAAATTTGTGAGAGTTAGTAAATCAATAATAAGGCACACAAACATCAATGAGACATATTACATTAAAGATTTGAATCGTAAAACTACTCTAATTGCAGAAAAATAAATCTATAAAAGCATTTCATTGTTCTCTATTTTTAAGGATCCTTTAAATAATTAGTGCTCTTAGATTTTGCATGTGCACTATGACTGGTTTGGATGACAACCTAAGAAACAAGATGCTATTGAATGCAAGAATCTAAGTTCCTACATGATATTGTATGATGCAAATGATAATGGTGATATTGACAATGGATATGATATTGAAAACTATGATGTAAATGTTGTATAATACTAAGATGATAAATACAATGCAGCTATGAAACTAAGACATGATTCTACATTAACATGATACTATAATGCTCAAATGATAAAATACTAAATGCTCTAAATGCTCAAATGATATTCCTACATAATAATTTTACTTCAAGATGTGATGTAAAATGTTGTAGCAAGAGGTTGTATTTATAGGATTTCCAAAGCATCTTGTGATGTGGCAGCAATCAACGGTCAAGATTCAAACATGAGAGATGGACGGTGGAGATGGAAGAATCATGAAGGATGTTCCCTTGACCAAAGGCAACATGCCAAATGTATGAGAGAATAAAGTGTGTGAGATTGCCAAGTGTCCAACATGTGCGTAAATTCAAATTAGGAATTTAAATACTAGACATATTTAAATACATGTGACATTTGAGGATGTGGCAAAAAGTGATGTAGACATGTGACTAAATTTGAATTTGAAATTATTTAAATTTAGTGAGAAGATATTTAACTAAATAAAAACAAACTATAGACATTTGTTTATTTAATTAAATTTAGAAGAATTTGGTTTAAGATGAAGAATTTAGAAAAGTGTGAACTATATAAATAAATTGAGAATTTATTTATACGTAGATGAATTAAGAGGTTCATTAATTAAATAACTGGTATTTAATTAATTAATTGCCTTGACCGATTTTTTTTTTTGATAAGTTAATAGCTGGGTAGGGCCAGCACCCATTTTATTGGAAGTGAAAAGGTTTTGCAATGAGGAACAAAGGGGGCTCATGAGCCACTCTGTTTATAACCAGATAACTAACCCGATATCACAGATCAGGACTCCAAAGGACTCCAAAGAACTAGCCAAACAAAAATGATTGTCCACACTGCCGCCCAAATGAGCATCCACAATGACAAAGGCTTCCAACACATGTCCTTCAACTTGCCTCCAAACCACGTCTTCCTCCAACACCAAAGCATCCACCGTTCCTATTGTGTCCCAAGCGTCACTCACAACCTCGTCGAGATCCTTGACCGATTTTAGGTGTATACATTTTTCCCCTTTGAAGTAATATGTTTACACGTTGAGTCAAAGAATAATTTACTGTTGTTGTCGAAAAAAAAAAAATTGATGCCCCAGACACTGATTTTCAAGTGATGACGGATAATGCCCCCTTGGGAGATAAATCGGTGAATTTTTCAATTTTTTGAATTTTTTGAAAATTTTGATGAGTTGATGGGGATCTCAAAATTTTATGATTTAGAAATGATTTATCTCCCAAAAAATGATGTATAAGCCACAAGGTGATGTTTTGATTAATTAAGCCCCTTTGGAAAAATAAAATAAAACAACCCCACAAAAATCCCTCTTAATTAAACTTTAAAAGGTTAAAAAGGGTGATTAGAAGTTCATTTGTGCATTTGCAATTTAAAGATTTGAGAGAGATTGAGCAATCTAGTAATTTGGAATAGAATGGTGATCCCTTACGACACACACCGATTCAAGCGCGTGCAATGACACAACCGCCTGATAGCGTACAGACCTCTGGTATGTACCCCAAAAACTTTCTTCGTAATTTGTGCAATTGATTTTCTTGCTCGTTTTCACATTTTAAATTCGGTTTATTCTATTTTAGCATATAGGATTACCACAATAGCGCATAGGATGTCTATTGTAGTGCATCCATGGATCTAGCACATAGGATTAGTATTTTAGCGCATTGGATAAATAGATTATCGCATAGGTCCATTTAGCACATAGATAACCCGAAGTAGCACATTGATTGATTGATTTAGCGCATAAAATCCTTTAGCACGTAGGTGAATTGAGTTAGCGCATTGATGATATGATGTAGCACATTGGATTATTCAAAGCATAAGGACATTGTTTTGATGCATCCTTGAAATTATTCGGTGTATATGATAGTTTTGTGCATTGAATCCATGTTTTAGCATGTTGATGAATTTTTCTGGCGCATAGTGTTTTAGCGCATTGAAGCACTATTCTAGCACATTGGTGAAATTTAGACCAGATTGATGATTTTATTGATTAGACTCCTTGATTTTGATGATGTTTGATCACATCAACCTTTGATTTGGTGATGATTAATGATATTGATCTCATGATAGGTGAGATTCAATGATAGGATGATGATAATTGACCTCATGATAGGCGAGGATCAATGATAGGTTGATTGATTGATAAACCTCCTAATAGGCGAGGTTGATTGATAGACAAACCTCATGATAGGCAAGGTTGAATGATAGATTGATAAACCTCATGATAGGAAAGGTTGACTAATAGAAAAACCTCATGATAAGCGAGGTTGAATTGATAGACAAACCTCATGATAGGAGAGGTTGAATTAATAGACAAACCTCATGATAGGCGAGGTTGAATTGATAGATAAACCTCATGATAGGCGAGGTTGACTGATAGATTTGATGCTCATGAGATTTGTTCAAAGTCTCACTAGAGTTTATTAGATTGATAGGCTGATTGATTTTGATTGATTGATCAATTGATTGATGTCGATTGATTGATTGGATGATTTACAATTTTGTGATGATTGGAGCCTTTGGCAAGTCTATAGATTCGAGAGTGTGTCCCCAAGACATGGCATTTGATACCCCACCTGATGCAGCCTAAGGTAGCCATTATCGTATGATACAAATTATTGTATTTGATTGATATGCCCCAGATTAGGATCAACAGGGGTTTGTTGACAGCTTTAGCAGAGAGGTGGCATAGCTATCATAACACCTTTCATTTTCCCACTAGTGAGATCACAATGACTCCATAGGACACGTCTATCATATTTTGGGGATACCTATTGTTGGAGAGCTGGTCTTATATGATTTTCAATTGCAGGATGGGATCGATGCACTGACAAGATTATTCCATGATGATCGGATATGTGGCTATGATATTTTGTGGAGGGAGACAGTTGACGCCTATACCACACCGTCGTCTATATTTTCAAGATTCATTGGAGGGTTCCTTTGTCCTGATCATAGGTCAAAGGGATTTTCAGTTGGATTGGGTAGGATTCTTGAGAGCATGATTACTTAGGGTACCTGACATGCCTAGGGATGTTGCATGCTCACTCATTTGTACCATGATTTACACTAGGTGGTTTACCTCTTAGGGGATAGTTTATTAGCTGGGGTCACATTGCTTCAGGTCTGGGCCTGAGAGTATATAGTGGTCACCTGTTTAGTTGGAGACAGACAACAACTCATGATGAGACCATATGCACATGTTTATGTAGGTCCAATTGCTCAGCCTAGGCTAGGTAAACTAGAGTATTGGAGGAGGATTCTTGATGACTTAGAGTCGATGACATGGCAGTCATATCTTGATTGTGAGAAATGGCCAGAGGATGACACCGAGATGCCTTATCTGTGTCATTTTATGTATCTAATTGGCCAGAGTCTAGGGCATGCCCTAGGGAGTGGCACATTATGCCCGACAACAAATAGATGCTACAGAGTGGAGACCTGATTTGTCATATGATGCAGTAGTGCAGGAATATTAGGGTCTACAGGCTATCATTTGGGATGTTCATCCAGAGATCATTGAGGCTCCGATATTAGAGGAATATGCTTAGTGCATGTTCTTACATCCATTCCCATGGATCACCATCCTAGATGAGCTAGTGCCATTGTTAGAGGAGGAGGAGGGGGTAGTAGGTCATGGGTGCAGGTGGTGGAGAGGTGGAGGAGATGAGGAGGAGGGGCCATAGGTCTAGGCATAGCCATGGGTCATCTACCTCAAGTCACAAGTTAGAGCATAGTCAGTTGCCAACAACAGGTCCATCAACTTGCAGATTTTTCCCACCATGTCCATGATGCCATCAAATCCTCTTACAGAGGATTGGTCATCGCGTTCTTCTCCTCAAGGGGATGAGTGGAGCACAACCTAGGGGCATTATGATTGTTATCTTGACATTATGTTTCAGACATTCATGTTGTGACATTTATATTTTGACCATCAAGCATGTGACCTCTATTTTTGGGATATCTCATGACTCTATCATGTGACATGATTTTTGAGATTATATATATATGATGGACTTAAAATTTGACAAAAGATGAATTACATGGAATTATTGTTTCTTATGAAATGATAATTGAAGAGAGAATGCCACAAAAAGAGATTTCCTTTAAAGCATCCAAGAAAGCAAAAACCAAACATGATACATCAAGCGAGAAGTCAAGCAATGATGAAGCAAAGGCCTATTTCATGAGGAAGCTTAAGGAAGGAAGTGGAAAGTATAAAGGAAAATTTCCTTTTAAATGTTTCAATTGTGGAAAAATTGGAAATTATGTTTCTAAATGTCCTCAAAATGAAAGTGACACAAGCGAAGATGAAGAGGAAGTATACACAAAGAAAAAGGGAAAGAAAAATTCTAAGCATAACTCAAAGAAGAAATTCCAAAAAAATTAAAAGAGATTTTTTTCAAAGAAAGAAAGCAACTCTTCAGAAGAATAGAGTGATGAATTCCAAAACAATGATGAAGAAGAAATACTATTTATGGCCATGGAAGACACAAATAGCAAACATGAAGGAGAAGTTGACCAAGAATGCAATGAAGAAGAAGAAGTAGATCTTGAAAAAGAGATCCATTATGCATATAAACAAAATGAGAAATTGAAGAAGAAGGTCACCAAGCATGAAATAAAAAATTAAGGAAATGACAAAAATCTTGGAGGAGTCAAACAAAATCATTGAATACTTAAAGACTCAACTTGTAGAGGCTGAACAAGTTGAAAATGAAATAAAGAACAAGTTAAGTGCAAAAGAGATAGATTGTGACAAGTTGGAACAAGAAGTTGCCATGTTGAAAAAGGAATTGGAAAAGCTAAAGGAGAAATGTAAAAGGTTTGATGAGAATGCCACAAGTTCCAAGGAAAATGAAAGAAAATTTAATGCTAGGCAGTTTTATTCTTTCAATGGATATCGTTTTTCATGCAACTATTTTGGCCACAAAGCAATGAATTGCAGAATTTGTACAAGAAATACTTCAAGATTCACTAGGAGAAATTATAATTCATTTGGTCATGATATTATGTGTTACAAGTGTAGCAACTTGGGACATACATCATGATTTTTCCAAACTATCTTTGTTGAGCCTCCACAAAAAAGCAAGAAAGAAAATGTCTCTAACAAACAGAAAGGAAAAACTATTAAAGTTTGGAGAAAGAAGATAGATGCAAGAAATGAAGAAACCAATACAAGTTCAATCTGCCTCTTCTAGTTTATAAGAAGAAGCACAAATTTAGGGGGAGTTGAGGTTGATATTATCTTTCATCCCTGAGGAAGAAAAATGGAAATAGTAAATATGCAAGTTAGACCAAGATCCTAGAAGATGAAATTATGACGAATCTAAGAAAGTTACAACAAAAGGGAAACTATTACATTGATGTCAAGAAACATAAAAGGAAGAATCCACTATTGTAACAAGTTAGAAATAAGGGAAAGTAATGGATTGGTATCTAGATGATGAAAATATTGCATATTCTTAACCCATGTAATGAATTGAATACTTTCAAGATCCAAGGTATTAGAGCAAGGGGAAGCATGAAAGAATCCTTGATAGGGGGAGTACTAGAGAATCTCCAAGAAAGGGAGAAGTGTATTCTTGTGCATTTGATGAGAGTACACAATTAGATGTTTCTAATGATACAATCATTGATAGAATATTTATGAATGTCCCTTTTCCATTGATGTCAAAGGGGGAGAAATAGAATGGGGGAGAGATAGAACAGATGAGAAAGAATATGTTTGCATCAATGACAAATAGGGAGATTGTTGGAAATATTTCCATTGATGTCAAAGACGAAGTTGTGATGATAAAAGACCTTGCTAGGCTTGGGAGTGACCTAAAGAATGTTATAATTGTTGATGAAGATCCAACTAATTTTATGAAATTTAGTTCTATTATTGAAACTAGAGAAACATTAACTATGTATGTTTCAATTAGGCCCAGGGTTCATCAGAAAAATCTATGAAATCATTGTTTTCATTGAAAGCCAACATGAGACTGCAGATATTATTCTAAGGAAAATTGATGTTAATTTTGAAATAAGTAGATGATTTTATATAAATCATTACAAAAGGGTTGGTGATGGTTATGTGAAAGATCTTAAGAATATTGGTTTAAATTTGTGTAATGTAATGATTGTGGATATTAATCTTGGTTGCTATAATTTACAACCTGAGAATGAAATCAGTTTAAAAAGTTTTGAACATGGGGATAGGAATGTTATAGAATTTGATAAGCTTATTCAATTGAATAAAGGGGCAAATACATGGAGCAACGATGGTGATTTAGATTATAAAGCAGGTGACTTACTGATGCCAATCAAGGGAGGTCCTGCAACCACACAACATAATTTCCAATTCCAAAACAATAACTCCCAATCCCAAATTCTCAAATTCTCTTTATCACAACAATCCAACACAATTCCTTGTAGCATTTCAAGCTCCTTAAAATAGGTATATCTTTTAGAGAAGGTCTACTCAAACCAATACCATCACCATTTCAAAGACCCATTAGGGCTCTCAACAACATATCACAAACTCACAACAGGTTATTTTGAAACAACTTCCACCTATCAGGTTTCTAACGTTGATTAGGCTTCAAATTAGGCCTTTTTAACAAAGAAACTTATCACCAGACTTCTCCTAAACTAATCTGAAACCATTTGGGAAGAATTCAATAGGTTTCCAAACCAAGGATTATTCAATTTGTTTTTAGAAACCCTCTCACCAAAGTGCCTAAACCTAAAACCCTCTCTTCTAGCCAAAACCCTAGGGTTTTAATCAAAATCACTCTTCCAGCCTTCAAACAACCTTACCAATACCTCAATTAGGTCAAAATAGGCCTATACATACTCACCCAATCAAGAAAACTTGCTGCCCCAACTAGATTTACACAATTCCACATTCTAACCTCACAAATTCATTTGGAAAATTCAAATTACTTACCTGCTTCATGCCCAACACATCATTCGACCTCCCCTGCACTCGAACAACATGATCACACCTAAAACTAATAGAATCCACCAATTCCATGAAGGCACGGTTTTCAAAGAAGGTGGAATGGGTCCATTTTGTAATTTAGCTCAACAAAAACCCTTAAAACTATCTTGCATAGGCATAATTAGTAAAATCTCTCTAACTTTTGCAAATTCAATGAAAATACACCAAACTTGAAATGTATGAAATTTAATTCACCCTACTACAACTTCCAATTTAAAACATAACAAGATGGGGCCTATACGGTTCGTACAATTCTCTAAAATATCACTATAAAGAAGGAAAACTAAAAAATTTAAGAGAAATCTATATTTTATTGATTCAAAACTCAACAATCTTCACCACCAGCGCATACAATGAGTCTGAAATATCTATTTATACCATTTCCCTCCTAAACTAACTCCTACAACCACCTAAATTGACTTTTGAAATGACATGACCATTTGCAATTTTGCAATATCAACGCAAATGACCCCCTAGACACCTAACAAGACTCAAACATGACTCAAATCCATATTAAGTGGTCTAAATGACCTTATTTAATTCATCATGACTCAAATGGACCTAAATCCTACTCACGATCAACCTTGTTTGATGAATTTTTTTCAAAGGTGCTCCTTGACATTCAATAGTGAGGATTAGATATTCACGAAGGTAATTCCACCAACTCTACCAAATAGTTTACCGTAGGAACAATAAAAGTAGGGGCTTTGAAAGGAACTCCATGAAAACCAATCTCTCTATATGGTATATCAAACTCTAGTTCAAAGTCTTTTAGATGAGGTCGCTCTTGTAGCTCTCTTACTCGCTTGACAAATCCTTGAAAATCTGCATTGATTTTATTTTTCTTGTCCCTCTCTTGTTGTTCTTCCTCAATTTCATCAGGATCATACATTGATCTTCTTTCCCCTCCTAAAGTTTGGACCACATCCATTACCTCTACATAAAAATGGACATCCTTGGTCTTCTTGGTTCCCATGTCATGATATGGTTATGCAAATGAAAATGAAGCAAAGTAATCATCTCCTTCTCCACTGGCTGGAAGAATGCATGCATAATGTTTTCATACATGATATCAGCTCTCTCTTCTACTCTCGTGGTTGAATACCAAATCCATTATGGTGGGCCTCCAGAGTTCCAGTCATCTTTCTTCCTCTTCCACCAAATGATAGCCTGATCCACAAGTCTGCCAATCTAATTGCCTTTGTTTTTGAAAGCTGAAGTTTCTCCTGAGTCACCAATGTAGCTCTCTCTACCTTTTTAGACTCTTTCATTGCTATAGATTATCTGTGGTATTTAATCATTTGTACCACATCGTTGATGTGCTTTGAATCCTTGGATCTAAAGGAAAATTCCTAACATAAATATTACTAGGGAATTTCAATGTTGGCATGTAGTTGGCATTAAAGCCAATACCTAGAACATTGAAAATTATCCTTATATAAGAATTTCCTCCATCTTGTTGGCTTGTAACACTCTTAATGGTGGCTACATGAAATGGAACCATGATGCCATATATGGGTACCAGAGCAACATCATTTTTTCGCATCAACCTGAATCATGAGCTCTCTAGAAACAGGGATATCTTCCACATTTTTGTATGAAACCATCTTAGTGGATGGATTGGAAGAGCCATGCCCATCTTCTATGCCAATGCCCCCTACATCCAATCTTCTTGTAGTCTCCTCATTCTTTTGCAGAGGGTTGGAACTTGAGGTTATGTAATAGAATTTACAATTGATAGTTAAATTGTATAACAATTTTTTTTATGATCTTTACTAACTTTTATTAGAATTACATTGCATGTTTTACATCATTAGAATCACATATTAGTTGTTACTTTTTTGAAATTTTATTATGGTATGTGCACTTTGATATGATGTAATATGATTATGGTTTTGTTTCATATATTTCAATATTAGATATATAATAGAAAAATAAATTATTGCATGAAATAAATAATAACTTTTTATTTAATTTTTTTTTTGCAGAACATGGGTCTTCCAGAAGATCAAGATGACCCTCATCATGATATAGATCCAAAAAATATTGGTTCTACTAGTATAGATTACATGGCAGAGGATGATGATGATGCATATACGGAAGACACTGAGGCCAATGACAATGATGATGACAGCAATGGTGATGATGATGATGAGGCAGTTGTTGGTAGTACCCAATGACATTCATGATCATATAGAATACATCATGGATCATTGCTGATATAACGTTATGATGACGATGATCACAATGGTGGTGATGATGATGAGGTAGTTGTTGTTAGTACCCAGTGACATTCATGATCATATAGACTACATCATGGATCATTGTTGATATATCGTTATGATTCCTCTTTTCATGGTTACTATCATATGTATCATTTTCATGTCCTACAGTACGAGATTATTGAGTTGTATCATATTGAAATTTATCATTTTCACTTATATCATTTGGACATGTATCATCTTGACTTGTATCAATTTGAGTTAAATAATTTATCATTTTTACTTATATCATTTGTACATGTATTATTTTGACTTATGTCAACCATTGGACATGTATCATTTTCAAATGTTATTGATCTACTGGAATATTTAACTTCCACTTGTTCTAGTTATATATGATGATGATCTTATCAGTATTGACTTATCAATTTATATATATTAAAAGTGGTTGATAATTTTTGGATGGATATTTATTACATATGATGATTTTAATTTATTGCTCAGGATGGATGTTGTCAAATTCAATTAAATTATAGATATTTGACTCACTTATTTTAATTATAGATGATGATCATGTTATAATAATTAGCTTGTTATTTAATCATATGAGTTAAATAGTTAAATTACTTACTCTATAATCATATGAGTTATTTAAGAGGCATCATAGATTTAACTAATTAAATTGAATTAAAACATATTAAAGTAATAAATGGAAGAAAAACAAGAAGCATTTTTAGAATCAACAATGGAATCCAAACAAGAAACAAACCAGAAGCAATCTTGGAAGCAAAATTGGTAGCAAAACTAGAAGCAAAATTGGAAGAAAAACTAGGAGCAAAACAAGAAGCATTTTTTAGAAGCAAAAAGGAAGAAAAACAAGAAGCACTTTTAGAAGAAAAAAAGGAAGCAACAATGGAAGCCAAACTAGAAGAAAATTAGAAGCAATCTTGGAAGCAAAATTGGAAGAAAAACCAGAAGCAAACCTGGAAGGAAAATTGGAAGAAAAACTGGAAGCAAATTTGGAAGAAAAATCGAAAGCAAACCTAGAAGCAAAATCAGAAGCAAAATTGGAAGAAAACATAGAAGGAAAACTAGAAGGAAAAATGGAAGCAAAATTGTAAGTAAAACTGAAAGAAAAACAGGAAGAAAAACTGAAAGCAAAATTAGAAGCAAAACTGGAAGCAAAACTGGAAGAAAAACCGGAAGCAATCCTAGAAGCCAAATAGGAAGTACAAGTGGAAGCAAAACCGGAAGCAAAAGTGGAAGCAAACCTAGACGAAAAATTGGAAGCAAAACTAGAAGAAAAATTGGAAGCAAAACTAGAACCACAACTGGAAGCAAACATGGAAGCAAAACTAGAAGAAAACCTGGAAGAAAAATGGGAAGCAAAACTGGAAGCAAAATTGGAAACAAAAATGGAAGCAAAACCGGAAGCAAACCTTGAAGCAAAATTGGAAGCAAAACTAGAAGCAAAATTGGGAGCAAAACTAGAAGCAAAAATGGGAGTACATGTTAGAACTATAAAATTCTGATGATTTTACATGTTGTTCATACTCATAGGTTTCCAAATAAGTCCTATCACAAGCACATTTTCCCCATATTTGGCCATGTAGTCCCATGAAATCCATCGGGTCTGAATATTTCATATTATGGTCCATATCGGCATGAGTTCATCAGGGTCTCCCCGATCCATATTGCATTTTCTGTCAATATACGTCTGTGTTGCCTTTTGGCAAGACCTTGGGGATGTCACAATGATCAGAACTCATATGCATGCACCTTTCGGCAGGACATACACATTGTTTCGGCAGCAGGGGAAAATTCATATCGGTGAGAGTAATATCACCAGGGTGAGGTCTCATCGAATGGGTCGTGTCTCACCGACTAATGCATGAGGAGGTTTATCGGTAGGAATCGGGTCATCGGACTGAGGTCTTAGCAAAATCTTTATCTCTCACCAACCAGTGGCAGAAGGATACACATATCAGCAAGAGAGTCTTCATCGGGATGAGTCACAATGAAGTTACATTGTCTTACTGACTGATGCAGGAGTACACAATTCAACCAAACCATGTGTCTTCGGTATGTGGTCTTGCCGATCATATTTTGTCTCACCGACCAATGCACCAAAGGACTTATTGGCTAGACTAAGGGTATTCAATATGAGGTCTCAGCAAATTCGTGGTGTCTTGTCAACCACTAATAAGGATATACATCTTGTTAAGACTCATATGCATCGGAGTAAATTCTTGGCGTATGGCTCCGGTCTTGCCGACAATGCGAATGAATTGTATCAACAGCTATCGGAGTGAGGTCTTGCAATCTTTCTAACCCGTTATGTCATGCTGACATGCTGCTTCATCGGTGAGAGAATGGTTATGTCTTGGCGACTAGAACATGTTGGAATTGTTGTCTCAATCTCACAGGCTGGAATCTCTGGAAGAGCAAAGTCGGTGTGACAATTCTTTGGTCTAGCCGGCTGGCAGTTTGGGAACCTTGTGAAATATTCTGGTTGCTGTGACCTGGCAAAAGTCTTGCCAAACGCTTTCACTTCGAAATCTATCGATGTGACATAAAGCAGTCGTTGTAACTTCTCACCACATGGAGATCTCTGGCCGACAGGCCATTCAATCGAGCGTCAGGGAGACTCATAGCGACCGGGGGCTTCAGAGTGACTTCAACACTCGGGAAGAAGTCCCAGTGACATTGGAAGGTCTTTCCGATAGGGATATGCATTGAAGTCATCGGGGTAACCTATGGCGGCTCGGTGAGAAGTCTTACCGAAAGTAACATGTCTCGGCGATAGTGTTGGAGCTTTAGGGGAAACCCTTGGGTGATCAGTAAGAAGTCTTACCGATAGTGATATGTCTCACCGACGGACACTCGGAGTAACTTAAGGATCTCGGTGTGAAGTCTCAGTGATGATGGACCCTTGGCCGAAAGACTTGTTTTGATATGATGTCTCATCGAATATCGGAAGTCTCACCGACAGCACATGGGGTCATCGGTTCGGTGTGACTCCTGGTGAATAGTGGTTTCGGGATAACTTGGAAGCCTTGGTAAGAAGTCTTGCCGAAGGATGATTCTCTTGCCGACAGTGTGGGATGTGTTCGGCATGACTCCTGGCAAAAGGTGGGCTCGGGGTAACCTGGAGACTTTGGCGTGAAGGCTTGGCGACAGCTATATGTCTGGCCGACAAAGCAACATGTGATCGGGTGTTTTCGGTGAGACTCCTAGCGAATGCAGTCATCAGAGAAACACAAGGACTTTGGTATGAAGTCTCAACAAATGTGGAATGTCTGGCCGATGGTTGGACTCTTCGGTATAACATGAAGGCATCGGTATGATGTCTCAGCAAAGAGTGTCTGTCTTGCTGATAGGGATCCTGATGTCGGTATGACCTTTTCCTAAGTCTTGCCGACAATGACATCGGTATGACACAAAGAGCTCGGTATGATCTCTCAGCGAATGACTAAAGTCTTGGTGACTAAGGAACACTTTAGAATGACTTATGAGTTTGGTGTAATGTCTCATCAAATGGCGATTGTCTCGCCAATGAGAATGTTGATTTTGGTATGACTTGTGGATATCGATGTAACCTCTTGCCGATGAAGATGACTCTTGGCCACAACATGTAATCAGGTCTTGTGGCATCGGGGAGACACTTCTAGTGTCTCACCGATATGCAACACAAGTTGATCGTTGTTGACCGAGTGAAGACTGTCTGATGTGGTGCGATGTGGACCAATCTGAGAAAGCAGAAGTGAACCGTTTGTTGAAACATTTCTGTGTGGAAGTTGGAAAACAAAGGCACGAGGAAGTGGAAACATCTAAGGATGCTGGGATGGATGATTCGTATGTTTTGATCCAACAGTTGGAAAAGAACGATTTTTTTAGAGCCTACAGAGAACAAATGCATGTATGTATGCATTGGACATTTTGAAGAAAAAAGAGCTAATGAGATAGAGAGAGATTGATAGAGAAAGGCCGAGTGGCTAGCTGAAAGGCCGAAGCCATGAGGCCGAGGTAGAGAGTGAGAGAGGCAGAGTTATGCTGCTAGAATCTCTCTTAAACATGAATGCCATGGTTGATCTCTCTAGGGGTGTTTGCTACCAGTTGTATCCAGATGAACAAGATGTAATCTCTGAAAAGGCTAAGAGCCTAAAATTGTATTGTAACCGGTTGTTGCTGAATAATACAATGGCTCAATCTTTGGAGTGTGGGGTTTTTTATCCGAGAGAATTTTCCCCACATAAATCTTTGTGTTCTAATTTTTTTCTTATCTTTCATCTATGTTGATTCTATTTCTAGAATCTGTCATTGCTTGTTGTTGAATTTACATGTGTTTCTCTCAGATGGATCAATGTGGGAAATAACTGTGTCTGTTTCCACATTAGGACATAGTTGTTCGTGTCTTTGAGGTAATCTTCAAAATTAAAGTTACCAAAGGGACTACTGTTTGGAGTTTTCATTAGATGCGCTCCACTAGATTTCCTAACAGAACATACATTAAGGAGATTTCTCGGCGAGACATAAGGTATCTATGGGACATCTCCCCGATAGGAGAATGTTACAGCGACACATGTGAAACAAAAGAATACATTTCGGTGAGACACAGTGCAATCTGTGAAACATCTTCCCGACATCACAAAGTCACGGTGAAGCGAATGAGACAAAGGGATGACTTTCGGTGAAACATTTTCCTTCGGCATAACTACGGGATGTCTTGGTGACTGTTCCAGTGATGATTAACAAAAGCCCAAACATAGTTGCTCACCGATGTTGGAATATGAAGCGATGTGTCCTTTCATGATGCTACTGTATAAATATTCATTTCCGAGATGGAAACAAGAAGAGATTTTAGATATGAGAGATATGGTAGATAGATTAGAGATGGATCCAGTAGAATAAAATTCTCAGAATAGAGACTATGATGTATGATTTCAAAATGGAGATATCAATGAAAATCAGTTGATGCGGCTGCTTATTTCTGGTGTCAATTGTCTGTTGTGCTTATTGAAAGTATTATTAAAGTTTTCTCCAAGGTTGGCTTTTCTGGTTATTTAAATTGGTATAACAAGTTTATATTCAATTTATCAGTGCACATTTGTTGTATCTGTGTGGTTAATTAATTGGTTCTTTCAAGGAGGGATTAAATCCTTTTGATTAATCACAGTAATCAGGGAAATTCATCTGGATCATTAAGACGAGCTTAGTAATCATAGTCTTGCATGTTTATACAAGTTATAAACAAAACATATGCCAAACAATTTGAGTGTTCTCCAGAAATAAAGTTGCCCATTTCTATTTCATTTGACTCCGCATACCCAATAAGGCACTAGTCTCTGCATTTCACCATTTAGAATCATTCATTTTCTTTACATCTGTTAACTGAACATATTAGGTTTTAGTTTTAATATTGTATACAATTTATACCAAATTTTGTCCACTCCCATCTGCCATTGTGGGAAAAACATTTCAAGAAAGATAATCACATTAAGTCTGCTTCATTCATATAGGTACACCCGCCTAGGTCTAGCAGCACCTGAAGAGTAGAAGGTCTAAAAGATCTGACCTTGTTTGTTACCCTAAAACGTACCAAGAGATTGGCAGCCTCTTGAGGTTTTCTGCCTACGTTTTTGAGAGCTAATAGTACACATGAAAGAAAAATTGGAAGCTAAATTGGGTGCCAATTTAGGCTCTATTTCCACAGTCAATTTCTGATGCTATTCCTTACGCTAAAGGAGACACTATTGTTGGCATTAGATTTTTGGCACAAAATCCGATGCGAAAGTGTGCGCTAAAGATGATGCAAAAACTAGTGATGAAATGAAGAAACGCTATTTCTCCAAATTTTGTGGTATCAGATGACTCCAAATGATGGACTCAAATACACTAAAATCTAGCACAAAATTTTATGCTAATTTCCTATTGTGTTGTTGTGATATTTAAATGATCAACAATTTTTATACCTTCTTTCATTCGCAAACTATACAACTTTGTCTTCAAGTAGATCCAATTTTTCAAGGATTGTGTCATATAAAGACTCTCCATTCTACTCCATAAGTTTGTTGTTTTTTCGTCTCTAACAATATTCAAAAGAACATCATTTTCTAAACACAACCGAATTGTGCTAAGAGCTCTTGCATCAAGTGTTGGAAGTTTAGGGAGATTGTTAGAAGAATGTCATTGATGATGTTGTTTGGAAACATGAGCATGAAAGGTACTTAACAACATGTTGCAGTGTTTTCATTGATGTCAACATTATAAATTATGTGAAGATTTTGGTTGTAGAACATTTTGATTAGTTCTAACAAGTTCTTGAGTTGTTGAGGAAGACATCGTTGCATAATGGTTTGGTCCGATAAAGATGGTTGTAATAGAAAATTGACTAAGTGTCAATTTTTCATATATAGTGTTATAAAGAAATTGTTTTTGGGTTTGCACCACTCCATAAATAAATGTTTCACTCTACGCTTCTAACATTATTTTATTGGATGTTAGATGTATCTAATTCCAATATTTTATCATGTTTTGACAAGTGGATTGAAATTTATGAGTAACAAAAGTTCATCTTGGAAAAATATAGTTATTCTTAGTGCAGTGCATGTGTGTGGGAGATTTTTCACTTCTTTGTGGATAATTCTTTGGCTTCGCGCTTTTGAGGATAAGTTGCCAAATGGAAATAGAGCATGGATTCTAGTTGGCATTGAATTTTGAGGTCCACGTGTCAAGATATGGATACACAGTTGAAGAATTTTGTTATTAAATCTGTAGCAGTGCCGACCTAATATGTTTGAAGGTATTGCGATCTAATGTGGGATCTATTATAGGCTCATGTTGACCTATTTCAAGCTGTTTTGAGATTTGAATTATGGTGCATAGTGTGGATGAAATTTTTTTGAGCCGACAAGTTATGATTTGAATGTTGCATCTAATTAGACCAACCTAATTGATGTTAGAGTTGATGTGGATATATATGTTGGATCCTTTTGGTGGTTTGATATATGGCATAAATGTAATGATGTGTGATGCAAATATTATATGTGCAAATATTATCAGAGCAGTGTGAAGTCAAGTTGTGAATGTTGAGTAGAATATTAAAGTGATGCGAATGCAGAGAAAGTTAGAGTCTTAAATATAAATTAGATGAAGTGTGTAAAATAATTTTATTGAACTTCATTGGAACTATATTTCATGCATACGAAAGATGCAATTGTAATAGTTCAAAATAGGTTGTGATCAACCATCTCTATTATATTTTATTCTTTGTGGATAGTGATTCCACCTACAATGAGAACTTCTATAAATATACTATAATCAATTATAATATATCATGAGATAATCCTCACCATGGTTTTTCCCATTTTGGGTTTTCCATGTAAAAATATTGGTGTTCATGTGTTATGTGATGGCAAAGATGGGGATGCAGGTGGAGGTGGACTAGTGTTAGATGTGAGAGTGTCCTAGAGGAGGAAATCCCTAGTGGCTATAGGACATCAACAGATTTAGATTTGGTTTCCCTCCCATCAACAACAAGCTCATATAGTTGCTTTGCAGGCCTAGGTACAGACATTATAGGGTTAGTTGGCACAAGTACAGGCACAGCTACAGACACAAGCACATGCACAGGAACAAATCACTACTCTCACAGTAGAGAGAGATAGGATGAGATAGCAATATGACCAGGTTGATTCCTTGGCAGAGAGACCACAGAGAGTTGCTAAGGGTACCTCTACGATAGATATGCTTTGAAAGGTCAGACATTTAGCTAGAGAGGTTGAGTATTATAGACTATGATATCATGAGGTTGTCCCTCTAGATCAATGTGTTAGTTATGCAAGTTCTAGATTAGGGAAGAGCCACTCTTGGACTACCAGTAGGGGTGTGATAGGGCCACCTCACAGAGATCCAGGTGTAGGGCCATCAGGTGGTGCAGTAGGATGCCCACGTGCAAGGCCAACATTGTCTGGGGGGAGTAGCACATAGCTCTGATGTTGAAATTTGATGTACTTGGGACATTTGTATACACTTATTTCACTAAGGACATTGATGATTTTTTCCACTTTGTGGATATATCTCTTTACATTTCATGATGCCATTGTACACTTGACATTTATTTTGAGATTTATATGGTATGCAATGGATACCTTTTTGATCTATATGGTGTCTATATGTGTTTATGATGGATGCTTATGATGGATGCATAGGATGGATGTATTTAATTTTTTTTCTATATGCTATGTGATTCTTATGTGATGTTTACATGATTATGCTATGGTTATGTATGGATGCAGCAATGAAATGATGGTGTATGAATTATGATTCTACATGTTTTATGGATGATGCTTTCATGTTATGAGATGGATTTAATTATGCAAATGATATGTTGATGTACCCTATTTTTTTGTATTATTTAATGCAAATTTTATATATGATATAATGCATGGATTGATGGATATCTATGATAATAATGCTTTCTAATGTATGATATGCAAATGATTATGCAACTATATGTGAATGATTTGTTTTTGCTAATGTAAAATGTACTCAATCTTTTAATGAGAGAGATAACATCATTTTGAAGTTCTACCAGCCTTGGAAAAATATACAAAATACACATGCAAACTAATATGGATGCAATCTACTTTAAAATGCAAAACTAAATATGCACATGTTGTCATCTTATCAATTAATTTGTCATGCTTGGTATCATCATTGACCCTTTAATATTTTGAAAGTGAGTACAAACATCGATGGTATAATTAGACCTTGATGACCTGAGTACTACTTCCATGATTTTTGATATTGCAAGTTGACACAAGCATCTAGGTGCCAAGATGACCTGAGCATGGCTTGCATAAAATAGACAAGAGTTCATCATTTTCCTATGAAAATTCAAAATGTCATCAATGATACCTTGTAGAGCATGTCCCATTTAAATTTGCATAGTAGTAATGATCAACTTACAGACAACAGACAAAGAAAAATATCATACTCCATCATAGCTTTTCTAGTTCAAGACATCCTCGAGTTACTTTGGAGAAATGATAACAAAAATCAAAGTACAACAATTGAACATTCATGCTAAAATGATAAAACCATGATTCAGAAGTACATCATCCATTTAGATTTGTTTTGATTGATTGTGTTGTTGATTGGGATGGTTGATGTGTAAATTTTGATGATTTATGTTCAATGTTTTAAAGTTGTACTATGATCATTGTGTTTGTTGTGTTGTCTAACTGATGTTTGTCTGTTGTGTTAAGCTCAAAATTTATTGCCCCCAGTGAGTTCAATATTTTTCCCCTAGTCTAGGTTGAGACACAACCACAATGTCAGGATATGTACATGAGGCTTTCCGATGGAAAGGTAGAATGATGGTGAAATTGAATAGCCAACACATGCTTAAATAGATGGAAAAGCCAATCTATCACAAATAGTGCTTGTTGTCAAGTTTTTACTACTTGCTTTTATTGCACTTTTTATGATTTTCTGATTTTTCTAATTTTTTTGACTTTTGACTTTTTTTGTATTTTCTCTTTTTCATTTTTAAATTTTTTCTGTATTTTACTCTCTTTTTTTACCTTTTTATGTTGTCACCAAGATTCCTATTTTCTAGGTTTTCATCAAAGTGGCCATTTTTTTTAGGACATTTTCTCTTCTTTTTTTTTTACTTTTTCAAGACTTTTACCATGCACTAGATGAGTTAGGTGTAGAACTTCTTGAGATGAAGACTATTGATGGGTTCTTCAAACAAGTCCCCTTTAGGTGTAGACAATTGATAGGCTCCAAATCCATAGATTGATACAACAAAAAAAGGACCTAACCAATTTAGTTCAAACTTCCCCTTCTTTTCTCAATCCTGTTGATTTCGAGGATTCTCTTTTAAGACCAAGTCACCAACTTGAAATGTTCTTGGTTTGACCCTATGACTATAGCTTCTAGAAATTCTTTGCTAATAGGTTTTTAGGTGATCTACTACCTACTGACGCCATTCATCTAGCAATTCCAACTCTTGTAGCCTAGACACTTAATAATCTTCCTCTGAAATGATTCCCTTCAATGACACCCAGAGTGATGGTAGCTCAACCTCAATAGGTAAAATGTTTTTTGATCCATAGACAAGAGAATATGGTTTGGAACCTGTAGGGGTGAGGATGCTAGGATGATATGCCCACAAAGCAGAGTCCAATTGAACATGCCAATCACATCCAACATCATTGACAATTTTCTTTAAGATTTTCAGAATGGCTTTTTTTTATGCTTATGCTTGGCCATTCCCTTGAAGGTAGTATGGTGTGGAAAATCGATGTTGGATATGAAGCCTTTCACAAAGTTCTTGGACATCCTGATTCTTGAAAGGTCTACCATTTTTAGTGACAATGGACTAAGGAATGCCATACCGACAGATAATGTAATTTAGGATGAAGGATGCAATTTTTTTTCTAGTGATTGTGGTTAAGGGAACAACTTCAATCCACTTTGTAAAATACTTCATGGCTTTGATTATTAACTTGTGTCCATTGGATGATGACAAATGAATTTTTCCCACAAGGTCAAGTCCCCATTGACAGAAATGCCATGTTGATGTGAATGGTTGCAGCTCTTGTGTTGGTGTATGAATGAGGTTCCCATGGACTTGGCATTTCTTGCACTTCTTGACAAATTGGAAGGATTCCTTCTCCATGTTTGGCCAATAATACCCCAAGTGTAGGAGTTTCTTAGTGAGAGTTAGACCACTTGAATGAGTGCCATAGATACCTTCACGAACCTCACGTAAGGAGGTTTCAGCTTTGTTACATTCAAGAAACCAAAGGAGAGTACCATCAAGACCTCATTGATAAAGTATATCAACTATCAAGGCGTGTCGAGCCGCTTACTAGATAAAGTTATGTTTTTGGTTTTGGGATAAATCCACTGGTAGGGTATTGTCTCTTAGATAGATTTAGATCTTCCCATAGATAGAAGCCTTAGCCTCGACTAGATGGTATATTACTTGGGATTCAGGGTTATGATAGGCGGGGTTAAACAGTTGTTCCATGATGAATTCATAACGAGCTCGTTTCTCTGGTATTTTTAGAAGAGAGGAAATGGTTTCCATGGCATTTGTAGCTTTGTTATGCCCTCTTGGAATTTGTTCAAATTTGATCTCAACAAATTAGTTTTTAAAGTCATCCACCATTCTCTTTTCGGGCATCAACTTGTCATCTTTTGTTTGATAATCATCATTAGCCTAATCTATGACTAGTTGAGAATCTCCATAGACTTGTAACTCTGTGATCTTCCATTCCACTACTACTTTGATACTAATTATTAATGATTTGTACTTAGTTGTGTTGTTCGTACAAGGAAACATCAACCTATAGTATTTTGGAATGGTGTGTCCTTGAGAAGTTTCAAACAAGATTCCAGCACCTGATCCATGTTGCATGTAAGATCCATCAAAGTATAACATCCACTATTGTGTTGACACTATAAGAACATGTGCATCTGGAAATTCAATGTGCATGGGATGATCATCTTGTAATGGTGCTTTAGCTAGCTAATCGGCTATCACCTGACCCTTGATTGCTCTTTGATCCACATATTGAATGTCAAACTCGCTCAATATCATTACCCACTTGGCTACTCTTCCAATTAAATTGGCTTTGCTGAGTAGATACTTTAGTGGATCAATCTTGGCAATGAGTTTGATGGTATGGGTTAACATGTAATGTCACAACTATTGAGTAGCAAACACTACCACCAAACAAGCTTTTTCAATGAATGTGTAGTTGATTTCATAGCCATTCAATGTTCTGGTGATGTAATAAATATCCCTTTCTTTTCCTAAAGAGTCTTCTTATGCCAACAAAGTGCCCAAAGATACCTCAGTTGTTGCTATGTAGAGTAATAGTGGTTTTCCTTTTGTTGGTGGTACCAGTATGGGTGGAGACATCAAATACTGCTTTAGTTGATTAAAATTTGCTTCACATTTTTCATCCCATTTGAAAGAAACATTTATGTGTTGTAAGTGATTAAAAGGATGAGTTTTATCTGTGAGTTGTGCAATAAATCTCCTAATATATTGGAATCTTCCTTGCAAAGATCTTAGTTGGTTGATATTCCTAAGAAGTGACATCTCCATGATTTCTTTGACTTTGAAAAGATCTACTTCAATACCCTTAGCTAAGACTATATATCCTAAGAGTTTTGTTGATGTCACGCCAAACACACATTTCTTTAGGTTTAATCTCACATTGAACTTTTCCAATCGAGTGAATATTTTATCTAGGATTTCAATATGTCCTTCCCTGGTGAATGATTTGGCTAACAAGTCATCCACATAGTCCCTCATAAAGGTGTGCATCATATCAAGAAATATAGTGGTCATTGCATGCTGATAAGTTGCTCCTACATTCTTTAACCCAAAAGGCATGATGTTCCAACAAAAAGTACCCCATGGGAATGTGCAAGCCATTTTATCTTTGTCCTTTGGTGTAATTTTTATCTGATTATAGCTTGAAAATCCATCCATGAGCGATAGCATTGTGTGAATTGCTGTTAAATCCACGATGATATCTATGTTAGGAAAAGGAAAATCATCTTCTGGGAAATCCCTATTAAGATCTCTGAAATCCGTACATATCTTGATGTTGTTATTTGGTTTAGAAACTGGTACAATGTTTGAGATCCATTTAGCATAATCAATAGGTCGGATGAATCTTGCATCCAATAATTTTTTGAATTCAACTTTGACTAGGAGGGCAATATGCAAATGCATTTTCCTCAATTTTTTCTTCACTGGATTCACCCCAGGTGGTAATGATAAATGGTGCATTATAAGATCTAGATCTATCCCTGGCATGTCAGCATAGGACTAAGAAAAGTTGACTTGTCTCTCTTCAAAGAATTTGGTGAAGCTTGGTTTTTCTTCCTCTGTCATGGATGTTGCTAGATGTAGGATCTTCACTGTCTCAGTTGTAGCAATGTTGATGGATTTTGTGGGCTTAACTAGTACTGGAGATCTCTCATAATAGTGCTTAGGAAGAGTGTCAAATCTCCCATCCTTTGATGCCTTGGAAAAAATTTCACCATTAGATGAACTCTTTATTTTACTTTTTCTTGATCTAATACTGCAATTAAATGGTTTTCACTATTAGATCAATTTTTGATATTCATTTTGCAGCTGATGGATTTGGCACTCCCCATGTTTGAAGCTTCATTATGAGATTCACTTTTGAAACTTGTTTCAAGATTATCAAAGCAAAGGAAGTTTACAATGGCATCATTGTTTGGAGAGATAGGTATGTCCAACATCTCAGTTTGGTCCTAGTCAATTATTTTGGGGCGTACCAATGGTAAAGAATCATTAGATTGGTTAAGGTCAAAAGGGGTAAGTGTCATGATGGCAAGGTCATCAAAGTATTTGATAGCAATATCAAGTTCTATGATGTTACTCTCTTTCGAAGGATCTATCTCACTCGAAGTTTGATCATCTTCGCTAGAGTCATTGATATGTAATGATCCAAATTCAATAGGTCTGGACTCTAAAATTTGTCCCTCCATATGTGTTGGTGCATACCTTTGTATCACATCAATTTCTCTATCTTGACAAGAATGGTTAGAGAGCAATTCACATTCATATTCATTGGAATTTGTTTCAGAACTATCTTGCAATTGGAGGATTCATTCACAAATATGTTGCTTGGTTTCTTCTTTTGACTCTTCTCTGTATCCTAGCCCTGTCTTGTCCTTTGCATTAGTTATGATAGGTTGTATGGGTTCCACAATACCTTCTTTTCTTTTGCTGACATGACCTTTTCCCTCATATCCCATCTTCTCTAGGATTGTAAGCCCTTTACCATATGGCTCTATTAAAACATTGGAAGTTGATGCTTGTGATACTTCTTCATCTTTGTACAACCAATTTAGAATGTCGTTGTCTTTAGATTCATCCACTAGAGTGCATGCTTTTACAAACTTACCATCAAAGAGTATTATTGGTTGTGAGGATTGTTGTCTTGATGTTGATGGATGCTCATATGATTTAGGACAAGGCAACAACTGTGAAAGACATAATGATTGCTCAAAATAATATTCCCCCATGCCTTTGTCTTTCAGCTAAAATTTTTTCTTAAATAACTTTGACAAAGAATTTAGTTTACTTTCATTGCTTGAAGACATGGAATCACCAATGCATTTATGCTTTGACCGAACCTTTTCTCTATTTGATTAGACAAAGAACTTATTTGACCTTCATTGTTTGATGAACTAGGAGTGATGGCTTCCCTGTTGTGTGGTACAAAAGTATCTTGGACTGTTTTGAGTGTGTTAAAATATTGAGGATTGTTGGAATCAGCTGAAATGGTGATTTCTTTCCCATTATAAGGAAACTTCAAGCACTGGTGATATGTTGACAACACTGCTTGCATTTAATGGATCCAAGGTTGACCCAAGAGTATGTTGTATGTACGCAATTCCTTGTCTAACACTTGGCAGATTATATCATTAACAACTGGTGCCACTTGAAATGGCAACACTATCAATCCTTGGAAGGATCTCTCTTCATCATCATAGGCTTTTATAGTGATCTTTCTTCTAGCATCAATTGCATTTTCTGAATATCCTAGTGCATGAATAAGTTTTAAAGTGCATATATTTATACTAGCTCCTCCATCTATTAGAACATGTTTGACTCAGTGTTTCTAAATTAAAAACCCAATGTGGAGGGAAACATTATGTAGATGAGTGAGTGATACATCATCATTTTCAGAAAATGATAGGCAATGAGGTGCAGTCAAGTGTCCCACCATAGCTTGGAATTGACAAAATTATAGATTATTTGGTACTGTGGTGGCCACTAGAGCTTGTTCCAAAATTTCTTTCTGAGCTGGTGAAATCTTAAGGAGTTCCAATATGGATATTTTAGCTGGGATTTTCTACAATTGATCAACAATTTTGTATTGATTTGATGGGGCAACGGGTGTTTTAGAAGTGGATATGTGTAGGATCATGATGGGCCAAAAAGTGGTGATATGATGGGTATGTGGCTGACAAAAAATATTTTACCCAAAATTGATGAAACAAAAAGGGTTTTTAAAGGAGATTCTCAGCTTTCCACCAATATAAATTATGTTTTACTTTGAATTTAATAAATAATTATTAGTCATTTTCTATTTGAATTACGACTAAAGTCTTGATTGATAGGTTGATTGAAAAACATCTATAACTTTCAAATGGTATCACATGTTTTGAATCTAAAACATCCATCACATTCTATGCTTCGCATACTATAGGACTAAAAAAAAATTTTAAAAATGAATTTCATGAAGTTTTGACCAAGTTAAGGTGGTCAGACATACAAGTTTTTATATTTTTTAAAATTTGTAATAAAAAATTCATAATTAATTATTTACTTGGAAGAAAATTACAAAAAAATATGCATCAGATTGGGACATGAGTCCTTTACTTATATCTAAAATCTTATAAAAAAATATTATCATTTTATTGTGGTTAGGGTTGTCAGAAAGACACCTAATTCTTATTTTTTCCCCGAAATTTAAGTGCTACTCAATTGAAATTTTGAATTTTCACCAAATAGATTTTTTTTATAAATAAATTTAGTATTTTAGAAACTACATTCAATTTGCTAAACATTCTATTCTTACATATTTTTGAAATAATAGAGATAACTTATTCAAATTTTTACGTCAAGTTTCCTAACTTTGATTTTTCTGAATTTTATTGCCACTTAAGGGCCTATTTTTTCCATGATGATCCTACACATACCCAAGTAATTCCCTTCAAGACATAATTTTACTGAGCTCTTGTGATTGTGTTTACTGGCATGTTCTCTTATTTATCTTTGATTTTAATGACATTAATTTGATTATCATTTGTAGCTATGTCTTGTGTGATGTCATTGATTTGGTTTGATGTTGATGTCATTGAATTGATTTTCAACTATAACAATGTCATTTTTTTGATTACCAGTTGTAACAATGTCTTGTCCATTCTCAATTGTGATGTCACTAATTTGATTCTCAGCTGCAATAAGGTCTTGTTTTTCATTGATTTCAATATCATTAGTTTTATCATCAACTGCCTCAATATGCAGAATGGTAGAATCATAAACATAGTTCACATTTTTCCCTTTGGTGTTTGATGAAGAGGACTACCCCTTTTCGTAGTTTGGTAAAGGATTTTTGAATGCTCCATGACCAACATTTGTTTGAGGTCCTTATATTGATATTTCCTTTCTATCTATTAAATCTTGCACTAAATGTTTTAGTTGCATGCAATCATTTGTTTTATGGCCCTTGTTTATGTGAAAGTCACAATAATATGCATCACTCCACCATGAAGGTTTAACTCTTGGTCCCCAATCTTGTGCCTTTGTGAATTTTATAAGCTTGGCTGCAAGAAGCTCCTTTAATGTTGATTCGAGTGACTATCCCAAAGGTGTAAATCTTCTTCTATTTGATGATGTTCGATATGGTGGTGGTTTAGATTTAGTAAATTGTTTTGATTGGTGTTTTGGTTGGTGTTTTGATTGGTCTTGGGAGTAATTCCTAATAGATTAAAGACTGGTTTTACATTTTGTGTATCGGCTACAACATAATTGTTACCAACATTTTTGTTTCTTTTCCAAAATTTTGGTTTATCATTGTTGTTATAATGATTGGAAGAGTTTGTTGAGTTGTTTCCTTCATTGCATATTTTAAAGACTCATCTTTTGACCAAGGCTTCCTCGATTTTGAGTCCATTTTCAATCATCTTCTCAAAGGTGGGTGGACATTGTAATTCAAGTATATAGCTCATCTTATCATTTATATTGTCAATGAAGATTTCCATCTTTTCCTTTTCAGGTATGGGACGAGCATATCTAGCAAAAAATCTTCTCCATCTTTGTAAAAATATAAAGAATGATTCACCCTTTTTCTGTTTTGTGTTGCAAAGGTCTTTCATGGTTATCTCGTGTTGGATGTTATAGGATTATTGAGTGATAAACTTATTGACCAATTCTTCAAAGGACCTAATACCCGATGGAACCATTCTATACATTGGCCACCCAAACTTCGTGGAAACAATCTTATCAAATAAGTCTCTTCATGTGCAAATTCCAAGCTCATGGTTTGAAATTCCCTTACATGATCTATAGGATTAGTTTTATCATTGTATTTATCATACTTTGGAAATTCACAATGCTTGGGAAAAGGAATCATGTTGACAGTTTGATCAAAAGGATATGGACAAATGTCTTGCAATAGTTATCTTTTTGTGGTTCCTCTTTGCATGTCAAGAAGTTGTTATAGATTTTTCATTTTATTAGTTAAAGTAGCCATTGGATATGTGTTTGGTGCATTAGTTTTTGTTCTTTTAGGAGGTCCTTTCGATTGATTAACATCAAAGTCATTAGGTAGCTTCAAACCTTGGTTTTCCAGCATCAAAAAGTATTTCTCTCCATAATTTTCAAAAATCTTTTCCATGAACTTGTGGAATTTGGGATCTTGTTGAGTTGTTTCAATGTCCTCCATAGTGATTTCATCATTTTTCAGGTTGGTGGAATCTATGGAATGGATTTTCTTCTCCTTCAGTCATGGTGTTATGAGTTTCAATTTATTTTTCCTTGAGTTTTTTTTTTTAGACCTTGTTAAAACAAACATACAAGTGTTAAAGTTTCACTAAACTTTGATCTTTGTTGGAGAGTGCCAATCAATTTAACTAAGTCAAATAGGATGATAAATCCTATTGATAAGACTAAGTTAAATCTGATTGTATAGGATTGTTTCGTGATGAAGGATGACAGATCCTGATGGTGAAACTTAGCTTAACAATCAGATATGTGATTGATGATTAGGCACTTTAAGGTGTTAGATCTTAGTTTAGTTAATGGAATTTCATTTGCAAAGTCTAGTTTCTTCAAGTTTAAAACACTATTGTGACTGAGGAATGGCTCTACTCTGAAAAGGATCCCTAATGTTCTTTCAATTGTCAGACAAATGGTGAAAATAGCTCCTTGTTTGTGATATAATTGGATGTGCTAAAACAGGGTACATATGCGCTAGAAGATGGAATGGATGCACTACAAGATAGCTTGGATGCTCTAAACTATGCCCTAGATGCACTAAAATAGAAACCTAATGTACTAAAAGATTATGTAAATGCGCTAGAAAATGTAGTGTATGCACTGAAAGATGGGTTATTGTAATATAAGGGGATTCACTACTCACAAGTTCTCTTCATTCAGAGAGTCTCACGAGGAGAACTTCCCTAAAATACCTCAATGGTACAGCAGCGAGAGTTTCAGAATCCGAAAGAGCAGGTCACAAATATTTTCTAGATAGACTATCAAGCTCTCGACCAAAGGACAACATCGCAAAATATAGACAATAGTGTAGTGCGCTAGCATCTCATAGGAACCAAAAAGTGAGAATATCTTAGAAAATGGCTAAGTGACGACTTACACTCTAATTACTGAGAACCTCTAGAATGCAAGAAAACAACATGAAGTAATAATATTGAAATGGAAAAGAGACGATAAGGAGAAGAAAGGAAATACTTACGACCGTGTGAGTGATGAAGCTTCTATATTCAGGTTGGTCGGCCAAAAGGGGTGTTACAACTTCACCTCCAATGAGAATTATAACGCCTTTGCAAATTCAGCTGCAGGAATCTGCTAGGGATGTAAGTGCATTGTGTGGATGTCTAGGTGTCACGTGGGTGTCTTTGACAGAAATGCCTCCACCGACACTCAAAACAGGTGCCAAGTGTGATGTAAGTAGCGAGCTCAAGTGGAATTAAGCCTCCGAACTTGGTTTTCTAAGGTGGATAAAGGAAAAAAGGGGATTTGCACATGGGGTGCAAATTCACTCTTATACAGTTATGTAGACACCTAAAAATAACCTAGGCCTGCAAGCTTCATTTTTACCACTTTGTCCTAGCATAATTATGACACTTAATTATGTCTTTGATCCACATTCGACTATTGATTAAATAATTCATGTCCTTTTATTCTTCATGATTATTAAATAAATAAATTTTATTTATTTATTAAATACGTCATTAATTGTCTAAGTCTTCCTCTAATTAAATAAATTTCTTAATTTATTTAATTACCTTAATTCATTTATTTCTTCCTAATTATTAAATAAATAAATCTTATTTATTTATTTAATATGTCACTAATCCTCACAATTAAATGAATTGATTAATTTATTTAATTCTTAATCATATCTTCTAAGTTAAATAATTATCTTTAATTATTTAATTGACAAAAAATAATATTCCTCTCATTTTAAATAAATGAAATTATTTAAAATGTCATCACAATCTTAACTGACATTCCATTTTGATAAATAATCTAAAAAGATTATTTATTTGTCTCACAAAATTCATATTTTGAGTTGATTGGTAGCTTTCTTCCAAAAAACAAATAAAGCAAGCAGGTTCTTGATTTTAATCAAATTTTCTTTTCAGTCCATCTTTTATGAATCTCACAAAGCAAGCTATCTTTATCTTCTCAATTTTGAAAATCTTTATTTTCAAAATTAATTATCTCATGTTTTCTCTACCACTGATTCGATTTTCTCCTATGACATCTTGATCACTCATTTAAGGATTTTTCCCTAAACCTAATTAGGGATTATCAAGTGAAATCTCGTCCTCTGATTTTAGGTTTTTGTCAAGGATCGATCTCGTCCATTCATTCAAAATTGTGTTTTCTATAAAAGAAAATTTTGTTCATAATTTTGGGACTTCATTATTATAGGCATTTTAGTCATTTAGCATTCATAGTTATTATTTTCATTTATCATATTGTCATAGGCATAGAAATTTAAGATTCAAATCCTTCAAAGCTTGTTTAGGACAATGGCATAGTCAAGATTGCTCACACACTCAATCTGAGGGCAACACAAATCAACAAGTTAGAAGGTGTAATGGAGATTAGTCATGGAGATTGAAGACACTAGGTGAGATTGTTCTATTTTCTGTGTTTTCATTTAGTTTCCTTTGCACTTCATTACGTCTTTGGGTTTATTGTGCTCTTAATTGATTGAACCTAATCCCTAGAAATTTACCCATTGATACAAGTTATATATGCACTGAAAAATGACAAACAATTGATCGAATGCACTAAAACAATCCAATGATGCGCTAGATTGCCCCTAAATATGATTCAAATTGGTGCTCTATTGGATTATTAAGTAAATGAGCTAAATAGATTTTCAAATGCATTAGAAGATGGAACAAATGCGCTAGAAAAGGACCTAGATGCATTAGAAAATTGGTCAAATGTGTTGGAAAATGACTCAAATGCATTAGAATATGAGCTCAATGCGCTGAAATAGGGAATGTATAAGTTAAACTGGAAGTGTTTCACTATTTTGAAAGTTTCGTCTGGTTATTTTACTTTGACTTGGTGAATTTGAATGTTTTTAGGGGATAATCTTTTGAACAATGATTTTTGTCTTCTTTTTCCTATTTGTGAATTAAGTGTTCTTAAATGGATGATTTCTTGAAAAATGATTTCAAACACAACAACCAGTTGTAAAATAGTTGTCTCAAGCCTAGGAACTAAACAATAAGTTTATGTTCAAAAATCTAATCTGATTCCTTTGATTTCCATAGGTATTAAAAAATTGCAAACAAATCAGACACTCCTAATGTCAAGGGTCATTAATAATATCATAGCCCACATCTTAGAACTATGTCAACTCACACAGTCATGTCACCCCCTAAAGGGCGTCTATGTTTTTTCCTTTCTTGGGTCTTAACCAAAGTCGAATCCTCCACTTTTGTCTAGTAATCCCTAATAGTTATATGGTGAGTATCTTGGGGCAGATTCTTCCCTCCCCTTGCACTGTGAATATTAAAAATGTTCGAAGACTGACTCAATTGGCTTCTACACTTAAGGTTCTTAGTAAGGGTTTTCGTTCGATGCAAAAAATGATAAAATCCCTCAAGAGACCTCCAAACCTTTAGAAAAAAGGCTTTGGGGATGGCTATCTTACACACTACCATTGAATGTGAGTTTCCTCATATTCACTTTTAATTATAGTGGGTTGGAAAACATGGCTTTAGTTGTTCACACTTGGGTCATTCCCATAGGGTGAGTACTTTTTCCCACTACTACAGGCCTTCTAAAGGTGCTATCAAAACATGAAAGAGTGAGTCTAGCATTTTGGTCACCCAGTGAAGGGCAGAGCATAGGCCTATCACTTTACAAGGATAGTAGACATGGTGTTCATCAATCCTTCTAATTAAAATAGGTGCCTAATTTAATCAAAAGAAAGTAGAAATAACTCCAGCCCCTGTAAACACCGTTAGTAGTCTTAGATAATTTTCTTTGAAAGCATTTAAAGTACCTGCAAAATAGAAATACATCAATTAGTATCTAGAATTCAAAGTTCCTACAAAGAAAATCACATGCGCTAAAACAGTAACCATGTGCACTAAAAGATCAATCAGATGCACTAAAAGATTTGTTGTATGTGATAGAAAAACTACTAAATGTGCTAAAATAAATAATGAATGCGCTAAAAGATGATCTTGATGTGTTGAATGATGAGCTATGTGCATTGTAACAAGGACTGGATGCACTGAAAGATGTTTCATATGTTATAAAAGAAACCACGAGTGCACTACATAGAAGTTCACGTCCAAATCTATAAACAAACTTTTTGGAACACGTTAATGAAAATGGGGCTAGGCCCCATGGTGGGCGCTAATTTATGTGTATATTAAATATGTGAATGTAAAAACAATACAACACAATCAATGAAACATTATATTTAGAGAATTCAAATAACAATCTACTCAAATTGACATTAAAAAATTCTCTAAAGTCGTCCCATTGTTCTCTATCTCCAAGGATTTTTCAAATCATTGTGGCTCTCAAATTGTTTGTATGCACAAAACTTGTCAAATGACAACCTAAAGAATGAGATGTTGGAAATACAATAAACCTTTCTACATGATTGATAAACTATATGATTGATGAGTGATATGATAATGATGCTAATGTTGTTGTATGAAAATGAAGGCTATGCTATGATAATGATGTGATGAACTACAGAAACTAAGATGCAACTAACAACAAAGACATGATTATGCTAAATGCTCGCAAATGCTCTAGTGAAAATTATGCAGAGTAAAATTGCTCAAGAGTGGGATCCTTTTGTTGTAGAATGAGGCTGTATTTATAGATTTTCCAAGGCATATTATGAGGTGGCAACAACCAATGGTTGGGATTTTAGCTGGAGAGATCGAGAGTGGAGGATGAAGAGGTTGGAGAAAATTGAGAGTGTTCCCTTTATTAAAAAAATATGCCAAGTGTTTAGAAGAATAAATGGAAGAAGAGAGCCAAGTGTCCCAAAGTTGTTTGGAAATTTGTTGAGGATAATGTTAAATTAAATATTTGACATATTCAATTTGTTGAGACACATGATGAGGTGGAAGGAGGAAAAAGTTGTAGACATGTGACTAAATTTAAATTTAGCATTTAAATTTAATAAGAGGAGAGTTAATTAAATGAAATAAATTATTTAAATTTATTTATTTAATTAAGATTAGAAGAATATGATTTAAGATAGAAGAATTAGAAAATGAACTATATAAATAAATTTAGAATTGATTTATAAGTAGATGAAATAAAGATCAATTAATTAAATAACTTGTATTTAATTAATTAGTTATCTAGATCAATTTTAGGTGTATACAATGTGATGTTTTGAATGTTTCATGGTTTCTTTCTTTATTATAGTTGAATTTGTTTTGGTGATTGGATGTTTAATTTTTGAATGGTTTAAGAGAATACTAATTCACTCCCCATCTAAGTATTTTGGGTGTTTAACAATTGGTATCAGAGCTTGGTTCCTTGGAAGGAGCTTAACCGCTTTCGGAAGATCTTGGAAGTTGAACACATGGATGATAGAAAATTTTCTATTCCTCCAGAAGAGATTCCAACAGTTGGATTCATAGAAGAAGATTGCATGCTTGACAAAGATGGAGAATTCAAATTTTCCCTTAAAGATCTTGACAAGAATGAATATGAAAACATAAATCTGAAAGAAAATATCAAAGAAGCAAATGAATGCATCAGAAAATTGAGAGAAAAAATCAAGAAGTTCAAAGAAAGGCATAAGGAAGTCAGTGAGCAATTGAAGAAAGAAAATGAATCCATCTCTATTTTGAAAGTGAAAGTTGAAGAGAAGAAAAGAATTTAAGAATACTTGAATGCAATGGTGAAAAGAAAATTAGAGGAATGTACAAGGCTTGAGCAAGAAGTGGTAAACCTAAGATCAAATCTGAAGAAAGCAAGGAGCCATCAAGACAAATTCAAAATGACTACTACAAAGCTTGATGAAATGACCACAAATCAGAAAGGGTCTAAAGACAAAGAAGGTTTAGGATTTGAAAAAGGTGAAAGCTCAAATATAGAAAATAAGATCAATGAACCAAAGAAGATTAAAGATAAAAAGAACAATGCCAAGTTCTAGAATCAAATAAATGAAGCCAAAATACTATCCGTAAGGCAACCAAATGCACAAAGGTACCCATATTTCAATGTTTTTTGTTATTCTTGTGATAAATTTGGACATAAGGCAATGGAATGTAGAAGCAAAATGAATTAGGATGCTTCATCCTTTACTGTCAATGTTTTACATGCAAGAGATTTGGTCATAGAGCTAGTGAATACATAAGTCAAATGATGAATGACTATAACAATGGTAGAAGGATTCAATCTTTCAATGGCTACTGTTTTACATGCTATGGATTTGGACATAAAGCTAATCAATGCATATCTAGAATGAATGGAAGGAATATTGCTCAGAAGAATGTTGTATACAATTGTAGTAAAACTGGACACATTTCTAAGGTTTGTAGAAGCAAAAATATAAGGAAGGATAATCTGGTAAAAAGGAATGAACCAATTAAAAAGGTTGATTTGATAAAAACAAAGAAGGAAATGGAAAAGATCTAGAGAAAGAAAGAAGAGATAGAAGTCAAAGAAGAACTTATAACTTCATCTAGTGTAGATTTTTCCTTTGAAAAATAAGCTAAATTCTTTGGCTTATAGGGAGCTTTAATGGAAATATTTTGTCCCCCACTAAAGAAGAGGCGTTGATGCCTCAACATGAAGATATATGATGAATATCAACATTCTTGATCTATTGGTGAAGATTGAGGAAGAAAACATGATAATGTGGAAGTTTACAGAGTTTCAGAAGTTGTTTGTACATATAAATAAAGTGTTGCCAGCTTTATTTTTTAAAACATTCAATGTAGAATTAGGTCAGAATTGAAGGATTATAAAGTGATTTCACTAAGGAAAATTCATTCACAAAAACATTTTGAGAAGGTGCAAAGCTATGAAAGTGTAATCAAGGTGATTTGATAAGTGGTGCATTGTGTAGACACGTAAAATATATAGATTGGCATTGTGCATTTGATCCTGATCTACTAACACCGCTTCATCCTGAATCATCCCTTGGTCTAACCATTTAATCAAATCCCCTTATATGATTAAATTCATCAATATTCCTCTCTTAATTAAATAAACCAGTTATTTAATTAAGTCTCTCTCTTTTGTTAATTAAATCAATCATCTGATCTAATTATCCCTATTTAATTAAATAATAATAATAATCAATTTTATTTTATTAAATTCTATCTATGGGTGCTGCCACAATAATGGGTTACACTTTTTGGAACATCCTCATTTTTGCTGAAATCACATATTTTTAGAAAATACAATGATTTATGACTTTAAAGGTTCCATTTAAATTATTTTAATAAAATAGGGATTGGTCAAACCCCCTTAGATCAAACCCCCTTGGATAGAACCTTGTTAGATTTAAACCATACCTATAATCGAGTCTCCTCTACACCTATCAAAATGCTGATAAAAAACCACTTTTGATTAACCTTTTGGGTGATCAAATGAATTCATTTAAAATTTATATTTTGTAAGCCTACAACCCTTATTATAATCTTCCCAAAAAGTATAATTTTATATATGTTTAATTTGATTATTATATTTATTTTTTATTTCTTATGAATGTAGGATTTTCAATGAACATCAAGTTCTTTATTTCACACATACGAAAAAATGGAAAAATAGAGAAAAAAAATTCTAAAAAATACATGTCCACTAGGTATTGATGTCCTTATTCCAACAAAAAAATAATAACTTAATCCAAATGAATACAAAAAAAGTTATGCTGGCCGAAGTACACCTCTATCCAAATTATAATTATGCCGACTTGGAAAATTAATTAAAAAAAAAAAATGTAACAAAAAATTATGAAAGAATATCCATTCCCTAGATATTGGTGAGAAAAATTTGCATGTAAAAAATTATAATTTTATCCTATCTATAAAAAAAGTTACGTGGGCCGAAGTAAACATCACTTTTTAAAAATGTTGATTAGTAGAAAAAATAAGTTATTAAAAATTACATAAAATGATTCACAAATTTTTTTTTAATTTTTTTTTTTAAATATAATTAGAATCTACTCAAAATATCTAACAAATGACTAGTTTGATTCATCTTCAAAACCTTAATGGTTTAGCTACTATAGGTGTAAGAAAGTGAATGTCTAGTGAAAAATCCTGATTTTAATGTCAAGTTTGGTAAAAAACTGTAACCCATTATTGTGGGATCACCCCTATTAAATTGAATAAATTAAAACCTTATTTGGTTTAATCTAACACCATCTCTTTTAATTAAATAAATCAAAATATTTATTTAATTAATCTCTTATCATGTTCCTCTCTTATTTGATTTAAATAAATCCATAAATTCAAGTCAAATAGGTCGCATCATCTAATCTCTCATTAAATTAATTAACCCTTGATTAATTTAATCTCTTATCATGTCCCATCCTCTAGCATTTACCACTTGCAAGTGAAAATAGATTTAATTGATTTATTAAATCCCTATTTTCCTCAACAAGGCATCTTTTTGGAATATCCTTCAAATTTGAATTCAAAAATCCAAGTTGACATGTACATCCAACAAGGCATTTACTCTATCTTACATGTCTTTTTCCTTGAGTCAAGTGGCATTTAATGCATTTTCCCTTCCCTCTTGCATGTCATTTCAACAAAATTCAAATTCAAAAATAGGCATTTATTGGCACAATCCTCAAAACTTGCACATCCTTCATCCACTCATAGGTTGACAAGTGGAATCTTTCCATTGGTTGAATGTTAGTCCCACATTGCTCAATTTTGGACATTCATCCATATTCTCATTCTATAAATAAGAGGCTTCATTCCTCATTTGATCATCCACAATTTGAGTAAAGTTACCATGCTCAAATCATTAGCAATCCTCATCCATTATCATTGAATCTTAGTTAGGTTAAGAAGATTTTTCTATTGGAGCACTCATCAAGCATCAACAAAGTGGATCAATTATCATCACACATCAAACTTGCATCATTGGAGTTGGGAAAGGGCCAATTTTCACATCAAATTGGCACCAAATCCCTCAACAGATTAAAAGTTTGTTTGGTTTTAGAATAGGATTTGATATTTTGTTTCAAGTTTATTGTGTTCTTTATTTTGTTCCTATTCTTTTACATTCAAATGAATTTATTGAGGAATCATGATTTTAATCTTGCATTTAATCTAATAAGTTAATTGTTTCTTGTGTTTTGTAGGTGTTAGAACCTTGGTTCACATTTTTACGCTAGAAGGAGGGCCTACCAAAAGATCAAATCACATTTTTTTGAGAAAATTTCTTAGTTTTTGATGTTTTTGGTGTTTACAACAAACAAAACCACTCACTGTCCAACGTCGCCATACATAACCACTCAAAAAATCAAACTGCAGTGCTAGAATCAAACTACACCGCTCAAAAATTCAAACTGCACCGCAGCGTCGCCATATAGCGCCGCTACAAAATCAAATAGAGCCGCCATCACAAGTAGAACCGCTTGAATTTCTTTCTTTTTCATGCAAATTTAAAATGGCCATATCTTGGTCATTTTTTGGTCTTTTTCGATTTTTAATTTTTTTTAAATGGGGTAGAATTTCATAAGCTATCCAATGGTGTAGGTTATTATCAACTTTGATATAGTTAAAATTTTCAAATTTTTATTTAATGTCAAATCATAATGAAACTTAATCTAACTTTTAGGGTTTTTATGCTCAATAATCTATCTAACCCTCATATCTTCTTGTTTCTTGATTTCATTTGGCATTTAGAGCTTGTATTGCGAGTGTTAAAGGATCATGGAGCATGGAAGTCAAAGAAAAAGCATTATCACATTATTGTAACAAGTGTTTTTAAACACTTTGGGAAGAAATTAAAATCCCTCTTCTAAGGATTTGCTATCTTTCAAGTTTTTAGGACCTACTAAATTTCTTTTGAGCTCTAAAAAGAACATTTCAATTTTTTGCTACAAAAAACTTAAAAAGAATATTAGGACTCAAATTTACTAAAGTTTTTTTTGGGATTAAAAATTGAACAAGGTAAATTATCACTCTTGCTTTGGTGCTTTTAAAATGAACTCACAATTGCTTTGAAAGGTTAAAATGAACATGTGCAAATTTTTTATTATGATTGCTTACTTAAACTAACATCATCGAAAAGGATGTATGTGCTTCTCTCGTACTTTACAATGATCTTGACAATCAAAAAGCCTTTTTTGTGATCTTAGGTTGAAACAAAGTAATCACCTCCACACTTCATTTTGGGTTTAAAATGGAACAAAACACTTTTTGAGTGTGAGTAAACCTATTGCATATGTTCTCCTTTTGTTTCTAAACAAAGGTTGATTAAACTATGAATATGTTTTCTCGCTTGTGTCTATCTTAGAGGGCCTGCCTTGGGGAAAAAACACTCACCTAATGGAACGACTCAACCGGTAACACTTTGAACCCAAGAGTATTTCCAGTTGGGATATAAATGTGGGTATTGGAGTAAACACTAGTATCACGCGGTTGACTCCAACGAGATGGATCTGAAAAGGGACTCTCGCCGTATGGGTCAATCTCCATGAACGGAAAGTCTAAACTAAAACCCTTGTTTGTAGTAACCAACTAGTCCATCCAACGAGTTTATCAAAGTGGTGCATTGGAACTTAGATTCCAAGAAGTTACTTGCCATGTACGATCCTAGTTAAAGTATAGAGGTTAAGACTTCATTCTTAACATACCTTTATACTCTTTCCTTGGTTGCATGTAAAATCATCTCTTCTACTACGAAGGGCATGAGGCAAGCCCACCAAGAAAAACATACCAATTGAGCTAGGATGTTATATTTCTTGTGAGTCAAAACACTTTGCTTGTTCAAAAACATCTTGGAAACAAACACTTAAACATCATCATCAAAATTTCAAACCCTTTAGGAGGTAAATACAATTGACCAAATTCATGTGTTATTTCTTTCCCTTGGGATTCGCATCCTTAGAGGTTTCTAAACACTTGAACTTACATCTCAATTTACCTACTAAAGATAAACAATAAATAACCATTGCCTTGATTTCCTTGAATTCCACATAGCACTTTGTGGGATGAAAAGAAGATTAGGACATTGGACATTTAGTTTGAAAATCTAATCAAGAAAGTTTTTGTGATAAAATCAATTCACTAATCAAGATGAAATCAATTGAACCCCACACATGTGATTGTGCATCTTTTATCTTATGGTCTTTTGAGCAAACTGTTAGAACTGTAAAAATCTAATGTTTTTTACATATGATTTCACTCATAAATTTCCTGATTTGGTCCTACCGTATGCATATTTCATCTATAGTTTGCCATATTGCCCCATTGAATCAATCGAGTTATGCATTTTTCATGTCTGGGTCCATATCGGCATAGGTCCTTTACTATCTCCCCGACCCATGTTGCTTGTGAGTTAACATTCATTTGTTGCAAGTGTTTTGGCAAGACCTTTTCTCTGTTACAGCAATTGGATTTTTCCTATGGGTGGCTATCAACATGTCATTCGTGTTGTTTCGACGACCAAGGATGGGCATATCAGCATGAGTTTGGCCGTCGGGCCGAGGTCTTAGCGATTTCTAATTGTCTTGGCGACCAACAACTGATGGATGCATATCGGGGGGAGTCATGGCTCTCGTTGTAAGGTCTTGCTGAGTGACCTTCGGTCTCACCAACCTTACACATGGATTCTCTTTGAATATACTTTCAGTGAGACTATGGTGGATTTGGAGTAAGTCTCGACGAATGTGGGAGGGTCTCACCGATGAGACATATGTGGACTCTATCGGCATAAGGTTTGTGGTGTCTCGCCGAATGACATTTGGGTTTTGTTTCGGCCAAGCATGAGTTTTCGGCAGGAGGTCATAACGAAAAGGTCAAGTCTTGCTAACAAGTAATGAGTGGCTTTCGGCGAGAGCTTTGATTTCTCTTGGCGATCTTGGTGTGCTCGATTGTTTCGGTGTAACAAAATGTTCTACAAGACGTCTCGCCAAGGGTTGGAGGTTATAGCAACAGAGGATCCTCATCGGTAGGAAAAGTCTTATGTCACGGCGAAAGCGAATAAGGACATGGGCAGATAGCGATTGACGTTATTTTTCCTTTGCCATACTTATAGGTTGTCTTGGCGACTGTTCCATTGATGATTAATATTCAAACACTATGGGCCAACATATGGAATTTTAACCGTTGCAGGCCGACTTGGTTTTTGCCCAAATTCTATGGTGGTCGACATGGATTTCCAATTTGATTTATTTTCCTGATGCTGGTGTATAAATATGCACCCCAATTGTAATTGAAATCATCATATTTTAGATCACATACAGTAGATTAGGAATGGCTATATTAGAATAGCTTTCTCTTATCAGAGACTATGTGCATGTTTTCAAATGGCAAATTCAATGAAAATTAGCTGGTGTGGCAAGTTATTTTTGGTATCAATTGTATGTTGAGTTTGTTGAAAAGCATTGCTGAAGCTGTCTCCAAGTTGATTCTTTCTAGTTGTTTAAATTGATGTAACAAGTTTACTTTCGGTTTATCAATGCACATTTGTTGTATTTGTGTGATTAATTGACTGGTTCTCTCAAGTAGAGATTAAATCCTTTTCGTTGATCACAGTAATCAGGAAGATTCATCTGGATTATTAAAGTAGAGCTTAGTAGTCATAATCCTACATCGTTTATACAAGTTATGAATAGATCATATGCCTGCAATTTGATTTTTTTCCAGAATAAGTTGCCCACTTCTGTTTCATTTGACTCCGTATACCCAACAAGGCACTAGTCTCTGCATTTCATCATTTGATTCATTCAGTTTCTCAACATCTATTTATTAAGCATTTTAGGATTTTAGATTAGAAGATTGCTATCAAGTTGGATTTCATTTGTTCACTGTCATCTGCCATTGTGGACAAAGCATTTCAGAAGGATAAATCATAAGATAAGTCTGCTCAATTCAAAAGGTACACCCACCTAGGTCTAGCAGCACCTAAAGAGTAGAAGGTTGAGTTCTCTTGACCTTGTTTGTTACCCTAAAGCGTATCAAGAGAGTGGCAGCCTCTTGAGGCATTCAGCCTGCGTTTTTGAGAGCTAACAAATTGGCGACTCCACTGAGGATTACATCAGAAAATTCGGTTGAAGACCATCATATAGAGTCAGTGTAGAAAAAGGATTTGTAATTTGAGAAGATTCAGAAAGAGTGATTCCGCTAGGAGAAGATCAGAAAGAATAATCATTTTCCTACTTTTGGAAAAGTAGATGGCGACTCTGAAAGAATTTTTGCAGCTATTAATCATGAATGGAAGAAGATCTTAGTTCAGGGGAGGTCATACTAGAGCTCCTCCTGGCAGCAATAGGTTGACATACAATGATCTGAAAATGGAGGGTAATCAGGGCGGACCTATTGATCATGATACTCCTCAAGTTGATTATGAATCTTTAACTTATGAAGAGGTTAAAGCACTGTATGAGTCTCAGAGAAAGGAAATAGAAGAATGGCAAAGGAAAAGGCTGCAATTGGACCAGCAACCGTTACAATTAGGAGAATTCTGCAATGAAGATGAATACACAAATGTGGGAAGGTGTTGGGCCCCTCGAGCGCCTAATATTCCAAATGGAAATTTCTACAATGAAGGTGATACATATCATGCACAGTAGAGCACGTATCCTCCATAGCCATCAAAGCAAGTAAGTGTTTATACAATCCCTCCTAGACAAGGATTGGCAAGTTATCAAGAATGCCAATGTGATAAGTGTCAAGTACAATGCCAATGTGATCAGTGTCAAGTGCAATGCCAATGTGATCAATGTCATATGCAGCATAATTCTAGACCACTTGAAGATGTCAATCAGATTCTGCAACAAGGTATGTATCAAAACCAACAATCTAAAGATGATGAATACTTCAAAAATATTTTGGATGACTTTCTTGGTATAAGGAGATATAGAGGAGAATCTAGGTACTCTTTGCTCTGCAGAATGACTGATATTTGTAAGAAAATACCCATTAAATTCCCACCTAGTAGGTCTGACATCATTCTACAGTTCATGAAAGTGTATGAGCCAAACCCAGTATATTGGCCTGAATCATACATACCAATTTATTTAGATCAACTAGTTGAATGGGCTGATATTGTAGATAGGAAAAAATATGAAGATGAAGATAGAGGAGTTGATCAAACAATGCATCCTGGAGAAGATGAAACATGTGCAAGTCAAGATGATTCCTGTGATGGCTTGCATAATGAAGATGAAGGTACAAGAGATCTCTCTTGTATAACAGATTGTGACAAGGAAGGTAGTGTGTGTTATGAGGGATCCAGTGAGTATTCAAATTTTGAGGATGCACCTATGGATTTTGATCTGCAGATAGGGGATCCTTCTACCTCTTATGGTGATCAGGATGAAGAGGCAATGGGAAATGTTGATTCATTTGGTAGTGAGTATACAATACCTCCAGGTGCAGTTGAAAGCTACAAAGATACATTCGATGAGGAGGAGGGTTGTGAATTTGAGAATGGTTTCCAAATTTTTTTAGGCCCATTGCATGATGAAGATTTAAAAGAGGATCAGATAATGTTTTGCAAAAGTTTTCCCCAGAATGAATTTTAGGGATTTTCAGATCCACTTGATGTTGAGCAAGAGGTATTTTTAGATAAACAAAGGGATGTGTCAAGTTATGGAACAAATGACTATGCTGGTAATTTTTCATTCTCTGATGATCCTGGGCCTCTTTTTGATGGACAAAAGTGATGAGTGTGACTATAATAATGAAAATATGGAAACCTATTTTCTTAGCAGTGAGAAAATTTCAGATTTGTTAACTCTTGATTATCAGAGATATATACATAAGGGTGATCTTGAAGCTCTGTGTCCAGTTGATAGTGAAACTTTTGGTGTTGATCAAAAGCCCATGTCCATTCAAGAAGAGGTATGTGATTTTGAAATTTCTAATTCATGTGAAGAAGACATTTGTTTGCATACCAAGGATGATAGTGTTCCAGATTTGATTGGTTCATATATGCTTAATATTGAAGATTTGAGTCACGGGGGTATCAAAGAGGTGCAAAAGGTTTCAGATTTGTATGTTTCAAACAATGTTGGTTTGACAAAAAAATTTGATTCTCAAGAGAGGTACTCTGATGATGAATTTTCAATGCAACTGAATGGGTGTTTTACAATACGCAATAGTGAGAAAGATAATGAGGAATTTTGCATTGAATATATGTATATTTCGTATGTTGGTAATAGCAGGGGTTTGTCCCAAGATGTTGAAGAATTTGAATTACAGGATGATGTAGGGATTTTGGGCCAAACCGAGCATGATGATACTCTAAGAACTTGCAATAACAGTGACAGGAAAGAATGCATGAGTATCTTCAAGAAGAATTTGATGAACTCGATACAAAAATAGGTGTTTGACAGGGGAAAGCTTGGTTTGAGTTTCAGATTGTAACAGCTCAGAACAGGTCAAAACCAAAGCATAGAGGATTAAGGGTTGTCAGTGCATGGACAACTCTTGCTTATCCTCTTTAAAATTTTTTTCCATGCACAATAGTTTAGGATTTTTCCCATCTCCTTTTCTCTCTCATTTTCCATCCACCTCCATCATGCATTCATTTTGCATTCATTCCTTCATGCTTCATTTCCATTTCCATTCTGCTCACTATTTACTCATTTTGTGTCTGGTCTGCTCACCCAAAGATTTTGGATCCTTGCAATGATCTCACTATCATTCATCCCTAGACAGAGCCACTATTAGAACTGTAAAAATCTGATGTTTTTTACATATGATTTCACTCATAAATTTCCTGATTTGGTCCTACCGTATGCATATTTCATCTATAGTTTGCCATATTGCCCCATTGAATCAATCGAGTTATGCATTTTTCATGTCTGGGTCCATATCGGCATAGGTCCTTTACTGTCTCCCCGACCCATGTTGCTTGTGAGTTAACATTCATTTGTTGCAGGTGTTTCGGCAAGACCTTTTCTCTATTACAGCAACTGGCTTTTTCCTATGGGTGGCTATCGGCATGAAATTTGTGTTGTTTCGACGACCAAGGATGGGCATATCGGCATGAGTTTGGTCGTCGGGCTGAGGTCTTAGAGATTTATAATTGTCTTGGCAACCGACAACTAATGGATGCATATCGAGGGGAGTCATGGCTCTCGTTGTAAGGTCTTGGCAAGTGACCTTCAGTCTTGCCGACCTTACACATGGATTCTCTTTGAATATACTTTTGGTGAGACTATGGTGGATTCAGAGTAAGTCATGACAAATGCGAGAGGGTCTCACCAATGAGACATATGTGGAATCTATTGGCATAAGGTTTGTGGTGTCTCGTCGAATGACATTTGAGTTTCGTTTCGGCCAAGCATGAGTTTGCGGCAGGAGGTCATAATGGAAAGGTCAGGTCTTGCTGACAAGTAACGAGTGGCTTTTGGCGAGAGCTTTGATTTCTCTTGGTGATCTTGGTGTGCTCGGTTGTTTTGGTGTAACAAAATGTTCTACAAGACGTCTCGCCGAGGGTTGGAGGTTATAGCGACAGAGGATCCTCGTTGGTAGGAAAAGTCTTATGTCACGGCGAAAGCAAATAAGGACATGGGCAGATAGCGATTGATGTTATTTTTCCTTTGGCATACTTACAGGTTGTCCTAGTGACTGTTCCATTGATGATTAATATTCAAACACTGTGGGCCGACATATGGAATTTTAACCATTGTAGGCCGACTTGGTTTTTGCCCAAATTCTACGATGGCCGACATGGATTTCCAATTTGATTTATTGATGCTGGTGTATAAATATGCACCCCAATTGTAATTGAAATCATCATATTTTAGATCACATATAGTAGATTAGGAATGGCTACATTAGAATAGCTTTCTCTTATCAGAGACTATGTGCATGTTTTCAAATGGTGAATTCAATGAAAATCAACTGGTGTGGCAGGTTATTTTTGGTATCAATTGTATGTTGAGTTTGTTGAAAAGTATTGCTGAAGATGTCTCCAAGTTGATTCTTTCTAGTTGTTTAAATTGATGTAACAAGTTTACTTTCTATTTATCAATGCACATTTGTTGTATTTGTGTGATTAATTGACTAGTTATCTCAAGTAGAGATTAAATATTTTTCGTTGATCACAGTAATCAGGAAGATTCATCTAGATTATTAAAGTAGAGCTTAGTAGTCATAATCATGCATCGTTTATACAAGTTATGAACAGATCATATGCCTGCAATTTGATTTTCTGCCAGAATAAGTTTCCCACTTTTGTTTCATTTGACTTTGTATACCCAACAAGGCACTGGTCTCTGCATTTCATCATTTGATTCATTTAGTTTCTCTACATCTGTTTATTAAGCATTTTAGGATTTTAGATTAGAAGATTGCTATCAAGTTGGATTTCATTTGTTCACTGTCATTTGCCATTGTGGACAAAGCATTTCAGAAGGATAAATCATAAGATAAGTCTGCTCAATTCAAAAGGTACACCCACCTGGGTCTAGTAGCACCTAAAGAGTATAAGGTTGAGTTCTCTTGACCTTGTCTGTTACCCTAAAGCGTATCAAGAGAATGGCAGCCTCTTGAGGCATTCAGCCTGCGTTTTTGAGAGCTAACACAAACATTGATCTTTTGGTTTGAAGGGAAAAGCATGTTCTTCAAATCCTTGGCCTTGTAAACAAGTCCTTATTAGGTTCATTTAGGATCAAATCAAACACGTCATCCATTCCAAACATTTATCATCTCATTCCACAAGAAACTTTAGAGCTTTGGAAACATCATTATCTAGACCTGGGTACATCCTTAAACCAAATCAAAATCAGCTTGTTTAATTAGGAGTATGGGAATGCATCCTTTCTCATACCTCTAGTTAAATGAACATGCCTTTGAACAAGTTTATCCTAAAGATCACATCCAACATCTTAAGGTTTACAAGTTCATTATCCAAATCCAATCAAAACCAATCAAAATAAAATCCTAAAGTCTAGCATTGATCCAAAGTTCCTAAGAAAAACAACACCCATATAATTCACTCCTTTCATCCTTCATTTCATCATTGATCTTAAACACCTTAGAGGTCACTTTTGCAACAAGGTCAAAACAAAAGAAGAACATGGAATATAAACTTGATCCATACATCATAACCAATCTAAACCAACCAAATTATCAAAGCCTCACAATGCCAATTAATTTTCAAAACTCACATTTATACAATTCGTACATGGGATCATTATCTCCTACAAACCTCAATGGTACAACAAATGTGAGTATGCCTAGTCAAAATTTTGGAACACCTTTCCCGATGGTAGATTTAAATCCAAGTCCACATCTACAAATCTATCAACCAAACATTCAATGCATGAGCCTTCAAACGAACAACATCATCCCATCAAATCCCTACATGCCAAATGTGAATGTACCAAGTACAACTTTACAAAACATGAACATTTTGAATCCAAACTTGATAAACTTTGGGATGGATATGTTTGCAAATCATACGAATATTTTTCAAAGTCCAAAAAAGATGTTAACAACTCCAAGTCAAGGTAACACCATGCAAAATAAAAGTTACCTAAATCAAGGCAATGTGATTCCCAACATCAACAATGTTCATTTTCAATCCATAATGCCAAATCTGAACATCATCCCAAATCAGAACATTGTCCAAAATCAATTTTTCCATGATCCCATTCAAAAACCACAAGTATGCATCCCAAATCTTCTTGAACAAAAACCAAATCAACTATATCAAGGGAGTCAAGATCGAAATCAAGATCAAATTTTGTGAGATCAAATTGCTACACTTACCAAAATAGTTGAGTCATTGCACCAAGAGAAATCTCCACCACCATTACCCATATCAACATCATTACTTGGTTTAGGGATTCCCCCTTTACCTAGCACCAATCAATCCATCCAAATCAATCCACCTAACACTAATCAAGCCATCACATCAAATCCTTTGAATATACCATTGACATCGCACCAACAGATGGTATCTAATCAAATGACAACATCAATCCTGACAAATCAAAATATGGTCTCTAAAGGACCTATCACCTTAGTCATTTTGAACATTCCTACCACCTCGATCACTCCAACCACCCCTATCACACCCATCATATCTCAAACCCTCGCGATCACTCCAAACGTATCTCAACGACTTGTCACTACATCCAACATGATTCCAAAACCACCATTGCCATCATCACCCACACCACTCCTTGGCTTAGGGCTTCCCCCTTTACCAAGTATCAATCAAACCAACATCCCAATCACCAATCAAAACATCACACCAAACACTCAAAATTTGTCATCGATATCACAACAACAGATGAAAACTACACAAGCAATCACGACGTCATCCACCACCCCCATAACATCTCAAAGCATGGTCTCCCAAGGGCCAATCACATCAACAGAACCATTTATCACTCAAACCACCACATCAACAACACCATCCACCACTAAAATCACTAGCACAACATCACCACTCACCACCACCACCACCGCCAACTTCCAACACATCAAATCAATACAACATAGCATTGCAAACTGCTTTTCAAAGGGGATTCCTACAAGTGCAAAAAAAAAAAGCCGCACAACTAGCTGCTCAAGCTACACAGGCTGCCCAAGTAGCCCAAGTCACATTACAAGCACAACAGGCCACAAAAGCCCAAGCATTATTGCAACAACAACAACAACAATCTGCACAAGCTGCTCAAGAAGCCCAAGCTGCATTGCAAGCACAAAAAGTTGCTCAAGCACACATTCTATTGCAACAACAAGAGACACAAGCACAAGCCCAAGCAAAAGCAGCGCAAGCACAAGCTCAAACTTAGGCGCACGCCCAATATCAAGCACAAGCACAACTTCTTGCACAACAACAAGAAACACAACTGCAAGCATATCAACAAGCAATAAAAAAATATCAAGAGTAGCAAGAAGCAGCTGAATTAGCAGCCCAACAACAAGTATTTTTGGAACAACAACAAGTACAACAAAAAGCGCAACAACAAGCACACCAATAGGAAATCTTAGAGCAGCAACAACAAGAACAACAACAAGCGTTGTTTATATAGTAACAGGTGCAAGGATACCTAGCTCGACACAATGTGAAAATCCAATCAAACAACTCACCAAACAACCCACCCATCCAACCCACAATCGAAACACCCCAAAACACTTTCATCCCACCCTCTGATCCACAAAATGACGTAACGACACAAATTAGGTTGCTCTCGCAACAAGTGCTCGATCTTCAATTAGAGAAAACCACAAAGACACCAAGCAACTTGTGTCCCTACCCATTCGACGAGAGCCTAGTGATGAAACCATTCCCCAAGGGATTTGAGATCCTCAAGTTTGACAAATATCATGGGACAGGAAACCCTGAAGATCATATCAGGGAATTCCAGGTTCATTGCATGGAAGTCACATACGACGATACTTATCTGATGCACTATTTCCTTGAAGTTTGGTTGGCCATGCTATGGAATGGTTCTCTCGCCTACCCATAGGTATCAGAACATTCCAAGAAATTATAGGCGCATTCATTAAAAATTATGCATGCAACATTGCAATGGATGTTAGTCTAGAAGAACTCTCAACTCTGAAACAAGGAAAGGGTGAATCATTCACTTCATTCCTACAACAATGGTGATCCAAGACCAATCAGAGCAAATGGACCATGCCTGAAGAACAACAAATTTGCACCATTATATCCAACATCGATGGCCTCTTGGCATTTCATCTCAAGGTTCAAGGGATCACCACATATGATCAGTTGATCTCCAAGGCGCTCAGCATCGAATGAGCCCTCATCACTCAACCTGCAACATCAACTTCATACCCCAAAAAAAAAATAACAGCCCACCCTCCAATTACAACGACAAACCTCACATGTGGGAAAGGAAATTTTTTTTACTAATGATGGTTTCGTCGATGCCAAGGTGGTCATTAGTACCCCTCGCCAAAATACACCCACACCACAAATCCAAATCCAACACCAAAACAATCATCATGTAATACAACAACCAAACAACAATCCAACAATCAACAATCTCAATGATCAAAGGGGACCACCCCAATGAAACAAGAGCTACCCAAGTGAAAGTACACCACTCTTGGGGAACCACTAGAAGTCATCATGAAGAAGATAATCGATAAAAAACTCATCAAAGTGCCCACATACGATAATTACCAAGAACCAGATGTGAAACCACATTGGTATAATGAGAATCAACTTTGTGACTTCCATAAAATCAAAGGGAATACTACAAACAGTTGTATGAGGCTAAAAAACATAATTCAAGATCTCATCAATAAAAGAATTATAAACGTGGAACAACCTATGAGAAACCAAGATCTTAAGATATACACGAATCTGATGCCTAATCATGGCAATAAAGGGAATAATAATAACAATGATAAAGGGAAGGGCACCCACACAAACATAAATCATTTGTATGAAACCGTCATCACCTCCCTAGATGAATACTACACGGTCGTCACCATCAAAGGTGCTCATGTCGATTGTGGAGTCACCACAAGAGGCAGAAAAGTCACCATCGCAAGATCATCCTAGCCAAACAAAGTCCCTGCATCTAGATCTGTCCATAATAGCTACAATGTCCTAGATCAAATCAAGAGAATGCTAACACAAACCTCCATCATGGAGTTGCTAAAAATCTCATCAACTCATAAGAAAATCCTAGATGAAGCGTTGGCCTCATCCACTATCCCCACAAATCTTGATGTGGAACAATTCCAAGCTATGGTCAGAAATATCATTACGCCGAATATCCTAACATTCTCTGACCAGGATTTCCCTGCTCAACCATCTCACAACCATACACTTCACTTAGAAGTCATAATACAGAAAATCAAATTCAAAAGGGTCTTGGTGGATGGAGGTGAGGGCTTGAATATTTGTTCTCTCAACCTCATCAAACAATTGAAAATCTCAGAAGATTCTATCGACAAAGGAAAGGGTATCACAATAAGATCATATGATGATCAAGAAAGAGTGTCCCAAGGCACAATCAAACTCCCTATTCAAGTAGGGCCCGCTATCATGCAAACAACTTGTCAGGTGTTGGACCTTGACTTTCCGTATAACATCCTCCTAGGACATCCATGGATTCATGCGATGAAAGCAGTAGCATCCACTTTCCATCAATGTGTGAAATTCACACATGAGGGACAAGAAGTCACCATCCATGGAGATCCCGAACCTTTATCCTATTGCAAAATCCTTGAAGCAAAGTACTATAAAATTCTCCAAGCACCAAAAAATGATGAGGGTCCATCTACACCATACATTGATCCTACCACTCTCGCATCCACTTATGCGACAGAGACACCCGCCACTACCACCATCCCCACCATCTCTGACATTAAGGTCATTATCCAAGATAACAGTTGTGGAAACTACAAGCTCCCTAATAATGTTGTTGTGGTAGGAGAGTTACCACAATCTCCTAGATCACGGGGACTTCCACAAATAAATGAAGCCTCCACATCTCAAACGTCTCCTGAGGACTATCCTAACTTTACGAGTTGGGGGGATCTGGACTGAGAAGTTATTGAGGTAGATCCATCTCATATGCTATATCAAGATGAAAGACTAGTAGCTGATTTACCAATGGATGACAGAAGCAAGGGTCTACAAATGATGCTCACAATGGGCTATGACCGAAATCAAAGACTTGGGAGAAACGACAATGGACTTATAATACCTATCATTTCATAGACGCAAGAAATAACAAATCTTGGCCCTAGATTTACCCCTCCGAGTATAACCATACGTGGCCGAAGTCCTCTAGTTAGAAGGGTTAATAATCCTCCTCAGCCAACCCTAGCAGAACTACACCTACCAGTCTCTACAGGTCGTGTCATAGATAAATTTACATTTGATATAATCAACATCTGTAGTAGTAGTGATGTGTAATGTCCCCTTCTCAAACCTGATCTTTCTAGTAACCGTTGGCCCGTTCCTTGGGAACCCGAAGGCTAGACGGAAGATAAATTAGGGTTTCCTAATTTTGAGGAGGTCATTGCTCAGAGATGGTGGATTCAATGGCGGATTCTTTCTGGGTTTTCAGAGAGCTTCGCAGTGGTAGGTTCATCTCGGCATTCAGAGCACTTTTTGGAATTTACTATTTTTAGTAAATTCTATTTTTGGCAGCTTCCAGATGAGTTCAGCTCGGGTGACTTCCTGCTTCAGTTTGGTCAGATGTTTGGCTCAGTATTGGCTTTAGGGCACCTTTGGAGGGATAAGTTAAGTCATTTAATTAAAAAGTCACGTTTAAATATTATATTTTAACGTTGACCATGGGCCTAGATTAATGACTTAAAGATGTTTTTAAAAAGGGGTCTTTGAGGGTGGCGCCCTCATTAAAAGATTAATTTAATTATTGCCAAAGTCAAACAAGCTTATGTTGGGTGCATTCTTCAAGAAGGGCTTTTAATTAAAATATCATTTATTAAACATTGAAGGAGAAAGTACGCCATTTTGAGGAGATTAGGGTTTTGGCTTGAAAGTGACTTTAGGGTTACAAGAAGTCAAATGGAAATTTATAAAAGGAAGGAGTTGAGCATCATTTCATCATCTTTGGACAACTATACTGTTATGCTGCCGGATTGGCTCTGGAATCGCTTCGAGGAATGAAGGCCTCCTAGTTCGGGCATCGCTTCGTGTTTGCAAGACAACATCAAGTGGTGATTCTTAGTCTAGTTTGTGAGTTATTGAATATCGTGCATTGTGTTTAGCTTCTTGCATTGTTAAATCTGTTTTGGGCATTTTAGTGTTTCAGCATTTTATCATCATTTAATACAGCAGATTGCATGTTTCACTCATATCTTGAAAAATACAAAAATAGTCTTTCTGGGTATCGTCTCATTCTCTTCGTTTGTCAAGAGCAATCATATTCTCCAGTTTTTAGATTTTATAGTGCTTGCATTATTTTTAAAAAGAAAATCGCCTTTTTCAGCAAGGCCGTACCATTTAGCATTCTTGGGATTTGTGCATTTCTTATTAGTTGCATTTGGAGTTGGGGTTAAGTCTCTAGATTGAGCGCCTTCATCATATTAGACTTATGCATCTTATTTTGGGCAATTTGAGTGAGTTGAGAGGGAGCTATGAGCATTTGGATCAATTCATAGGCTGCTGTTTTTAACTACAAAATACAAATTTGTGGAAAACAGAAAACAGATTGTTAATTACAAAATTTGTAATGATTTGATATGGCTTCTTGAACTCAGCCAAGAGAGATTTTATTGTATTGTAATGATTCATATTTCCAGCTCTAACATCTTGACAGGCTTATGATATTAAATTGTAAACTGACCAGTAGTACTGGCAGTCATTCTTCAGCTTGTTGATTTGAATTTGTATTGCTCAATTTCATTTGAAGTTTGTAATAGATAGATCTCCACCCTATGGTCGCTACTTACCCACACTGGGTCAGCAAGCACATTCTGGGTGTTGAGTGTTTCAACTTTCAGTAGTTCCTTTCGAGCATTGCTTTAGTTTTCACTCCGTCATATGGTCGCCCCTCACTCCGCATTGGATTGGGTAGCACATACTTGATGTTGAGTTCCTTTCTGCATTTAGAATAGAAGATCCTCTGACCAATGCTCGCCATCATCGGCGCCATTCTGGTTAGAGTTGCTTTCTTGCACGTTTTGGTTTTCTCCGCTAACCTTAACGGGTGCACTGCTTTGTAATCTGTAATTGAAAAACAAAAAAAATTGGCTCGGAATATTTCATGATGATGAGGATCCCACAACTAATTTACCTAGGCTATTTGAGGATACCACTCTTTTCATGATTAGCACTCTATCTTTAGATAGAATCAGACTAGAAAAATCATGACATCCACCTAGTATACCCCCAACTCATTGACCATGACCAATGAGGACCACCAATTCTCGATACATTCAAAAATGATGAGGCGCTCTCAAAATTCATGGGACTGTGGGATAACATTCTAGATGGGGATCACAAATTAGGGTTCCTAATTGAGCTAGATACACATTCCTATTATGGGGAAACGATTGAATCCCTCAGTCACAAAAGTGAAAAATTAAGAATAATATCTAAGTCCTTGAGTGAAAACCACACTGTGGCACTCTCCGACTAGAAAAAAGTAAAAAGAAAGGACACATCCAATGGTAAAAACCTCTCAGAGGCACCTGAGGATGGGGGATTCAATCTTCCTTTCAGAGCTCTTCATCAAGAGAAATCAGCAGTCCTAGCAGAAAAATGCAATTCGATCAACCTAGGAACAGAGGAAACCCTACATATCGCATTCTATGCGGAATCATTACTATCAGAAGAAAAAGAGCTCCTAGCAGCCTTCCTAAGAGAAAGACAGATAAACTTTGCATGGAGCTATCCTGACATGCCTAGGCTTGATCCAGAGGTCATGGTACACCACTTAGTAGTATATCTAGAAGCAAAGCCTGTTAAGCAAAAACTTCAAAAAATGCACCCTTAGATCGCCTTATTAGTCAAAATGGAGCTAAAAAAGCTATTAGATGTAGGATTCATCCTACCAATAGATTATCCAAAATGGATGTCAAACTTGGTACCCGTCTCAAAACCTGATGGAAGCATTAGAATCTACACAGACTTCAGAGACTTGAACAAAGCATGTCGGAAAGATGACTTCTCGCTTCAAAATATTGACATGATCGTAGACATGATAGCTGGACATGAAATGTTGTCACTAATGGATGGATTCTTAGGGTACAATCAGATCATTATGGCCAAAGAGGACCAACATAAAATGACTTTCACTTGTCCATGGGGGACTTATTGCTAGAACATGATGCCATTTAGCTTAAAGAATGCAAGAGCAACATACCAAAGGGCTATGACATTGATATTCTATGAAATGATTCATAAGACGATCAAAGATTATGTTGATGACATTCTAGCCAAGTTCAGAAAGAGAAAAGATCACATAGCAACCTTAAGTGCCATCTTTGATAGGCTAAAAGAGTACAAGGTCAGATTAAACCCAAAGAAGTGTGTCTTCGACGTAAAATCAGGAAAATTGCTAGAATATATAGTGTCAATGAGAGGTATCGAGGTCGATCTAGAAAAGGTAAAAGAAATCCTTGAAATGGAAGCACCAAAAACATTAAAGAAATTGAGAGGTCTCCAAGGTAGGCTTCAATCCATTCAAAGATTCATAGCACAGTTGGTAGACAAACATAACCCATACTCTCACCTACTCCACAAGGGAGTAGCATACAAATGGGATACCAAGTGTGAAGAAGCATTCAAAAAAATAAAAGAATATCTACTGACACCACCAGTCTTAATGCCACCAATCCCAAGAAAACCATTGATTCTCTACATATCAACAACAACAGTAGCCCTTGGAGTTCTCCTAGCTCAGCACGACGAACATGGAACAAAAAGGGCTATCTATTACTTTAGTATAACAATGGTTGGGAATGAGCTAAACCATTCATTCATTGAGAAAGCATGACTCGCAGTAGTGTTTGCATCACAAAAATTTAGACATTACATGTTGGCACACAAAATAAAACACATCGCCAAAACCGACCCTCTCAAGTACTTATTGTCAAAAGAAATGCTCATGGGAAGAATGGCCAAATGAGTGATTATACTATCAGAATACGACATTGAATATGTGGAGAGGAAAGCAATCAAAGGCCAAGTCATCGCAGATCAACTTGCAGAAGCGCCAATCTATTTAGAGAATCCTCTCATCTCAGAGTTTCTAGATGAATCTATTTTCAACCTCAACGTAGCTGACCACTGGAAACTATACTTTGATGGCTCATACACACAGCATGGATCAGGAGCCAGTGTCTTCTTTATCACCCCACAAGGGGATTGCATACCAAGGTCCTACAAACTGGCATTTCCATGCACCAATAACATTGCAGAATACGAGGCTTTAACCATTGGTCTCAAAATAGCAGTGCAGTGGAACATTATAGCTCTCAACGTATATGGAGACTCTCAATTGATAATAAATCAAGTGAATGATGAATACCAAACCAAGGATGCCAAGCTCACTCCATTAAAGAAATTGGTGGAGACTCTCAAAGAATCCTTCATCGAAATAACATTTGAGCAGATTCCTAGAACCAACAATAGAGCAACAGACGCCATGGCAACAATCGGATCCTTACTGGATATCCCCCATAACGTTCCAAAATATGAGTTTCTGATAGAGCAGCTTCTCGTGCCTACATTCAAGGTACCAGAATCAGAATTCGTGTGAGAAATCATTGGTCTTGGTGATCCTTGGTACCACGACATTTACACATACCTTCGAATAGGAGTCATACTCGTCGATTTACCCTCAAACCTAAAATGAACCTTGGTAAAAAAGGCATCCATATTTGTCATCCTAGGAGATACCCTATACCGTAGAAGCATAGAAGGAACCTTATTGCGTTGCTTAAATGCTAAAGAGGCATTAACTGCTCTAACTGAAGTACATAATGGTATCTATGGTTCACACTCGAGTGGAATGACCATAGCCAAGAAACTGTTGAGGATGGGGTATTACTGGCCCACAATGGAAAGAGAGGCACATGACTATTCCAGAAGGTGTCTACAATGTCAACAACATGGGGACCTCATCCATGCTCCAGCTTAAGAGCTTCATCCCATCGTCACACCATGGCCCTTTTCGTAGTGGGGACTTGATCTCATTGGAAAAATCTCGCTCACTTCATCTAATGGCCACAAATTCATCATAACCGCAACAAAGTACTTTACTAAGTGGGTGGAAGCCATACCCATGATGTATATAACTAGGAAGCAGATTTCAAAGTTCATCATGAACTATCTTATTTGCCACTATGGTGTTCCACAAGCCACTATCATAGATAATGGGACACCATTCAAGAATCAGGAGGTTTGTGACTTATGCAAAAAATTCAAAATCCAACACCGCTTCTCCACTCCATACTATCACCAAGGCAATGGCCAAGTAGAAGGTACAAACAAGACCATTCTGAAAATACTCAAGAAAATAGTCAATGACATAGGTCGTGACTGACATTTGCAGCTTAATCCCTCCCTTTGGGCCTATCGAATCAGCATCTGTACACCCATCAGTGCCACCCCTTTGTCTTTGGTCTACGAATTAGAAGCGATACTCCCCATTGAGATCAAGATCCCATCACTCAGGATATCACTACAAAACCTTATCACAGATGAAGAGTATCGAGTATCAATATTGAATGAGCTAGAGCTATTGGATGAGCGATGTATAAATGCTTTGAATCATTTGCAAGTCTATCAAAATAGACTCAAAAGGAGCTACAATAAGAAAATCAGAAGCATGACCTTCCAAGTCAGAGAATTGGTATTAAAAGAGAATTAGAAGAATGTCCCAAACCCAAGTAGCAAAGGAAAATTTGAACCTGATTGGTTGGGACCATTCATTATCACAAGTTACAAGTCAAGGGCATATTGGTTATCAACACCCGAAGGGGAAACTCTGCAAGAGCCCCTAAATAGCTCTCATCTCAAAAAGTTTTATGCCTAAATATTTGAAGGTATAGAATCAAAAAATATAAAAAAATCATAAAATGTCCTGAAAAAATGGTTACCTTGGCGAAAACCTAGCAAACAGGCGTCTTGGTGACAACAAAAAAATCAAGAAAGCAAAAAATCCAAAAAAACAGAAAAATGATCAAAAATAGTAAAGAGAAAAAAATTGTCCTCTAGTAAAAACCACTTCGATGGCACTTTGGGAAAGTACCTTGGTGAAAACCTAGCAAACAGGTGCCTTGTGTAAATAAGCACTTTCCATCCACCAAGATCTCTATGACTTGTTATGCATCATCCATCCATCACGCTTCCACCATCCATCATGGTCGGATCTCCATCCATCACTCATCCACTCACATTTGCACCATAGTTTGGTCCTATTTTTATATCATGATCCCTCCTAGTACTACTCGACCCATCCTCAAGGTCGATTTTTCCTGCCTTTATCAAAGTAGTCTATTGCATCATGCTGGGGGCATGTTCTCATCGGGTCGGATTCGTGTATGTTCTTAAAATCCTCAAATCAAAAAATCCAAAAACATTCAAAACATTTCAAAATCCCAAAACAAGTCAAAAAGTCAGTCAAAAGTCAAAAACAAGGTCGTCTTTTCGAACTACATCATCTCTGAGCTTTGAACGTAGGCAAGGTTGATCCTTGATCATCTCCTGAGACACTTACACTAGTACAAAAACAACAATATATGACTAAATAAACTACTAAAAATTGCATATAAATGATTAATTTTGGTCACGTGACCATTAGTAGTTTATTGCCAGTCATTTATAACATGACCAAATTTATGACTAAACTATTTTAGTAATCTATCTAGTCATTGATTTGGTCATTGATTTAGTCATTGATTTAGTCATTGATTGTTGTTAACTGGTCATTTATTTAGTCATGGTAGTGATTTATTTAGTCATATATTTAGTCATTAATTTAGTCATTAATTGTTGTTAATTGGTCATTTATTTAGTCATTGTAGGCATTTTATTTAGTCATGGTAGTCATTTATTTAGTCATGGTAGTCATTATAGTCATTTATTTAGTCATGGTTTAGTCATTTATTTAATCATGTTAATCATTTATTTAGTCATTTATGAACTAATGCTTTCAGATGTGTATGTAAACTCTTATGTTTGGAGAATGTTGTTACAATAACTAGTCTATGAAATTGCAAACCAAGAGAAAATTATGTTGTAAGATATAAAACTTTAAAGCTCTTATGTTATTAAAACTTCAACAAATTTGGGATTGAAACAACATTGGAAAAAAAATCTCTATATATTCAAACTGTATATAAAATATGTTACAAAGAACTCTATATATAGAGTTTTGAATACAAAATCTTTTGCAGTATGCAAACTGCTGATTTATTATACTTTTAAAATTGAAAAAAACTAAAACTAAATGGTGTGAATGCATGTATTCAGTGATGCCACTGTTGCACATGAGATGGGCAATAAATGCATCTAGTAAGGTACTAGTTTTGCATTTTCTCCTTGCTATGTACCTATCCACAATCAAAAAATAAACATATTACTAGGTAGCATAAATAATGAATATCTTAAAAGCAAATACCCATAAGTATTAGAGTAAGTCTAATAAATAAAAATGCATAGAATTAATGATATTACAAAAAAAATGCATTTGCAAAAGAATTAATATCAAAGTAATATCTTAAATATTACTAGCTTATCAAAGCAATATCTCCTTGCTCTATACTGTCCATAAACATATTACTAAATAGCAGTAAACAATGAATATCTTAAATGTAGATACCCATAAGCATTAGAGTAAGTCTAATAAATAAAAATGCATAGAATTAATGATATTGCAAAAGAAATGCATTTGCAAAAGAATAAATATCAAAGTAATATCTTAAATATATTACTAGATTATCAAAGTAAGTCTAATAAATAAAAAATGCATAGAATTAGTGATATTGCAAAAGAAATGTATTTGCAAAAGAAATAATCTCTACTTTTTCTATTTTGGATTCAATTATTGTATTATTCTTTAAATCAAATCACCACAATATCTTGAAAACTTAAATTTCATTCTAAATTTAAATTAAATTATAATTTCTAATTTAACAATTACTAATTTAGATATAAAAGCAACCTTTCTTTTTTAGTTTTTCTTTTCTAATGAAAAAGAAAAACTAAAAAAGAAAGGTTGCTTCAAAAAACTAAGCTAGTAATAAAATTATAATAAAATTATTTAAGAAAAACTAAAAAAAATATTAGAATGTCTCCTGATAACCAGGCCTGGAATTTGATGGTCTATTTGACCATTTTTTTCAATTTTAGACCATATATTATAGCTATAAAATTTATTAGATTGTATAGTTTGACTTGCTATATTTTTATTAAATCGTAAAAAATTATTATAAGCAAAATATAATATAGTATTTTAATTTATAATATATATCATTTTATAACTTTTATTATAAAAAGATAAATTAGTTTAGAATAGAATATAATTTTTTTTGAATACTTTCTAATATGAATTTAGAAACTTTGACATTTTTATAATAGTTACATTTTATATATTAATATATATGATTTATAATATTATTATAAAAATAAATATTAATTTAGAATATTTTCATAATAGAATATAATTATTTTTAACTTTCAGAATATATTTAACAAGATTTGTTTTTAATATGAACTTAGAAACTTTTGTTAATTGTTAATTATAACAGTAGATTTTTATATTTATTACTAATAATTATCATTGTTTTATGATTTTTCAAGATATTGCATTTATAAAAGATTTTATATAAAAAATTCATAAATTAAACAATTTTTTTGGCAAACATTTAAATGACCAAACTGTCATAAAATTTTATATGAGCCATAGGGTTGATCATCAAATTCAAGGCTTGTTGATAACTAAAATTCTATTGTAATAAAATTATTTAAGAAAAACTAGAAACTTAAAAAAAACTTAAATGTATATTATGAAAGTTTCCACATGGAGCCATCATCTGCACAATATTTACAAAGCAATTCTTTAAGTTTTTTTTCTTAAAAGCACAGAAAATGTTCAAAAGAAAAAGAAAGTTAGATTTGCCCCCTAATCTTAAGAGTGATAGGGTTATTACCTCTTTGGCAAAGAGGTTGTCAATATTCAAATCCAACCTGGGATTAAAGTTGATAGTTTCATTGATCGAAACTGTCATCATTTAATACAAGCAAGAATTAGAAAAATGTTTTACAAAAGATCAAATTCTATGAAAATGCCAAAAGTTGTGATATTAAGTGGAAAGAAGTTGAAACAAAGCCCTCTATTAAAATCAAGATTTCTAATAAATATAATAATTCTCTCAGTTATGAAGGTGCTCTCTGGGATATTTTTTGTAGAGAGGATGTACAAAAATTAGAGGCTTATTTAAAGAAGCATTCAAAGGAATTCGGACACACTCTGGCTACTCCTGTCCAATATTTCATTCATCCCATTCACAATTAGACACTTTACTTGGATGAAGAGCATAAAAGAAAATTAAAGAAATAATTTCAAGGCATGCCATTTATATATGAACAGTATATTTTTGGTTCACATTGGAGTATTTTCTCTTTATAATATGTAAATTTCTGGAGTTTCCTTTATGGAAATGTCAAATATACAAAAGTTTGTTTTATTGAGTATTGGGTCTCTACCACAACCACGAGGAAGAGAAAATAAACAAAAAGAAAAATACCCAGAATGCTATGAAGGCCGCAACCATTAGAACACATAAAACCCTCAAAATAATGAAAATAGTAAGTTGAGAGTGCAAATTTTTACATTTTTTGCAGAAAGAAAGTAACCCATCAAGATTTGTACAGGGAGATACAAGGGTTTTTATCATATTGCCTCTCCTGAGCTCGAATTGAACCTATTCTCATAGAAATTTAAGAGATAAGAATAATGAAACTTACACAAGATTGTTGTAAAGGAGACACCCTCCAAAGTCTTCAGAAATGAGCCTCAAAGATACTCCAATGGCGGTCAAACAAAGAGGAGAGATATCAACAAATGGTAAGAAAAGGAAATACAATAGAAAAATACTCAGTCGCGGCCAAGTGATCTCGATAAAATGCTTCAAAATGGAGAATACTTTTTAGTTTCAAAACCAAAGACTTTCCTTGTAGGATTTTTTCAAGAAAATCATCAGAAACAGTAGAATGAGTCACCATTAGACTCTCAAACCCTATCGAGGCGTGGCGACGCTCAATTTCTTCTCTAAAAATACAAGTCAAAAATGGAATGAGATTAGAGCTCGATTTCTTTTTGATTTAGGGTTTTTTCATTACCTTAGGCCGAATGGTTAATTTTTCACATTGTATTAAAGAAAATAGGTACCTTTTTATGATTTTTATTAGAAAAATCAAATACCATGGCCCACTTGCTTGCTTCTTTACTTCATTTGATTTTTATTTCAAAATTAAATCTCTTGCTTTTAAATATATTATAATATTATAATATAATAGTATATAATATTATAATATATTATAATATCATATTATTTTATTATTATATAATATTATAATATTATATTATATAATATATATAATAATAATATAATATTATATAATATCATATTATATTACAATATATTGTATTGTAATATAATAATAATATTATTATATTATATAATAATATAATATTATAATATATTATTATTATTATTATATTAGTATTTAATATTATATTATTATATAATATTAGTATTTAATATAATATTATATATATTATATTATATTATAATACAATCCACTCCTGTAATTCAATTTTTTTTAATTAACCACTATAATATCATATTGTCTAATTTTTATTTGTGTGACCAATTATTTAGTCATTTTTATTTGTGTGACTAATTATTTAGTCATCTTTATTTGTGTTTTGAAATGAAAGATAACCCTCAAAATGCAATTGGATTGTTTCAATCATATTTTATTAGTGAAATTGACCACAATTGCTCTTTGATACATTTGACATGCTAACACAATAGGAAAATCAATCTGGCTTCAAATCATAGTTAAAAACATCAATGATTCATTAACATAATGAGTAATAAAAGTTAAAGAATGTAAATGTTAATTTTTTAAATAAAATATGTGAAGGCCTTAAGACTGCACTGCGAGGCAATGCCTTCCATGCAAACAGATATTTTTGGTGCACCAAGCAACTTAGGCAGCCAAATGGCCTACTTAGGTAGAGGTCCCATGATGGGGGCTTAAGCTCTATGGATTATGATCAAATTCGAAAGAAAAAAGAATAGAGGAGTAATAGTCATTTATTTAGTCATTTTTATTTGTTTGACCAATTATTTAGTTGTAATTTTACCTGATGACCAAATTAGCAACTTATGATGATCAAATTAGTCATTTATTTGCCAAATTCTACTAGTGTTAGGTCAGTCCTTTAAGCGTCCATCATAATAAATTAACATCTCATCATGTATATCATCATCTGTAAATCAGTCAAGTCGTTAGTCGAACTACGTGGTCTCTACGTGTATAACGTAGGTAAGGCTAATATGTTGATCAGCCCCTGAGGCCCCTAGGATAGGTCTTTAGGTTAGTCTCTTGGTCAAAATTTCAGAAAACCCCAAAACATTGGAAAATAAAAAATCAAAACATTTGCAAAAATCTCAAAAATACCAAAAAAAGCCTCAAAACATCTCAAAAAATGTCAAAAACATCCAAATATTTGAAAAAATCCACCCGTCTCATCTCGCTTGCACCCGCAATAACATCACTCATAATAAACGATTGTCATCTTCAATCTTTGGTAAGATAATCAGAAACAAGTCTAGCAGGTTAAAAGTGAAAACTCAAAACATCAAGTCTCAGGTCTAAGTCAGTGTGTAAACAAGCTGGTCAACTCTTTGTGTCGATAACCTATCATCCAATTGGTCCCCTATCAATCATTTGAAAGAACGCTTTGGATAAACAAAATGGCGTGCCACCATCCACTAACATGTCCTAGGATGAATCCTTCCTACAATGGGCATTATCTTTTCGCAATAGTTTTTGGTTCTCATCCTTGAAAACACATCCTTTTTTCATTAGCGGTATTGAAGAACATCAGCTTGTTTGTTTACTTGGTCTTTATCTTTTGACTTATCTTTTTGCGCTCATTCCAAGGACTTCTCGATGATATCCAAACAAGAGGATTTAGAGAAATAGGAATGGCGCAACGATCATTATCTTTTTTCTGTTGTGCTTGTTGGACGTGCTTGTAATATAACCTTGGCGAATACTTGCTTTGTTAGGTATGTATGGAGGAGGTTTTGCACAACTTGTTGACTATTGCATTGATAGGTTTACCTTTTCTTGTTTTAGTCTGAGGTGTTTGAAACTTCTAAAGTGCATCCTAGCAAGGTTTCCTTATGTCAGGTGTGAACAAGGATACTCCTATCTATTTTTCAAGTCAAATTCCATCTCACTAGGTGCAACGCCATCCTGGTTTTCTATACCTTGATGCATCGTACCACATGTGTTATCAAACATAAGGAAATTGGCCCTTTGAGAATCCCAACTCCTCGGTAGGTAATCATCATCATTTTCATTTTCATCATCTTGTGTCTTATTGAAATGACTTCTTCTCTTTCATCCCTTCTTGCTTATTGCACTAACAAGGTACTATGAAATTCATCATCATCCTCATCATGTTCAATCTTGCATCCATAAATTATTAGCATATTGCATAAACGTATCATATAGGGAACATATGCATTGCATTTGCACCATCATATAAACATGGAATTATAAGCATTCTTCATAGATAAGCACATCCATTTTATTACATTGCATTGCATCCATTTTATTACATGACATTGCAACCATTACATTGCATCACATTGCATTTATCACATAAATCATCGTATAGCATTCATGTGCATTTCATAGTCACTTCACATTATCACTTATTGCATAATCATACATAATAGGTACATAAGCATTATAGATAATTCACTGCATACATACTTTCATAACATCATAAGGTCATCTCACACATTACGTTCATTTTTCATAAAACATTGTCATATCATTACATATAGTGCATCACATTAAAAGCATCGCATACATCACATTATCATTTAATATGTTTAGGATAATAATATTTGTTATTCTAAGCATCTTAAAAAACCATCTCATTTGCATTATATCATATAAAACATGACCATTGCATTATATATAGTCCACTAATCATCCATGGCATCTCATAAATAGCATCATACAATCATTTATTGCATAAATCATTCCACATCAATATAAGCATAAATAGAAACATAAAAAATCCATTACATGAATCCATAATCATTTCATTTATAAACATAAGTCACATATCATTTCACATGTACACCATAGATCATCACCATATCATTTTGCATATCACATTCCATATCACATATCACATCACCATTTGCATCAACATAAATAGATTAGCATATAGATTGCAACATCATTACTCATCACATAAATACATTTGTATATCATAAATTGACATAATATAGATATGTTAGTCATAATCATAATGCATACATCATCAGAAATAAATATAGCACCATAACATCATTACACAACATATAGAAATAAAGACATCCATACATGCATAAGTAAAAGGTACACATCACATCACATCACATCATATCAAAATCATCATTGGCTCATATATATATCATCAATAATGTAATTGTCATAGTACAAAATAATCGAATCGTTGTACATGTATGTCAATCAGTACAAAAGGCCGAGCAAGCTATCAAAAAGGATCCCATAAGGCACAAAAAGTATCATCTCAATCAAGATCTATCCCCATGTATGCTGCCCTCGCCCCTGTCACCGTGACCCTCTGCTGGTCTATGGCTGGTCTGCTACGAGTACTCTGGGACCCATGCTCCTCTGGGTATGACCTCATGATAATGCCTCTAATAATACTCAACCTCTCAGACGACATCCCTATAGGACCGAATGGACACTGTACCCTGGGAGGAGGAGGTTGCCATGCTCTCTAGCTGTTGTCTCTGGCCTAGCTCTATGGCTGCCTATAAATCTGTGGCCTATCTCTGTTGTATGACCTAATCCCTCTCAGCCCTGAGCTGGCCTATCTTGATCCTAGCCTGATCTCTCTCAGCTGTCATGACTTGGACCTGAGCTTGCAACTACATAATAAACACATCCTGAGGATCCACCTACCCTACTGGCTACACTGTTGGTTGTGCTCGAGGAGGTTGTACCTGAGGTTGATCCTCAGCCCGTGGTGGTACACCTAGTGGCACCTGCTATTGATCTGGCATCAGTACATCTATCTGAACTAGCTGAATTGGCTGCACAGCCGACTGCTACTGTCGAGCACCATCACTCTGTCCTCATCCTCCCCCTCTGCCCCTCACTCTCTGCCAATCGGGGACTGCACCTGGAATAGTCAATCGTATCGGAGGTTGGAACCAATCCCTATATGCCTATGTCACACCTAGATCTGTAGGCCCCTGATCGTAGTCCCATGGCCGATCCACCAACTATCTAAAACTGTCGATAGCCTCTGAGGCAGGAATATACTACCCCCATGATAC